>OZ023141.1:18116425-18716425 GCA_963675895.2 Styela plicata
CGATCCATCTATGACTCTTGCTTGAATGAGTGATATTTCGGATTTTGTAGCAGCAACTTTTAAAGAAAATGCCAAAAAAAAAAATAAACATCACCGATACGGTAAACACAAAGACAGTCACAAGTTGAAATTCCCCTGAGCAAGAAGTAAGACCTTATAAACACAAACTAACTACCCATAATATATAGTAAATAGCTACTATTCTATTCCTAACCAACAAGTACTGGAACTTAAGTGGAAAAAGTTCTACACATAACCGATATAGTCTAGTGCGAATTCAGGAAACACCTGGGGCAAAGATAAAACAGTCGCACAAGGCAATGGCTGAAATCAACGGAATAAATAAACCTACTAGGAACGTTGATACAAATGTATTTGTAGAAATCAAAATTTCGTTCTGGCAAAATAGATGAGTAAGATTCTTGATTTGTTTGAAAAAGAATAGACCAACTACAGGCAGATTTCAGTGCATCACAAAAAGGTACTTTCAAATATCGCAATTCCAAGTTGCATAATGTCAATCAGCAATTTTATTTTGTCAAGAATAAGTCACGGATATACCACGTCTTGGTGCCACGTCTTGGTTATGTCAGTGAACCTACTTAACTAAAGAATTCTTGTCAATTTTTTCTTAACTTGGATTCGACAAATATGGCAAAATGTACAACGCATTTCTCGGGCCTTGAATAAAACAGATTTGGTCTTAAAATAATTCTAGTCGCCAATCGAGATTTAAAAAAATACATCGGAATTTTTGCAACATAAGAAAAGATATTTCTACATAGTGCGCGTGCTTTTTACTTGGTGAGAGAAATCTACCTCACATTAAGCACCGTGTTTTGCAAATGAGACTATTTTGCATTGATTTATTTCAATGAAGAACAGACGTACTTAGATATATGCGGGTTTCGTCTTGTGATTTTTTTTTGTTTTCTTGTTTTTTCTTTTAAAGAACACTCTTTGCATTGGAAAAAATTCAGCAGTTTTGTGACAAAATATCCAGAACTGTATTAACTTAAATTTTGGTATAAAGCAAATACTTTGAATCCAAAAATTGTTTTTTCAAGGAAGGAAGTGATGCAAGGAAACAGCATTCAAAAGTAATCAGCTAACAGCTATAATTCCAAATACTCTGTTGCAGGAAAGTTGATTAATATTTGAACTTTTGAAAAATATGTAAATGTATTAAAAACAAATAATGTATTACATTTGTGTAGTAGGATGCACCGATGGTTTATAACTAGCAATGTAGATGAAGTCACAATTTAAAAAAGCAATCATTAATCAAGAGCGATGTTCATTATTCTTTGCAAGCAAGTCAGTATTAAACAGAGATCAAAAATGTATTTTTCTCATTGTTGAATTTTTCCTTAATTGCTCTAGTTCGTTTTCAAACTTCTTTTGAGTGTTTTTCAAGCTTATTTCATCATTAAACAGTCATCGTTCGACACAAGAAGTATGATTAAGTTGTAAACAATCAGGTTTTATTCCAAAAGTAGCAAGTTTTCCTTCCAAGATGTCCGAAACATCTTTTTCTATCTCCAAGGTTTTTAATGCTACCCAAACAAGTGGTCGATCTAAAAAAAATGAAAAGTAATAGTAAGAATAGGTATAAGAGGGAATATGATCTTTATAGTATGGTGTAAGTAATTCAGTAACATCACCATTAAATATCTAATCTATTGTATATATACATAATAGATGAGGTAATATATATGACGTCTCTGCAAGTAAATAACCTAAAATCGTATATTTTTAGAAAAGCATCCAAAAATAAATATTATTATATATGAGGCGTCAATCGATGAGTGAATAACATAAAATTATATGTTTTTTTATATATAAAACAAAATTATATGTTTTATTTATATAAAACAACATTGAACTAACTTGTTACCAAGAATGTGTAAAAGCTTATAATTTAACACTGCTGTTGATGCTCTGAGATGTAGTGACTTAATTTTATAGGCATAGTTGGGATCAAAAACTGAGAATTACTATGCTACGCTACCCAGTAATGAATTATATGCAAAGAAGTGCAAAAACGTAAAAAATAGAAATCAGATATTATCGAAATGATGACAGGCAAGTATTTGTCAATACACCGGTAAAATTTTTCGTATTTGTAACTTTTTCATCTTAACCAACCAACCATTGTGGCTTAAATTGACAAAAACGCATGTAATGAAACCTCCATCAGGTCTTTTACATGCTGAAGTAAACTCCAGTGCTTCAGCAACATTTTTTGGATTTATAACTCATTTGTCTTAACAAAACCATCTATTCTGAAATTTAAAGAATAAGCTCGCATGGCGGCAAATGTAAGATGACTAGGGCCGGGCAGGACCGAATCATTTGGAATTCGAATTATTTTTCCCCTAATTCCATGTAAAATACAAATATCATATTTTTAGTCTAACCACTTGTCACCATCTTGGCTATCAAATGATTGAGAGTTTGCAGTGTTTTTTCAATTCACACTACAGTGTCTAAGAAAAACAATTTTAATATTTTAACGGCAACATGCTATCGATTTTGGTCAAACTTTGTAGTATTTTGTCGTTGAAAATTAAAAAACCTAGTTTTTTAGCAAGTTTTTGTTCCAATAAACGATTCGGATCACCGAATATAACTTCCCAGCACTACCTCTGTGACAAATCATCCTACCACACGCACTTCAGCTTAATTGAATCGGTTTCCTTTGAATCTTTTGAATATTTGTGTCGACCGTGTTAAGTATGAGCCACAAATGGGCTGTGGGCGCAGGTGTGTGGCTTTAAAGAATAACTGGAACTGAATTTCTAGCAAAATTAATTGGGAAGTCATGGTGACGTTGTTTCTTCAAAAATCTCTAAACTTTGAAATTCCTTGCCTTCTTACTGCTTTTTTGATTTGTTGTTTCTGTTCAAATGAATATTTTCACCAGACAACAGAACACCCGAAGGAAATGGAAAAATTTTGAAGTCAATCCATTTTAGGGATGCAACATCTCACTATGCCGCCGGTTCAGTTATCCATTTATTTTAAGGTAAGAATTTCAGTTATAGGAGTGAGTGTTCCCGTAAACGATAATTCGCGCAAATGGACATTGTGTGGTTACGCCTACAAAGGGCCATCGAGTCTAAGAATTGAAAACCTAGCTGACACTGTCCCTTTCATAGCTCAATGTCTGTAAACCCCGTGCGGTCGTGGTAATGTATTCAATTTACTAAATATTTATTCCCTGAAAAGTCAATTCTCGTTAATTTTCTGGTACAGTTGAGCAAACATTGCGACTGTTTCTTCATTTATCAAAAAAATAAGAGTGAGATAAAGAAAGAGCGAAAAAACGACTCTATGCCGAACGAGTCTAAAAGTTCTCTTAGCATAAACGCCGTCTATACCTGGCCGAAATTTTCTTATGCGAGGTTAAGTAATGTGAGTTGGGTTTGGGGTAGGCAGAGTTCAGAGGAGGTGGGTTGGGGATAGTTAGAGGGTGGTTGCCTGGGGATAGTTATAGGGTGGTTGCCTGGAATTAGGCAGATAAGGCTGATGCAGGTGGGCTGGGTTGGCTAGAGGGAGGTGGGTTGGGGTATGCGGGTTCTGTGCAGGCAGGTTGTATGGAGGTTGGTTAGGGATATGTTAATTAGATGGAGAGAGGTGGATTGGGGATAGGCAGGTCAGGCAGAGTGGGCGGGCTGGGGATATTCAAGTCAGGTGGGGTGAGGCGAGTTGGGGATAGGCAGGTCAAGTAGAGTGTGGTGGGCTGGGGGTAGGTAGGTCACAGTCAAATTTGACCAGAATCGATTGCATTTTGTTGTTAAAAATGAAAACTTTAGTCCATTTTGTAAGTGTTTGTTCCTACGATTCACGATTGATTCGATTATATTGTGCTTCGAATCGATTCGAATCTCCGAATTGCCCAGCCCTAGTAATGCCCCTTTTAAACTACCGATGGAATTACCGAATCGAATTTCCCAGCCCTACATGCAAGGCGTAAAAAATACATCAGAAGTGTGACAGGCATGCTAGTTATCCTTATACAAATACTTTTCAATCTCATTAAATTACTGCTCATTAACGTACCTAATTGATGACATTGAATTAGAACTATGTAGTTGTGATAATCGGTTGAAACCAATGTGAACGTTGATGATGGAATGTCTAAAATATAAAAATGTTAAATATTAGGATGTAATTTTTTAGATTGATTTTTCCACTTAAAAATGTAAATTATATTACTTGAAAATGTGCTCATATAATCGACTCCATTGAAGCAGAGAACAGATGAAATACAATGATGATTATTATTTTGTTTCACAAATCGGCATTATGAATTTAAATTTAATTCGGTATCAGAACCTCCGTAGCTGTTACATGAAGTTCAGAGTTGGACACAACCGAATCATTTGGAATTTGAATATGATGAGGAAATTTTTTTTAATCGGATCAAATTGCAAATTTTATACAGGCGACAAATGTCCCAAAGTTTAACATAAAAATTGCCGTCAATTATAAAGCTAGAAAAAATCTATAGCTTCAAATTTACTAAAATGTTATAAATAAACTACGAAAGACAATTTTATTTCTATTCACACCTGCTGTTTGAGCACAAAAAATTAGTTGGAATCAGAAATATCTTTGTTGCATACCTATAACCGTTGTGATGTCTGATTTCTTCCTTGGATATGATTTATGCGGAGTTTTTGTTTTTGTTGTATCCGAGTACAGCAAACCTGCAAATGTATATTTATATCACATTTATTATTTATTTATGTCGCCTAATTTTTTAACCATCGATCATCTTTTTAATTGCCTCATTGCTTCAACAAAAATACAATTAATATAATTAAATGTTTGGGAAATTCAAAATAGACGCTAAATTTACGGTTTCCCTTATATCCAATTCCATTTTATATTATTTTTTTCTAGTATTTATCCAATTATTATTACATATTAAGTAAGCATACGCCATGCTGACAACCCATCAGCGAAAATTAAAAAAAATTAATGTTGATATTAATTTAAGGATTTTTTTTATCTTTAAAAGTTATTTCCAAAGAAATGTCATGCCTGTTCATAATCATAAAAAAATATATAATAAATATATTCATTAGAATGAATGGAACTTTCTGCTAATGTCCCAGAATCTTTTTATGCATCTGCGGCTGTTAAATTCAACTCAGGAAATTCTCACGTTTGACTGCAGTATAAATTTTCCCTTTATTGTTGAGCCATTTAAAAAATATCGCATCTTCTCTGATTGCTTTACTCCCCTTGTTATATCTAAAATACATGAAGATATATTCGAAAACGTTTTTGATAAATTGAGTTATGCATTGATGCTTGTCGGAATTTATTGACGATGCACTGTTTAGATGCAAATTTGACAGCACAAGAAGAAGTGATATGACTAAATATAATCGACATATATTCATATATTATTCAGACATATTTTTGAATAGAGAGATTTTTATATCAAGTTTATCTAATGAATCTTACTCGCTTTCAGTATTTTTTATATTCACTTTTCAGAGTTCATTTCTCGGGCTATCAAGGCCTCGCACTGGGGGTCATTTATGGACGGACATTACTAGATTTGTTGAAAAGATATGATCTTTCCTTCTTGGCTTAGCCTACCAAAGTTAAAACACCCTGGGTTAATTGGTGGGCATGAATTGACTAGCTGGACTTGCCAGGACTCGAACACAAGATATTCAACAAGTCACTAGATCATCACGCCCACACAAAGAGACTAACCATGTATGTACTCATACTTACGCAATTTTTTCAAAATCAATGTTGAGTGTTTTATCTTTTTTATTCACATCGAAAATCTTCATTCGTCTGCAGCTTAGAACCAAATTATTTCCAGGACTGCACAGCAAACTGTACCATGTTCCAAGTAACTGTAGAATGTTGAAACATGATTAAGCGGTTAGATATTTGTTTTTTTAATATTTGAGGAATTTTTCTAACTATCTTCACAGACAAGATTTTTCGTAATCGTTTGCGTGTCAAGAGCTTATATCCTTAAGATGGAAACGCTGGGTTGCTAGAAATACATACAATTTTCGGGTAAGCCAAGCCGAGTGTCAGTCCACTCTTGATTGAGTGGTGGGGATGGGCATACGACTCGAATTTACCAAGACTTAAAATGGAGATCTAAAACTTAATATACAAACGTTTCCAGCCCTTCCGAAAAGAAACTTTGTTTTATATTATTTTTAAATATATATAAATATATATATAAACATGGTACATACACTGATTACATAGTAAATCATTTTATACAAACTTTATACCTTGCTCCAGTCGACATCTCTTTGAGGATTTATTTTGTTGCATTTTATTTTGACCTCTGCTCCTTGACAAATAACCACAACTAAGATACATGGGAGAATTTTTTTTATACGATACATTTTAACACTGTTATATTTATATCTAGGTGAGTGTATATTTAATTAAATCACACGACTGTTAAATAGGTAAAAATCGAATATTGCCCTTGTAACCCTCATTTATTTATCAATTTTGATCAATATTTGACGGGGATCTATCCTGACTCGACAATTGCAGGTTTACGGAACTCTCTTTTCCCACACGATTTACTCAGTAAATTTATTTAAAATTTCAAAACATATAAACAATACTGGATCAGTTTAAACAAATACTTTGTCAATTAGCAAAGTGATATATCTCGGGGAAATCGTTTTTAATCATCATTATGAAGTATATGCGAGATGTGTGAATAATATGTGAGAAAATCGCAACTGGAACATTGAAATAAAATAAAAAAAAATTGTCGTCAAAAGCTCTCACAGATTTTTTTCCCATTACCCAATCAAAAATATAGCGCATAAATATGTCAAGTAGGGAATGAATCAATACTAATTTTGCAAAGTTCATTTATTCATGGGGTGAGAAGACAAAAAGGAAATTAACGTACTGGTGCCATGAATTGAAAGGCACTAATTGGAATACCTAGTAAACAAAGTTGTTTTCAAAAGCCTCTCATCAAACTTATTTTTGCTTTACTGAAGGCGGGTACCTGTCAAAGCCTAGTAACGGAGTATAGAATTAAAACAGAATAAAAAATTTTTTTTCAATAGCACAGCCAATGTTTTACTCTCTCGCTCTTCAAATGAGCGCAAACCTCTTCAGCTTTGGCTAAAAACCTTTCAAATATAATTAAATATAAATTAAATAGCTGATTTGTTTCTACAGTATATTTAATAAGCCGTGATAAATCAAAGCTCATGTTTGACAAAAAAGGTTTTTGAAAAAAAATTTCTGATTTGTTTTCAAACGAGTAATCTACGTGATTCTATCAAAGAAACAAACAAGAAAGTATTAAACTAAATAACTAACTATCTAAATTAACAAGTTTTGTTATTGTTGCCAGTTATATAACATAACTTTCAAATTCTATTTTCCTAATTCACACTACTGCTATTACCAAATACAAAATATTGCTTCATTAAAATATATTTATGTATAAAAATGAATAATACATTTTTTGTAAATTGACCAGCACTAATCATCATTGGGCCAAACTATACTCAGATGATAAAAAGGTCTTATCACAGCAATACATTTAATATTATTTAAGCTTTAAATAAATTTAAATTAGTCTAATAACTCTCTTTTACGGCGGAATACAAATTTCTAAAGATGAATTTGTTTTCGCGAATTGTATATTTATATATCAGGTAGTTTGTGGTCATTGACATTGAGAGTTTGACAGGTTGTGGTAAATCTGTTTTATCCAAAAGATATTCACATACTTTTAATGAATATTGAAAATGACAGTCGCTGCCATTTTGTAACCTTTTTATAGCCACTCAAAATCCCGTAAGAGGTAAGTCACTAAATTGCGATTAGGGTCGTTTGAGTTTTGTTGGAAATATATGAACATACCGATTCAGCCTACAAAGTTATGACACCCAGCATTAAGTGGTATGTGAAGTTTGGAGAAACCAAAGCGTCTGGAATTCGAATTGGATTAGGGTATTTTTTTCGAATCGGATCGATTGATGAATTCTCTGCCTTTTTAAACAAAAATTAGCCTCCAGTATGCAGATGAGGAAATCCATGATTTCGAAATCACCGACAATGATATAAACATAATGAAAGACAAAATGTATTTTAATTTACATCACGTCTTTAAGGGAAGAAATACATTTGGCCATGATCGATAATAATTTTCATTATATTTTGAAATTAAAATATGGAATGTCCTCTTCATTTTGCAAGTTTTTGCTACAATGAGCGTTGACAAAAACCAAAAGACCAATGAACAAAATATTGACCATTCATTGAGGGAGTTCCAATCATAAATTCGAGACACAATTTTCTGTTTTTTACATTAAACACCTGATAATTACAAATTGGTGGAATATATTATATTCAATTTTTTTTTTATTTTTTATAAACAAATAGACAGTAATTAGAGGAGGAACCATTTGATTCATTGGGAAAATGACGTGGCGTTTGACGTGCGCTTGGTGCTCATTGGTAAATATTAGTTTTAAACGGGTGTATTCGTTTATTGTAAAGTATTTTGAATACAGATTACAGTTTTGTAATCATGCGTCACACACATATTTTTAATATTATTCTTTTAACATGGGGTTTTGATTGATTGACTTACGTGATTGACCTGCAAAATATGGAACAAACTTCTTTTTGGAAACAAGTCAATTGAATCAGCTTTCAATCAATTAAACTACATAAAAGGTATTGCAGAAAATAAGCATTGATGCCAAAGAAAAAATCAATGATAAAGTCAATCAATACGAGATTTTAATCTTATTTACAGATATATATATATATATGTGTGTGTGTGTGTGTGTGTGTGTCTTGCACTGTTACTAAAATGGCATATATAACTTAAACAAGGAAATTTCGAATAATGGAAATATACAACTATTGCAAACGTAAAGTTAATGCCTGCACTATCGTCGAAGAGCAATGTGAAAAAGAAATAATTGCTAGTCAAGATATGAAAAAGAGTAAGTAATGCAGAAAGACTATGACTAATTTGACTTCTCTCCGTTCAATAATACAAAGTTGTTGGAGAAATAGAAAATTTCTGATTTATTAGAAGAAATTCAAAAGCATCAATAAATAACAATAAACGACAAAGGAATCGATAAGAAAAAGTTCGAAATTACTTTTTTTGAAATTCATCAAAATTATTTAAACAAATCTGCATATATTTGTTTATTATTAATATTCTTTCAACTTGAAGCAGATGTCTAAACATTGACCTATAAATGAGTTTCGCTGACTGTAGCAGTAAATCACAAAAAAACAATATTGTGATATAAAATTTCTCCGATTTCGAGAAATATTAATCATATATAATATGAGTCGAAATATTGTTTTTAAACAAGATTTGGTTTTTTATACTAAACGTAGATACCACGTGGAATAAAAACAATTATGAGTGCTGGATCACTTTGCAATTCAACACATTCTTTCATAAATATATTTTTACAGTCTATTCTATTTTTTTCAATAAATATTATTATTTTGCAAATAATGCTTTTAGGTGATAATTTATATATCATATTTACTGGTATAATAATATTAGTTTTGTTCTCAAGATTGATTCAACTGTCGTACACTTCTATGAATATATGTATCGATTTCGTGTGAAAATTTTATTTTTCATCGAAATACCAATGAAATGAAGAGTGCAATGGAGCATATAATATTTAAATTCATTCAAACCTTAACTTTTGGAAATAATAGAACAAAGTAATAGTGTGGCAAAATGACTAAAAAGTCACACACTCGAAATTTTTTTTACAAGAGCGTTGATTTTTTTTTTTACCAATGTTCGAAGCGAGTCACTGCACTTCGAGTCCCAAGTCAAGTTGAGTCGAAGGCCAAACGAGTTGCGAGTCGATTCCGAATCTTACCTAAATTCAAATTTTCGCGACGCAAGACTTGAGTCAAGGGGAGGCACTGTTTTTCGAGTAGCAAGTCGATTCACGAAACGATTTCTAAATGTATTCGACGACAATTACAAATGAATTTTCCATTTCTCACTTTATAAGTGCACTATTGAAATCACCATCTGAACAATATTGGACGGACGAACAAGGATTTCACACAAGGGTACATTTTATGTTTAATATCCTTTTGAGTGGCGTGTTTTCTTCTCCAAAGAGTCACGCAATGGCAGACAATATGATTTTTAAAATGGTGATTGAAGACTCGGGCTAAATTTTTATCAGGTTTCGAGGCAAGCAGTTTTCTGCGCTTTGTCAAGACGAGTTATTTAGCTATGTCGAGACAAATAATTTAAAAAGGTAAACTCGAGTACGACTCGAGTCGAGTCATTGTCTTTAGTTTCCCCAATACTGTTTTTTACTACTCTTCGCGATTTAACTTTGGAAACATTTTGAATTTGTGTCGAAGCCAAACACAAAAGATAACCTTTGACAATCCCCATGCTTCTCAAAACGCAAAAGATTGATTTGTATTTTTAAAGTGCTATGGACAAAGAAAGTTAAAACAGCGAACTATTTATATAATATAGTATTTATGACAAAGCATATTGTTAGCAATGTCTTCGTTCTGCTAATAGAATACATAATGATTTAGTTTAAAAATGTCAATCATTTAATATATAACGTTTCGGTTGCTTTCTCAGAATAGTCCCATTTTAAAGTGAACAGGATGTGCTGATTGTGCTTGTTTAATTCCCGAAAGATGGGGCATAACACGTTCTAGTATGTATAAATCATTTTCCGTCTGAAGAATCGCAAAAATTTTAAATATTTGATCTGCAAACATTTTCGTAAAAATGTAATTCGGTGAAACACTATAAGGCCTTTTGTGGTTATTCAACTTATCACGCATTACACAAACTGCTTGTTACACAGTCTTTTCAAACAGTTTTTAATATTTTATTTTTATTATTCAATGAAGATAATTTTCAGGAATCTCAGGAATATATTTTATTCAATTCATGAATGCATTTTATCAGTATTTTACTAACACAGAGTTTTTACGCTTGGTCTATTCATATAAGAGAACCACTGCCCGAAGAAGTTTGTTCATATAAAAATTTGAAACATCAATAATATACATAGTTCGCTTTCCCTGGCTTTGCATTACTATTACTATTATTACTAAATTGATATTATTAAATAATGATAACTTTTATAAGTGTATTTAATACAAAATAAAATTTGCAAGCTAATTACCTCCAATTTAACATTGAACCAAATTATTGTAGTTTGCAAGCTTATTACCTCCAAGTTAACATTGAACCAAATTATTGTAATTCTCATTATTCTCATCGATTCTCATCATTGTAAATATCATTGTATCATTGATTTGCTTCTAAAAATAATTGTTTATAAACTAAACATTAGGAATCGTTTTTTACATTTTAAGGAAATATTAATATGTATTTATTCCAACAATCATTTTTGTCAGTTCAATTGCGGAGAATTAATTATTAGTTGAAATATTCAAATCACAGGGGAGTGAAAAGAATATGACATATACTTAATTACAAATAACTCTGATGATGAAATGGCGAACACCCTTGTATGGCAAAAATTGATTTCTATTGTTTGAACTGAATCAGTACAATGTAAATCGCTAGAAGGGCCATTTCTTGAAATTAAATTTTAATTCTTGGAAAATATATCAAATATTACACAACTCTAATGCAGCTCAATTTGCTACACACGCAATATTGTTGTTCATATTGTCTACATTGATATATTGAGATAAGGTAGTGTACAACAAATTAAACAAGAGATAAAAGATAAGATATTAGAGGTCACAGATACTTAACAACAGATTTCCATGTTCTTGTAAAAAGTTTTAACCAAAATTTGAAGGTAAATTTGAAATTCATCATGCTCAAAAAAGATGCTCCAACCAACACTAAATTTTTGAGCGCTAGACATAAATAAAATATACTGCACTCAGCACTCGCTAAGCTAATATACGATTCTTTCACAGAAACAAAAAAACTTTATTGAATTTGGTGCATATAATATTTTTTTTTCATTATTTAATGCTTTTTTAATTTGAAACCTGATGTACTGAATTGAATTGTTTTGTGGAAGGTTGAGGAAAAATTTTTAAGTTCAATTTCAAGTTCATTATTTAAAGGCGTTCTCAATTTTAAACCTAGGAACTGATGTACTGAATTGATTTTTTTGTGGAAGGTTAGATCAGGTTTTAATGGATATAGTCAAGCAAACCTTAGCGTCAAATATCGATTTTCTCTCGTCTTTTTTTCTTGTTATAATATTCTAGATACTCCGTTTTCTTTTCACCGGTTGAAAAAATAATTTTCCAGTTTGAGTCTTTGCGAGACCAACTCAGCAGATCATGTTAAAAATCTACAAAGTAATAAAATACTGTGGAAACAAAATGAGTCTCCATTTCATTCCAAAAGCAAAAAATTAGGTATTTTATAAGAAAATGTCTAATTATTAAGAGTGTTCAATCAAAATAAGTTTCATTTTTCAACTTCGAAAAAGTTGAGAAACAAGAAGTGATAAGTTTATTTGAGTATTTAATAATATTTCTAAAAATTAAAAAAAAAAGAAAAATGGCTGCGTATGAAATTGAATAAGATCCGCCCTCATTCTGCTGTCATTTTGTAATCAGTTCATAGTCATTTTTGTTGTAACCATTAAATGAAACTATGTGTTTTACCTGGGATAGTGTGACAAAAAATAATGTGGGGAGGTTCTGGTATGGTAAAAAATGGAAATCAAACATTTTTAATATATATTTTATGCAGCAATCTGTTGAATAAAACTGTATTTTGTAAACACCATAAAACCAAACCTCACGCGATTAATTAAATGATAAGAAAGGTATTTGCTGTTTCATTTTGGGTATACCTATATGAATTTGTATTGAAACAATGATTGCATTGACAAATGTGGAGCATTATTGTATTTTTCATTTTGTAATAATTTAATAATGTTATCTTTGATCAATTATTTTGTTATAATAATTGCTGAAAAAATATGGTGCTATAATTAGTGTACAAATCGCATTCTGTGCCTACTAACATTTAAACCGCTCATTGTCACGAGAAATGAAATAAATAGCGAAAACAAATATGATCCTATGTTGTTCACAATATACAGTCCAACAGCTTATCAAAACAGCAAAGGCTCGGGAACATATCAGAGAATATTCGTTGACTTGAATTATTTTTCAATATACTGACCAGCTCATGGTCCTGTGCATGATCCTGTTTTTAATATATGGGGAAATAAAAGCAACAAGAAATGGATAACGGAAACTTAACAATACTAATATATTATGAATTTCTATGAATATAAAAAAATTATTTCAGTTTTTTGTTATTGAAATTCACTCTGGGCAAGGCAGAAAGCAGTGTCTAAAAGGAACCAATCAGCAGTCACTCGATAGCAAAGAAACGTCTACTAAACGAAACATCCCAATCGGAACCAAACCGGCATGGTAAAGCGCAGTGAGTGGTATCTGCCCAGGCGATGGTGAAACCATCAACCACTTGTTTGCTTCCTTTTAGCGACCTCGAGCTGAATGTTTTATATTTGAAAATATCTATTCTGCGTATATCTGACTTCTTACGTGGGTTCCTAAAACGTCTCCCAACGGTATCTTTTTTGATCCTTTTTTGGGCTTTTATAAAAATAATTTAAAGCAATTTATATGTAAATATAACGGCAGAAAACACCAACAAATTTCATTTTATTCAGAAATAAAAATGTAATACCAATTTTATGTATTTTAAATATGTTTTAATCAAACCGCAATAAGATGATTACTTGGATAATCGTTATCTTCCAATAAGAATACAAACAACCTTGAGCAGAGTAAATCCGTGGGCAATTTATATATAAAACAGAGAAAGATTTTTTTAAGATATTGTTTTTTAATGTTTTAATTGATAAAGAAACCAGGTATTGCGATGAATATACAGGCTAGGTAAATAAATCTTGCACAATGTGGAATAAGATTATGATCTTTTATTTTTTAACTCTTGAACTCATCTTATTCAAGCATCATTGCGGACTTGTTCGCACAAAAATCCATCTTTACATTAGAAGTGGAGAAGGGGATAGATTGTTCGTTGCACGAGACCAGGCGCACATTTAATCAAACTGTAATTTCATGTGAGTGATATAAAATGGCGTAACAGTTGAATGGCTTAAATAAATCAATCAACCACAGAATTTTAATTTCTGCATTGTTTGACTATTGGTCAAAAACCTCTGTTGAAATGACACATTTCATTGAGATAATCTGGATTACGGTATAATTCTTTAAATCATAACCGCGATTTGTATTCGTAATATATTCCAATATTCCTGAAAAAACTGATGCTATGGCATAAGATTGTGGTTTTCCAAGGAAAGAAAATTATCGCTTTAACATGCTTCGATACTTCGTCTGACAAGTTTATAATATTAAAGATCATTGTACAAACATCATCATTTTTATTATTAAGTTTGGTTAGTTTTATCGATTTTGATAAAAGCTGAACTGGGGGTAGTTTTATATAACTAACAGATTCAGATTAGATGATAAGTGTCAAATTATTAAATTAAGTGTCAAATTAAGTGTCAAACTACAATATCAACAATAACACAGTCATGTTCTTTTTAACATTATCATATTCAACTTTCGTAAGATATCAAGGCATTTTAAAAATACAATTTGATCAGAATACAGTAAATTCAGCTCAGTCCTTATTTGCAAGATTCACTTTACAACTCACTTTGCATTTTAGATTTATTTATTTCATGAGTATGAGCTGTTGATGGGTGAGAGAGGGAAGGGCCCTTTTATCATAAGCTCATACTTGGCCAAAAGTCATTTATAATAAAAAATTTTATCACCAAGTAAAATTACTGTCAAAGTGTACAATGGAATTTTCTTACGGTGTGGAATAAGGGTATAAACCCCATCCTATTAT
Organism: Styela plicata; assembly: GCA_963675895.2. NCBI lineage: Eukaryota > Metazoa > Chordata > Ascidiacea > Stolidobranchia > Styelidae > Styela > Styela plicata. The sequence continues at coordinate 18,131,367 of OZ023141.1, forward strand.
TTGAAGTGTATATATATTTCGCGTGTATATATATTAAACTAAAATCTTCAAATATCTATACCAATGATATTTCATATAATTTAAACTTCAATTTTGTTTTCATTCTGAGAAAATCTAAAAATATTCTTGGAAAAGAATTTTATTCACACCTGTTTAAGCCAAACCAATTTGATAATTTGCTCCTATATTATCGTAGCGATGGTGTTCACTTTCAAAGATTTAATGAGATCAATGAAATGCAATACTTCCCAGCTGTTTTGTGAATTACCTGCGCTGTTGAAAGTTGCAAAAATTCTCAAAAATCACTGTTCTTTTACAGTAATTTTTTATTGTAATAAAACTATGTAAACGTTAATTAGCTAATTATGACTGTGTGTATAGAAATATAGTAACATAATAGGTTACAACATTAATAAAAATTGTTTTATTTTTAATATTTTATACCGTATATATTGCTATGTGTCTAATATTAATATTGGTATTGTCGTGTCTGGAGCACAATCGCAAATTTTTAATTGGAAAAAATAAACCAAGAAATGATTGTGCCACGTCGTAGCGATATGTCAGATTTTCATACCTAGCAAAACATTTTCCCACTAATAACCAATAGTGGTGATTTTTTAACACTTTGAAGAACGCAATGAGGATTATAGATAATATTAATTCCCATACTGCCAATAAAACTAAATATAAAACTCAGAATTCCGCGTAAAAACATTTACTGCATAAGAACGACATGAATATGTGAAGATCAATTCATTCAAAATAATATATGGTAATTAATCATGCCAATCATTTACCTGAATTCGCGTGCAATCATTCAAATTTTTATATTTAGAATATAAATTGAGGCTTAGGTTCAAAACCTTGTTTACCCAGATTATCTTTTAACAATGTATACCGATAACAAAATCTCAAATGACACAATGACAGGTTGTTTAATTAGCTGGATGAATAGATGATATCGTCAAACATTCTTGAAATCACGTCAAATTTCTGAAGACTTATTAAAAATGAAACTGTAAAATAGTTTGAAACATTTTTTTTATAAAACTATGTGAGTTATTAAAAGTTTTTATTAAAAGATTTTCGAAATGATAGATGGCTTTGTCATCGTCCAGAGCAGATACCACTCACTGCACTTTATTATGGCGTTTATTTTTGTTCGGAATGTTTTCGTTGAAAGCCCTGTTGATGGTTGTAGATTTTGGAGAAAATTTTTTGGGACACCAGCAGTGAATTACGGTTTCAACTTTAAATATCCTGATCAGAACAAAATAGTGCATACTATACTGTAAAAAAGTACATTAAATATACAGTTCATTTGTAGCAAATATTGAATTATAAAAAATTGAAATCAACTTGCTGTTGGAATTTAAGTCAATTGAGTTCTTTACTTTTGAGCGCCGTTCATAAGTCGCATTTAAAGCTTCATTTCAATATAATGAGCTAAAATTATTATCAAAGAAATTCGATTTTAACGAATTTATGTTTAGTAATTTAACAACTGATCTGAGCAACATAGACATTTGAATATCCAACATGAAAACAATTACCTTAATTATTATCAAGTACTTGAAATATTTTCTTGACATGTTGTTGAAGAGTAATATATTTTGAATACAGATTACTGTTGTATTTTCAATTGTTATTAACTTGGATTATTTCAATTGAATGTCTTTGATTGATGAGCTAAATAAGGAAAAATAATCGACATTCGTGATTGATTCATTGGTATTTTTTATTATCCATTCAACTCAAACGACATCCAGTTTCGTGTGTTTTACATAGGGTTGGGCAAATCCGGATCATTTGGAAATTCGAATCGGATTGAATCACTAATTCCATTTAAATAACTAATATCCCATTATTACTATTACAACTTGTCTCCGTTGTGAAAATCAAGAAATTTATAATTTAAAGTATATTTTCAATTTTCACTACACGCTTAAAGCAACAATTTTCATATGTTAACGCCAAAATATAATCTATTTTAGTCAAATTTGAACAACTAATTGCGCTTCGAATCGATTCGAATAACCGAATCGAATTCCCCGGCCCTAGACTCTTATATGAAATTAACGTGTGATATTACTGTAGCTGTTATTGCCGTCGTTTTCAATGTTAAATTTTATACGGAGTGTTTTCATCTATATAAAATTGGACCAACCATCTTTAAGTTTTTTGATTTAAAAGCATTTAAAACTACTTATTATTGAAATGACTTATTTAGTTCTAAAATAAAATACGATGTATTTGTGCTCTGCAACTTTTACGATTTTTAATAAAAATTGGAAATGATATTCAAAATCGAAAGTTTTTGTAAATTACTGTGTACTTTTGGTGACCTACGAAATTTCAAATTAGATTTGTTTTCGGAGAATAATTGACTAAACAAAGGAAATTTTTATTCATTGCTACCAGTAGTTGCAATGATATTGCATTTTTCTTGAAATTTCCAAATTCCTTTAATTCAATGCAAATCATTGTTTCGATACGAAACCCAATGGGCGTACCCAAAATTAAATGCTCCGTGATTAAATCTTTTATCATTTAATCAATCACACGAGGTTTGATTGTGCGGTGTTTCCTAAATGCTTGTGGTCAATCAACAATAACTATATACACCCTGTAATAGAAATTGCTTGATTTTAATAATTGACGTCGGCAGCATGTTAAACCGACGAGCCTAAAATGCTGAGATTGGAAGCATTTTTTACACAATTTTATATATTTTCTTTAATTCAATAAACTGTTACCGAAGGCATAATAACTGTAACAAAATGGCGGCTCAAATGTCATAACTTTTGGAAGCATTTTTTTCAAAAATTTACCAAAGAATTGCATTTAATATCACTCATTATAAGTGTCATAAAACCTTGAAATACAATTCAATTTAGACAAAAATGCATATCATAAAATTTCCAATTGGATGGGGTTTTGGCGAAGAACCTTTCTACCAATGTTTGAGCCTTTTATGTCACGAACCATTAGCAAAAACATAATTAATGCTGTATTTTTTTAATTTTGTTTGGCTCCAAAATTTAAAATAAAAAAAAGGCAATTAAAATAATTGAGTAGGGAATAATTATTTCTTAGTCCTCAGCACTGTATATTTTACCAGCAACGCAATCTATGTCTAAAACAACGTATGTTGTTACAAGCAATGATATTGCATTTTTTTTTTGTAAATGGAAAATCCATTAAATCAATTCAATCATTGCTTCAATACTAAACCATAAAGACTTACCCAGTATTAAATAACAAATAAATAAGTTTTCTTTATTATTCATTTAATCACATTTGGTTTTATTATGAGGTTTTCATCAAATGCTTGTGGTCAATCAACCGTAGCTTTGTTCAAAATATTTTAAAAACTTTTTGATTTCAACACTTTATTTCAATACCATCGACATCATTAAACTGACCATAATATAATGCGGTTCAGAATATATTTATAAAGTTTCCTCAATTCAATAAATGGTTACCAAGGGAATAGTGATTATAACAATATGGCGGATCTAATTTTATAACCGAAAATTATATCTAAAACATATGAAAGACGTACATTCTTAATAAATTCAGCTTCTCAAACATATTAAGATTTTTAATATTGAATACATAAATACCGTTAATTATGATTCATCACAACGTCTAATAGTAATGCATACTGACAAATAACTTTCCATGAATCGTTAAAATTTCCCCATAAATCGCGAAAAACAGAAGTAGGTATATTTTTTTTTAATCACTTGCGTTTGATATAATTTCATATATAGATAGCACTTTTTGGCAATAAAAATAAGTTTTGAATGATGGGGACCCGCCTTCCAGTGCCTGATAATGATTCTCTTGTGCTTGATAATTTTAACGAATATTATGTTATTTTCTTTTACGAAATTTCAATTATACGCTGAATTTCATGATAATAATGCGTTTTTTTGAGACTTTAATACTATTATAGCCAAGTTTTCTTCGGACAATAATCGCGTCTGGATCACAAAGATCTCACAGTTACTTGAAAGACACCCCAAAACTTTTTATTTTTCCCTTGCCTCATTCGATGCTGTAAAATAAAACTCGGTTTTGTAGATCATTTATAAAATTGGTAATTTTTGTTTTTAAATGTTACTTTCTTCTCATATTCTGTTTTTGGAATAAAACGTAAATGTATTTTTATTTTCCATAGTTTTTTATAATATTTTTATATTTTCTTTCAACTGTTGTCCTTATAATAGAATCTGTATCGCATGCCATCAAAGTACAGTGTATTCAAATTAATTTGCAGTTAGTTTTTAGTAATATTCTCCAAATAAGAAATAAATCTTAAATCTGGCTAGATTTATATGAATACCCTCATTTAAAAAACATCTATAGTATTAAAATTACTTTTAATTTGCTGGTTGTTTTAGGGTATATGTCATACTCACATGTGTGATGTAAGGTTAAATTCATGTTTTCACATCTGCCAAGCGTGCGGGCGTTGCATGCCTCTAGACACGGCAAACTGTCACATATTACTGAATACATCCATTTTAGGTGTCAGATTGAACAATAATTTAACAACTAAAAAGAATATTACATGCACCAAATTTAATAAAAGTCCTTTGTTGAATAATCGTACATTGGTGCTTTCATGGAAATTTATAGCATTACGAAAAGAAAAGGATTGCGAGTCAGAGGAAAGGATGTGCTAATAGCGCATATTTTGATCACTAAATTTATACAATCTAAAGGTATTCAATTAAATTTAGCCAAATTTAGGCAAATTGACGAAATGCATCGTCGAAGTTCGTTTTATCAACTGCCATAATTCATGTAAATCCATCCCAGCAGGATTTCTAATTAAGGAATATATACTCGCAACTGAATGCAAATCGATGTGAATGCACTGTACTTTGATGGCAGGCGAAAAGAAAAGTAATTTTCTAGAATGATATCTAATTGTGTCGAGTGTAATACATCTCATATAATATATATATATATATATATATGACATTTACTTTAATAAATCTTGCAGAAAACTTTTTATCTATGCTGCAGTGTCAGCGACCTTTATTATCTTATCTCCTATCTCTGGTTTTATTTGCTGAAACCGATCTTATCTTTATATATCTTTGACGACGAAAACATTTTAACCACAAAACAGTGTTATGCTCAACCAACTTGCGTGTGTAACAACCTGACTTTCAAACAACAAAGTTGTGTAATATTTGACCTGGTTTCCAAGAATTGACGTGTATCGCTGATTGAGACTACCTGGCGCCAAAATCACACTGTGGGCGCGTGTATCGTGTTTTGTTGTTTAATGGTTTGAATAGTCCAAGTATTACTCACATCTTCAGCACCATTTACCTCTAGATTGAATAGAAAAAATAAAAATATCTTTCATTTGCTATGTTTTATTTTTATGTCGTCAAAGCAGCCTATTCCCATAAAACAGACTGCATATTACAAAAAAAGTTTAAAATTGCAAAATAGATGCCATATATAAATGCTGAAGGCAATATACATCATCAGTAGTCAATAACCAAATTTTCTAGAAGACATGGTTATGCAAATTAATAAATTTTACCTTAATAAAAAAATAATAATAATTTACCCACTGGAGGTCTAATAAATTCGTTGCTGAAACAACTACATTGTAAATTTAAACTTAGGAAAATTCTACTCAAGTATTGTAAGCAAAGTTTAATTTAATCAATCAAGTTCATCCTATTTTTTGTTATTTGTTAGAATATTTTTATATGAGTGAATAAGTAGTCAAAATGTTCTCCAAGTACATTTTGTTTTTGTTAATTATATTTGGCATTGTTCCCGTCAAGGGACTGCAGCAATGCGACAGAGTTATGCCGGCTACGGATGTGGACTGGACCAAGGTGAGTTAAAAATATTAACGGGACTTGAATCAACATTTGTTGCGCAAAAAAAATATTTTTCCGCGGTTCTATTCAAATTGAAAAATGAAATTAAATGAAATTTGTGACATTCTTGCACATAAGTTTGCTTTTGAAACTTTAAAACTTAAAATTTTAAACACACTTTTCTTGTATTCTTAGTATAGTTAACAATTTTGAACCTCTTTCTCAATTTTCAACCTCCAGCAGCAAAAAAAAAATTATAATAAATTTTAATTTCTATTTACTTCAGTTGACTGGTTCCTGGTATCATCTGATGTTTATACCTGGTGGAAAATCATTCCTGACCTGCAGAAATATGTTGATCAATGACGTTGATGTCACATCACATACAGTCAGTGTAGATTTTAAAGGCTATAAGAGGTAAATATAAATGTACATGCAGTACCGAAAATTATTCTATCTTTGCCATTTTGTTAAAGATTAAAGTATTTTGAAAGATTTAAAATTATTTTCATAACATTAGATTATATATATCAAAATATTCAAACGTAAATGGTCATAGAATTAATTTTGCTATTTATATATAAATTGTATGTAAATAGAGTAATTATATTTACAGTTACAACAGAAATACTGCTCCAGTCAAATACAATTCCGTCTACTTTCATTGGAAAGACAATCCGGCTGTTATATCCGCTGGAATTAAACCAGGCAAGTTTCGCATTGGTTCAAATTAAAGTCAATTTCGTGGATTGTTATAGGATTTTTTGATATACTGAATGTAACAGAACAGAACAATTTTTTTTGTGTAGAAACATTGCTTTTTTTATTTTTTAGAATATTTTTTTACAGTTTCAGGAAACAAAAAATACTCAAGCAAATTCGAAGCAAAAAGAAAAATGTCTCGTCAGAATTTGACAGGTAATTAGTATTTTACAACTGAGTTTAATAATCTTACTCATTAACTAATCCGATTATGATTCTTAAAAAAATGTTTAATTTTTTCTCTATGATTAGTCAAAAATCATTATGTTAGTTGTTACATTTAAACCGCATATTTAATTCCTGAAATATTCAGTTGTTTACTGTTATGTAGCACTTACTAATGGAATAGTTAAAAAGTCCCTTTGTCCAAAAGTTCTCCAAATGAATCAATCAAGACTATGATGTGCAGTTTAACATAACACTGATCTGCCCTATGTCAATATTATATGTAATTTGATGTGATTTCAAAATTATCCAAAGACTGACACAATAGAAAACGGATTTTATGTTTTTAGTGTCGAAGTAACTCAGATTCAGATATATTCGACTGATGGAATATTTGATGGAACATCACATTTTTTGTTTATTATAATTTTTGATATTTAGACTTGTACCGATTTAATGTAATTTAATGTAATAATGTAATTTTTCATAAAAAACGTGTAAAACGATTTATATTAATATTTCTTTTAACAATGTTGTAACAGAAGCAAACTCAAAATATACGATGATATCTACAAATAACAAGGATTACATTATATTGGTCCAATGTCAAACTGCAAGTATGCTATTAAACATATTCTTGATTTAAAAATTTGCTTTTATTTTACAACATGTTTATGATACAAAACGTTAATGATTTTATGATGTTTATTATGCTAGTATTGAAAATTTGATAAAACACATGATTTTTTTAGAGCCTTACCTTAAGATGTTTTCAAAATCCAGCGCTATTAGAAACCAAAGAAAGCCAAACAGATTCTAATAGTAAAATATTAAATAACCGGTGCTGTTGCTGCTGCCGTTTATAGACTGTTTTTCTTAGTTTTTTGTTTTCAAATAAAACGGTCTATCAACTGTCTTTACCCGACGAAAAATGTGATCCAACATGGACAACTTTTCAAAATTTGGAAAACAACATACAAATACTGCAAATTATTAGTAACTTTAATTTACATTTGTCACAATGTCTGTAATACGATCTCCCACAAAACATCGTGATCGACGAATAACCACACGAAGCCTTACTGTGTTACTTCAATTAACGAGTTCTTTACGAAAATGTTTACAAGCTAAATATTTACAATTTTTGCAATCTTATCTCGTAGCGGAGACAAATTCAAATACGACAAAGCTTGTTAATTATCACTTAATACGGTGAATCATCAGATCATATAATTTATTTTGTAAATGAAATATTCTGAATAAGCAATGAAACAGCTTTATATGTAAGTTTACTAATTTAACTGTGATTTATTATATATTTTCTAATTAGAGCCTCGTCAACAATGCTCGGGTGGTAAAATTTCATAATAGCCTCTTTTTTGTATACACTTTTTTACCTTTCAGCTTTTCCTACTGTGTGGATTTCAATTAAAGATTTGAAGGTCAATTCACATCTCTCTGAATTAATTCGCAACAAGTTGAAATTATCTGGAATGGAATGCAAAGTCTTTGAACTTTAATGAAACGAGTTCTTGCGTATGATGATTGCAGATTAGACTTAGTATAAAATTTTGACAAATACGAAAGACGTTGATTGTATTTTGATTATATTTTTTTCATTTTTTTTTTATTGAAATTTGCTTTGAGCAAGGCCGGAAGCAGTGTCGGAAATAAACTAATTAACAGCCACGAGCAAACATAATGGGTTTGCAAACATAATGACTTTAGTTAACCGATATTTTAAACATGGCATTTCGAAAAAAGATATTACAAAAAATGCTTCATGGTATATTTTTCTTTTCCTATTTATTGTCATTTCTAAATAAATGAAAAAATTAACAAACTATATCTGGTTGATTTATTATTAAGTGACCAAACATGGGCATTTGTAAACAGATATAAAAAATATACTGGACTATACCGACTGGAGACGCTGCGATCTTTCGTTTAATAGTGTGTGTCTATTGTCTTTTCATCGCCTCAATAATGAATAGATTGATATGTCAATTTTTGATTTATACTGTTGATTTTTATTAGCACATATTAAAGTGAATCACGAATAGCCAGTGCTACATCAGTTAGTGCCGTTTGAAAAAAAAACTTTCAGCTTCCCTGGCAATATTATATATATATATATATATATATTTATTTAATCCTTTTCGGGGAACAAACGAGAACTTTTGAGAAAAGATTTTTTTGCACACCTGTCGCTTTTCAAAAATATCTTAATGCGTTGATCGAGCACTTATCATCGAACTATCGAGATAACATTTCAACGACTTAGTGAGGTAAATATAACGTAATATTTCACATCTGCTTGGCGGTTCGCTGGATTGCAACCACAAAAATTAAAATTGTCTCTTTAATCACAATAGAGAGAGTATTATATGGTTTTACCATTACCTATGCCAGAAAGTACTTCCTGAACTTTACTATATCGGTTCATCGCTTCACTCTTCACGAAGTGTAGCTTCTGGGGGTACAAATTTATTAGTGGCTCTTTATCGTAGCAGTTTTACATGTTGTCCTTCGGGCACGTAATAAACTAGTGATAAAATTAATTTTCACTCCAACTAGAAAAAATAAAACTAATTAAGCACAAAACTATAGGTAAAGTATTATTAGTCAAACTAATGGTACTCCTATAACTGGCATTACCTTGATTAAAACCGCGGTAAACAATGTAATCATTGTTTTACTGCATTACGAGATTTTTATTATATTTGAAGATTAAAATCATGAAATTGTCTATTTCAAAAGTTTTCGAAAATGGATTTGGGTTATGGATATTTTTTGTACACTGTAACGAGTGCAGTAAATTTACTGGGAGTTTGCAGTAATTGCATATTTCTAAAGTTAAAAATCGCCATGTTTATGAGATTTATGCACGTAAGGGCTGTTGATGGGCCGCACCTTTGAGGTACGTTCAACAAAACCCCATATTTGGTAAGGAAGTCAACTTTGAACTGTTTTAATACCGTCAAGTAAAATTACTGTCAAGGACTGATTTTGCTACATTTTTTGTACTTGGTACCCAATTCGTTGAGCCATCACCATCTATAGTTGTAACTTTCAGGTATCAAATCGAAAATTAGGCAAATTTACATATTTAAATCTTGACAACTTAAAATCTTGAAAACTTAAAAGTGGTAAATCCGATATCCGCGAGACTAGGTAAAAGTATTCTTCAAATGAACCTAAAATCATCCGCCCTGGATGTTAAAGATGTTATAAAAAAGTTGCCAAACAAATAAAAAAAATATTACACTACACTAATTTCATGTGAAAATGCCGCAATAAATTTGAAACATGATTTTATATATTATTCTATATTTTTGAATTGAATATCCATTTTTGAAATTTCTCATTTTGAATTGAAGAAGTCGTACACATTTTACAAAAAGGATAGGCTAAGATGAAATTATTTACTTGTATTTTTAAAGAAAGAGAAAAACCTTTGCTTTATGACCCTAATTATACATAGGATGCTAAAAATACGTGATTTGAACTTTTAGTCACACATCAAAAGATGCAATCGAAGATGGAAAAACATGTTCTAGTTAGCAAAAGTCATTGCTGGATAGCGTCGAATACTAAAATTACCTCATGCCTACACTTATTGCTTGGATATGTTTTTATTTATTAAGTTAAATACTTACCTCAATTCGCGTGCGATCACTCGTCTTTTTATATTTAGAATACAGATTAAGGTTTAGGTTTGAACGACATCTACCCACATTATCTTTCAAGAATGTGTACCACTGACATAGACTTAATAACTCAATGATTGATTGATGCACAACCAACTAGGTTAACAATTGTAAAGTCTTCACATTATTTACCTTTTCTGGAAAAAATTTTCACTTATTTAGAGTAATTGTATAATTTTAAAATTCGGTACTGCTGCTCTGATGAGACTTATACTAAGCGTTCGATCAACATCTCAGCATATTTGGCTACAAATGTCGATTACAAAGTTTAATTTTAATATTACAAAGTAAAATTGATGTCAAAGAGCGGCGGTTTCGCTGAAGTTTGGTTGCATCGTGAAAGGGTGGCTAAATAAATTTTTGAAATTGTTTCGCTTTTAAGTATCTTTCATCAAGAGCACTTATTTATTTTCAAGCATTGATTTTTTTATATGGCTATTATAAAATGGAAAAAGTTTAAAAACAAAAAGCTCAATCTTACACATCCCTATTTATTTCTTAAATAGAGCTTTTTTATTATTTATGTCAGACTTTATTGCAAACGCCGATGCAATGGATATTTTGTTTGATATAATACGAACATGGTTGATAATATGTCAAGTAATATATAAATAGGCAAAACATAAAAAATATTTTAATAGTATGAAAGATAATCCGTAAACGTGACCTTCTTTTTAACCATACACATAAACCCAGTTAACTGCTGATATAACAAGATTAAATTTGATCAAACATGCCAGCCCGAACAATACAATTGATAACAATAAATTTTCAAGCTATTCGTACATCTGGTACTCTTATTGTGGCGTCGGAATGTTATTTCATGAGGTACATACAATAATATGTAAATACTTTAGCTTTTCTTTTGTTTCATTTTGGCATTTCCAGTATCTTCAAGAGCGTTTTGGTAAAGCTATATATATTTTCTTCGAATCAATTTGTTAAAGATAATATCTTATATATACATACATCAGACATGTTTGGTCTTATCTGATTTCAAAGAGGTCAAATAAATTGTTTCGATAAGCTAAAGTTGTATTTATTTTGATTTGTTAATTTTTGATAGTTAACATGCCATTTTATTTAACTATTTATCTTAATATAGCTGAGACTAACAAGCCTGTTCCAAATTCGGTGATATTTAAATCTACATGTTAGAGTTGATAAGTGGCACATGGAACAAGCCATATGGAATGTTTTAAATGAAAGTGTTTCGACTTCATGCTGCTATTATCATTTCACTGAATACTTCGTAGTATTTTTTTCAGGTGCTGCAAAAAATACTTAGAAAATCAATACATGCGGAGTGCCTCTGGACAAGCACTACACCGTCAGACTTGGAGAGTGGCTCAATAATCTTACCGATTTCTCACTTGCTCACTGCATAGTATGATTAGACGGAATATAGGTATCGTAAGCTGAGAGAAATGTTAATATTTTCTATTGAATAATCTGAAATGAAGTTCCAGCCATTATGGATCGACTGGCGGACACCTAAAATTTACTAAGATATTTGTCCGTCAGTTCATTGGTTACGTTTTCGTATTTTATTTGTTATATACATTGAGATGTACAAATAGTTGTGTCAATCATTACTGCCGCAATTTGTGTTTGCAATAACGTTTCTTACGAACTTCTTTAAAACAACAAAAATAATTGAAATATTGGGAATTCTTACATTAATTGAAAACACAAAATTTAAGAAATAACTGATAATGAGCGAAGTATTTAGTAGGCTACTATTAACCATTAGTTATCTACTTAAGATAGTTAAAGTTGAAACTTAGTTAATAGTTAAGTTTAACACATTTACATGAAAATGAAATCATTGTTGCACTTTCGAAAGATCTTTTAAAACACTTGTCTCGCAATCGCACATCTGCTTCCGTTTACAATGAAATGCGCATGAAGTCAACTCCAATTCCTTATAAGGTGCAGATACAATTCGCTATTGCATTTTGTAATAGCATTTCTGTTGTGTTTCTAGCGTTCCCTGTTTTTCCCTGTTCCCTGTCCCGATTACAACATTTTTGTCGTAGCTTTTCGCCATATAAGTGGGTGGCCTTATGTTACTTTTATATTTTAAAAAAAAACTATCTTCCAGCTGCATATTCCCTCAAAAAAATTGGATCAAATTCATATTTTAGGAAATATTTATATGATTTTTTTGACTACTACTTTGAGTGAAAACAATACTATTTAAAACTATAGATAGGATTTCTAATTAAAGCATGGTTTTGATTAATGCGTTGTATGAGAGGCTTATCTGTCCACAAGCAGTGATTTATTTGAAATTTCAATTAATACTGTTAGCCTATGGTTAGTTTAGGAAAACGCCCTTTAAAGAGTTTCCCTAGAGCGACCTTCATATTACAAAAATAGCAAAAAGAAAGTTTGGCCGCGCGTCGGAAAGTATAAAAAATATACGTATAGATGTGTTTTGGTAAGCATTAGCAATTAATTGACCATTAATCTGGTATTTTGTTGTCAATCATGTCAAATATTTACCACAATTTGCGTGCGATCATACATGTTTATATATTTAAAATAAACATTAAAGTTTAGAATTCAATGACAATCTTAAACGATGTATACCACGTAAACGTTTTTAATTACTCAAACAATGATCGTTTAATCACCTAGGTTAACAATAGCAACCTTTTTACATCAGTTGCTTTTTTTTTTGAAAGTGACTGATTTTTGAAAACTTCATTTTAAAAACATATATGCGAGAGCTGTAATGTAAATCATTGAAATAGTTTTACTTTCAAGTTCCTGGCACCACGAGTATTTATTTATTTTCAAACCTTGCTACTTTCATGCATGGCTTTTATAGGCCTAAACCAGATAAAATTTAAAACAATATATTCTTGATCTCAGTCATTACTATCTATTTTTATAATTGAACTCAGTGCCATACTTTTATCCAAATTTTGATGCATAGAATATGTTTTAGTTTTAATATATAAACAGGCATTAATATATAAACAGGCAAAACATAAGCGTTACTTTAATGAGAAAAAAATTATAAGCCAGATATATAGAGACTTCACCTTTAATTTTACATTATAAACCTAGATGACTGCTGATATAATGAGATTAAATTAAAATTTGCTTTGACAGAACCATACGTTTGATAGAAACAACATTTCAAGCCATTTTAACACATGCGGCCCTAAAAAATATTTCTTTTATTACATCATAGAAAAACATGTAAACGTATTATTATGCATTCGAAAGATCAAAGGTTCTTTAGTGTAAAAATAATAGTTCAAAATATCACTGTCTTATTATTTGTATTGCGTTGAACAGGCTTTGAAAAATTGAAATAAATCCTCATGTTTGTTTCCACAATAAAACCATGTCATACTTTGGCAGCAAAATTGACAAAGAAATATTTTGGTATTTATATGAGCGAGCTTTGCCGCATTCCTTGAATAAATTCACTGTACCAAAAAATGCAGTAAAACCGCCCTTTTTCGGCTGTACCTTTGCTTAGTAATAATCGAACTGCTGGTACGCTATTATTCAACATCGATAACAGACTAGAACATTGTGTTTTAAACTTTTCGTTCGTTGCAAATAAAATTCTTGAAAGATATATTGTTTGAAGTTTGTTTTATTGGATGATCAAAAATTATAAAATTATCTGCCCCTCTACTTTTATAAGTTAGAATTGTAACATAAGTTTATCGTTTTTGTGACACATAGGCCTAAATGTATTTGGAACATTTTTTTAATACTATACATTTTAATCTTTTTTGACATATCAAGAATCTATTTTTGTTTCGGAAATAATAAAAAAATTCTTCTCAAGATTTTCCATAAAACGTTTAAGATATATTCAAAAAACTATAATTTAATTTTACTATCTTTCACTAAAATTGAAATGAATTTACACCCCCTTATTTGATGCACTTAATTACTATACCCTACATTTCACTTTGAACACAACTTTATATTCTTTATTTGGATCAATCTCAGAAGAATAGTTTAGGCAAAGTTTCCTTTGTAAACTATGAATCATTGGCGGATCGCGTTCATGAGACGCTGTTTATTTGTGGATCATGCTTATAAAATTTACAATTTCCATTTATTTGTACTACATGAAGACATCAAACTTGTATCTTTTTTATCAGATTCGAGAGTAAAATGTAGTTTCGACAAGCAGAAGTTGTATTTATTTATTAATTTATTTCCATTTCTAAATTTATGATAACAGGCATTTCAGTGGTGGTCGATTTATATCATTAGAAATGAAAAAAAACTACTTTCTCATTACTTGATGTTATTTATATAATATCAAGTAACGACAAGTAACAGCTATTTAGAAAGGTATATATATACGGAATATTATTTTGCCTTTTTTAAATCCCCCCAAAAAAATCCGTATGTTGCAAGGATTTTTGCGCAACTTCGTGAGATGAAATACCACGACATTAAGTAAAGGGTATTGAGGAATTGATTGAGCAAATTAATTAACATTCCCACTGAATATTCATAATTTATATAATTTTTTTTGATTAAATGTTTTCCATATGATATTGCCGTTGTGATGAGTATTCATGTAAATAATCCATTTTTTGAGCGATTCAGGGTTTTTTGTTGCGTGAAATGAAAAACAACAATGTGCGTAATACATGATGCGTAGAAGAAGTCTTACAACACCGATGACTGCAAAAACATTTATCTAAATATGTATTGTTTTAAATATGGTTTTGATGATGAATTGTTCGTGTGAAAATATTTGAGATATTCAAAATTCGTTATAAATTTATAAAACAAACTTTAGCTATGACTGGTGTGGTAATTAATTGACTGTTTCAAAAATATTGCAACACGTTCCTACATATTTTTGGTTATTTCGGATAGTTAATTTTTACATTTATGACCTTTTAATCCGTTGAATTTATGATAAAGTGAAATATACATGTCATGTATGCTATCTTTGGTAATATCATTGTTTGGGATGAGATGTTTCGCCGATCTCTCATGCGTTCACAATAACACTTTTATACATATTAGGCCATTATATGCGCTTGCGTTTGTGCATGTTTTTCCAATATATTACCGCGCATCACTTGTACATAAAGAGAAAATATGCTGTACTTTCTAAGCTTACTATCTACATTCTAGAACACGTCAAGGCAACCCACATGTTTGCTTCTGTTTATGATGAGTTGCAATTGACGTTAACGCCCGTTTTCTTATCAGATTCGTTTGCATTATTACACACATTCATAATCAATGCTAACAATCGCTTTTACTTGGTATTGAAATATTTTCACACAAGTTCGAGGGAGTGCGTAAAGGAAATGACATGCCTTTAAATATCATGAAATTAAGGAACTAAAGCAATGAAAAAATAATGACAGTTCATACATCAAAAATACTTTAACTTTGAATATTTTAGAAAGTTCTAAACAAAGAGAAATGATTGAACAGACGAACGCTATCATTGACTGCATTTTAGGGTGTCAACTTAGATTTTGCTTTCAATATCGAAATAGCAATTTTGAATAACAATAGTTACATGTAAGAAGATTGCATTTGCTTTCCATTAGTAAGATCATAAAATCAGTTCAGAAATTGACAAAGTGATTTACCTATTTATACAAACTACGATATTGTCAAGAAATATGATATTATCTGTAGAATAAACACCGTCAAATCATTTCAACCATACTTTTATCTTCTGCCATCAGTCATCCACAGAAATTTAATTTGGAACAAAAGGCGTAAAAAGGAACCAGTCAAAAAGTTTATATAGTGACCTCTACGACATGTATGTGACCTTTTGCCTACAAGTCGTGAGTAGACGTTTTTTTATGTTATATTTTGCTTAAAGATATTGAGGAAAGGTCTGATGCATCATACCCAGTTTTGAAATGTACATTCAGCCTCTAATAATAGAGTAGTTCTGCCAAAAATTGAACGGATTAACATTCCAAACAACACTGAAGACTATATAAGAATTGCAGTGAGCTGTATCGGCCCTGAGCAATGTTAAAATATCTTACCTGTGACAGTGATAGTGCTTGTCTTTCTTGTCAAAATATAATGTTATTTAGATATTTTTTGGTTAAAAGGAAAAAATGGAAAAAAAATCATAAAATTTGGGAGAATTTTGCGAATTTTTAAAAATTGGTAGTGAATATGTTCTATTGTTAATCGGCTAAAACTAGACACATTTATGTTGTGGTATTTACGCAAAGAGATTGCCACTATTTTCTTATAACTCACGAACCAAGAAATTTGCTCATAACTAGTGGCAACTGTGTAATTGCATTAATGAGTATCTCAGATATCAATGTTGTATTTTGATTTATCGCTGTCAAGTCAATTACAAACTTACTATTTTATAAACTTTTGAGTTTTTATCCATTCCTCGGACACTAACTGGGAGTCTAACAAAGATGTGAAGGGCCTCTTTGAAGAAATAAAATGCTAAATTATAAAATATAAAAATATGCAAGTTTATGCTTCATGCAGTACTTCAAAGATATTCTAAAAAAATATTTCCATTTAATTGAGAAACGATTCCTTTTGCACATCTTTATTGTTAAATTATCATTAATAAAAAAATTTATATGAACAATTTTCAATATCGGCATTAACAAATTATATTTATAACTTTAAGAATATTGCTCTATTAGAAGCATTGACACACAATATATAAAATTGTGACCAATATTTTCTGCACCCGTTTTTATTAATTAAAGTGACTCGGAAGCTTAAATTTCATCGCATATTAACGAAACTATTAGGGCCTCATTTCAAACTTAAGAAGACCAATAAAACTTACTTTAATATTTTACATCTGTTTAGGGGTTTACCCAATTTCAAACACAAAACCTAAAATTGTTTGTTTAGTCACAATAAGGAAACTGGTTAATAGTTTTACTATTGTCCAGGACAAATATTACAAACTGCATTTTACTATAGCTGTTCAGTCATGCTCTTTGTACAATCACTGTTCTCCTATCGTGCTTTGGGCAACTTTAGGAAAAATATAATAAAGGTTTCTTATGTAAGAATTTTTTTTTTCAAGAACCTTAAACTTTCGATTGCCTTGCCTTCCCACTGCTGTCTTGATCGTGTTGATTAAAAGTTGCGTTCGTGCTTGGGTTTACTTAGTTCCCTTTTCTGCATTTCATGTAGTTTTTTGCACTTTAGTGATTTCAGGAGACTTTTCAAATACGATGTGCTTCTCGAAGCTTTGATCTGAGCAAATTTTGACAAAAAATGTAATAATAGTACAAAGAATAATTAAAATGGGTGTAGTTAAACTTTGTTGAGTCTTCGAAAATAAACAAAATATGTCGGAAGATTTTTGTACAAACTGGTAAGCGTGATTCACTGACACAAAGCGCGGTTCATTGGTGGCGCGTGATCAGCAAAATAAACTTCTTCATTGGGAATAAAGACTTGCTTCATATTTATTAACAATAATAGGTGGCCGCTGCTACAGGGCTTGAACAGGGTGATCTAATAAGTGGCTATAAGAAAGAAAGAAGAATATTTTGTAATTATTCATGCCAAATATTTACTTCAATTCTCGTGCGATCATTTATTTCTTATATTTAGAATACAGTTTAAGATTTTGGATTTTAATCACATTTACCTGAATTATCTTCTGACAATATATGCTTCTGACATGATCTCATCACTCAATAATTGATTGTTTAAAAAACTTGGTTAAGTATTGTTAAATTTTTGCATCATTTCATTTATTTGAAAATGACTTGATCCCAAAATTGTACTAATTCTTAACAGAGAAACGAAAAAAGCTATGTGTATTGAAGAAATATTTTTTACATAATATGCACATTAATATTTGACAATAAAATTACAATTTGTTTAAGTATAATAGCTTTATGAGTGCTGGTCTTAAAATGACGTTCTTAAGCAACGAATAAATGAAAACAAATTAGTTCTCGGGTCTAATGACACCCAGTACATTTATTTTGCATTTGATTATAGAGTAACATTTCTGTCCAATATGTTTTGCGCTCGCGTGAGAGCAATGCTACATTTTATATTCTTTTTTTTCCCATTTTGATGAACTTTAGTTTGGTACTTCAGGTCTCGCTTAGAGAGAATCTTATAATAAGAAAGCTTTCGAAAAAATTTTCAAAAATTTTCGTTTTGACATTCCTTTCTATTTCTAATGTAATGTTTATTTACATTATATAACCGTGTCATAACAAATATTGACGCAAAGAATAGTCATAAATATGGACACGATTTTTCACATTCCATTAATTAATAAATTCCATGTTACAAAAACGCAGTGAAATTGTCTTTATTCGTCAGTAATTTCACTTTGACCATAAAATCGACTTCTTTGGTCATTTAACGTTACTCTCTAGTATTGTTGGCCACTTTAGATAAAAGTACCGAGTTCTTCTAGTATAGTTAATTTGCCGAGTTTATTTTTAAAATACATTTTTTCTAGTTTCACTGATATCTGATTGAGGTTTTACCTAGAAAATTTAGTAGGTAAAATAGATTGATTTACTCAGTTTTCAAATAGGTAAGTCATATTTTCCTATTCCAAATAGATCATTTTCGATTTTAAATTTCAGATTTATCAAAAATGCTTTAAATGCATTCAAATTACTATGTTTGCGATAAATTAATTTTACTTAAACGAGAAAAAAGATTTTTGTCCTTAACTATTTTCTAGGCCCGGCCATCAACAAACTATACGTTTAGCAAACATCGTACCAGCTTAAAATTTTAAACTTCTATTAATATACAATTAATACGAATAAGTATTAAAATTTACGTTAGTTTCACGGCAGAATATTTAAGGAAAACATAAATAGTATAAAACTGTGAAAGTTTAATACGCAATATATAATTTCTCTCGTTTTTTATCACGTGTACACAAACGCAGTTGTTTCCTGTTAAAATTAATGAAACTAAGTAAATATTATTCATCACTCTCATCGTAGATAGGATGAAAAAAAAATGCATAGCAAAATGTTTTTGGTAGCAATATTGTTTGAAGTTTCTTTAATAGCGTATTCAAGAAGGTCAAGTCTAATTTGTTAAATTACTTTATGGGTTAAGGGATGTTTAGCCTTATTTTTATTTGAAACATTATTTTTAAAATCATATCTTTAAATAACTTTTTGTCTATTCAAAAAAAAAATTTTTTTTTTGTTTCCTAAATTCCATAAGCCTCTCCCTTTTCCTAAAAATCATTTAGGACTTATTTTAAATATTATGATTCAATTTTATTATCTCATTCAAACGATGCAGTGAGCCTACTTCTCCCTCCTCCGTGATTCCCATATTATTGATCTATACTTTGAAGCAAAACATTACGTTCATTCTCTGAATCATTCCCAAAATAAAAAATAAAATGTCAAAGTATATTGTGTTAAGTATGAGCCAAAACTCGTATTTCGCAAATCTTTAGCAAGGAATACAGTACTTGCCATTTTCTTGAAATTATATATTTTGCATGTATATCGAACGCAGATTTTTATCTGTTAGGTGATCAATTAAATAATTATTTGACTTTATCAAAGTACAAAATAAAAAAAAAAACGCATACGAATGCTGTATGGCATTTTTGAATGGCGTCGCAGAAAGAATTTTCCATGGAATCGGGGTTATTTGTCAGCATGAATTAATATACGTTTCATGAAATATGTATAATTCATGATTTGCATGATTTGGATAATTAGTGATTTTTGAAGACTATAATACACGTAAAGATATCTTGCCGACCTTTTCTTTACGTTGTGTTGTAGATAACAGAAAAAAATACATTGCATTGCGGTAAGCATTGCCACAAACCTGTAATGAGCAAAGCTACTCAGTGAAACAACGACTATCCGTTAGCTTGCCAAACAAATCTTCATTTGCGCAGAACGAATGTTTGCGCAGCCGTTGCGCTTGCATAAAGACATAAGATTGAAAAGAAGCAAACCAAGAAAAATGGCAGTGTTAAATGTATATTCTAACAATGTTCGCATCTGTAAGAGACATGCAGCAAATGGAAATGTATGTTTTTCAATTGGTGAAATAAGAATTAATGAATTATTAAATATAGCAATGAATAAAACTTTGCATAAGATTCAGCCTTAAATGCCTGTTATTAGTAAAATGTCTATGTTATATTTTGCTGAATGTGTTGACTACTAACTGACGCTTCTGATTTGTTGCGTGGAATGTGTCCAACAACAAGGACGGTTGTAACAATATTTGTCTAAAATATTATTTTCGGAATATATGTATGACTTTAAAAACATGCTTTAGAATGAAATCGTTTGCGTCAAAATACTTGAAATATACGTAATTCTCCGTCAATTAATAAAACAAAACTTTAGAAATGACTATATAAAAAGCGAGGAAACCTTGTAATTACTTCAAAAACATTGGGCCATATTTATACATATTTTTGGTTACCTCAGATAGTGAAGACCCTTTTCGGAATTCATGACAATTTAATCCGTTGAATTCAGTATAAAATGAAGAATATATGTCGTTCGTGACTTACACTCGCACCATATCCACATATTAGACCATTACAGGCGCTCCGTTTATGTATGATTTTACAATTTATTACCGCGTAAGAAATATACATTAAGATGAAATCGGTGGCACTTTCCCCAGCTTGCTAGTTAATTTTAAAAACACGTCAAGGGCAACCCGCATGTTTGCTTCTGTTTATGATGAGTTGGTATTGAAGTTAACGCCCGTTTGTTTATCAGGCGTCGTCATCACACGCTTTCACATTATATTGAACTAAGATGACGAAAAAAAATGAACTGCAACAGCTGATACATCAAAAAATGCTTTGTATATCTGTAGAGATTACTGCATTTTTCTCACTAAAATTTGTTCTAAGTAAGGCTCGAAGCGGCACTTCGAAATTACTTACGCGGGCTACAAGAAAATACACTTCAAGTTGTAACATGACTATCGCTTTCAATTGAGGGAATGTAAATTTACGTGGAAAATATTAATACTTGCAGTCCACTTCACATGTTCGAGAATTTGCACAAAATTATTTGTCCCCAAACTAAAATAATATTAATGATATTGTCTATAAAAAGAGACCATGCAACGATTATGCGATCACTGCCGCCATATGAATTTATCTTCTGTCATCAGTTATCTCAGCTTTCTTCAAAATGTTTCATGTGCAAAAAAACAGAACAGGAAATAAACTCTGTGTAACTTCGGCGGCGTTTTCCATCAACAGCTCTCAATAAACAAGAAAACTTTACGAATTGATTTTTTTTCAATATTACCAAGTAAATAATTGTCAAAGAGTGAAATTCGTGAATTTTCGTTACATCATACTGGAACAATTGGGTTTGACCCTTCAATGAAAAAGTGCATTTCAGGAAATTCTTAATAGATATTGCACAGACTGTTAAATACCGGTGATCATAAACTCAGATATTATCAATAACAATGATATTATCTATAACATAGCGTGAAAGCAATGCAATCATATTTTTTTATCTTCTGTTATCAGTAATCTCTGCTTTATCACAAAGTTAATGAATATACCCTGAAAAGTTCAAAAACAGAGCTGAGCAAAAAGTTCATAGTGATCACTACACTGATGATTGGTCTGATGCATCATAACTAGGGTGGGCAATTCGATTCGGTAATTCGAAGCTCAATTACTTCAAATCCATCAGAAATCAGCCATGAGAAGAAAAACTTAAAGAATGAAGTAGAATTTTTATTTTTAAAGTCAAAATACAATCGATTTTCTTCAATTTTTTGCATTATGTCATTAAACTATGAAACGTTTTGCTCTCAGACATGAAGCGGAACTGAAAATACATTACCTTTTAGTCTGTTTATGTCTATATTATAAATTCATATCTATAAATGTTTTGATTTTCATGGATGGAGACATTTTTATTGTGAAAATTGACATATTTACTATGGATATGAAATTTTCAATTCTATCCTGTTTTAAAACATTAGTTGAATCAGATTCGAATTCTAAATTATTCGGTTTTGCCCAGTCCCTAAGCATAATCAACATAGTCAGTTTTGGAATGCATATACATATTTCGATGACAAGTAGAACCGACTAACAACAAAGTGTAGTGAATGGCATTTACCTTGGACGATGATGCAACTAACATCTTACTTGTTCTAGTAGCGATGTTTTTCTCTTTGTTACATCAGGCTATATAGTAGGGACTTAATGATATTTTTGAATGTCTATATAAATACCAAATACACAACCAAACTATATCTTGTGGAAAGTATAATATCAATGTATTAAACCTATGATAGATTTTATGAGTTTGCAGTCAACGTAACTTATTAAAAATCGTCTAAATCGAACAGATTCAAATAGAGATACTAACGCAATAAGAGTGTAAATATTTTCTCATAACTCACAAACGAGCGGGACAACCGTGTAATTGTATAAAATGCGTATCTCAGATGTCTGCATTTTATCTCGATTTATAAATGTTTTGTTATCACAAAAGCTTCAAATATTTTGGGAGAAAAGTGCTTTTGCCTGAAATATCTTTTACCAAAATATGAGAAGTTAGTCTAGACATTTAGCTGCAATCTCATATATCCAACACTATTTTTTTTACTTCGCAAATGTTCTCAGTTTTGTAAAGAATGTTGTTTGAAATATGATAGCCAAATCAAGAATTTTTATTTTGTCAAGAATAACAAAACATACCTAGAGAAAAATGATTTTCTGTATAAGATAGGCGATAAAGTCAATTATTTAATATTTTTCATTTTTAATATTAAAAATAATATTGTTATTGATTACTAGCAATCGTGCAGATACATTGCAGATTGATTTAAACGGCGTTCAGTTCTGATCCACGAATGAAATACCGGATTTTGTAATGCACGCGCACAGATAGTTGCCCTGGGCGCTTTTGTGGTCTATGACTAATATATAACTAAGCCAATATTACCATGGTTTCATAACGAGCGTTTGCCACCAGAGTTTTTAACTATTTCGTTCACCCGGTGCCAACGTTTCGAATTTCTATTTAGATATCCTTCATCGGGCCAATGGAAATGATGACGATAATTCTATTACAAATTCATTCATATAGAAAACTTATTACCATTCATTTTCATTTTACCAGTTGAGTAAAATCGAAAACTATCAACTCGGTTTTCCGAGGTGTAGTGTATCAGGTATCCCTTTCAACAAAGTTGATAGAATATACAGGCTTTAGTAAGTTTTATATTACGTAAGAATGTTTTCTTATAAGTAAAAAACAATTATCCTTTAATCGTTTCTTCAGAAACGACTAAAAGAAAGTAATGATTTGGTAAATGTTCCATCATTACCAGGACATATACCACCCACCGCACTCTACTAAAGCGGCTCAGTTTTTACACTTTGTTTTCAGATAAGAGTGATGGCTGATAAATTTTATATTGCTATCGTTATACCTATACTTTCAATCTCGCGAAAACTTAACATGCGATATGATAAAAAATGTAAAGCAACCAACCAACGACCGGCTTAATCGTATGTGCTGGTGTGTCCGGTAAGAAGTTATTTGACCAAACATGTTTTTTATAGCGACGAATGGAGTGAACCATTCTGACCAAGGCACTGTACCGACGACCACTTATAGACAGGCATGGTTAGAATTGCTGGGAAGATATGGTTTTCCCTGTTCGGATTAGCCTACTCAAGTCATTACACTCTGGGTCTAGTGGTGGCCGTGTCTCTAACCCGGAATCTTCAACCTGTGATGCCAACATGTAAAACCACAAGGCTATCGCGCCCGCAGTTTTGCTAGGTAACGGCTCATCCATGTGTGGCTTATGTTTGACGAACTAAAATTTCTGAATGAGGTAGTAAGCAAATTTCCCCGATCCATAACTGAATAAATTCTTTTAAAATGCCTCTTCGATGATACATAATCCCGATATTTGAACTCAAACTTAATAAAATTCTAAAAGGTATCAAATTTCCTGATTTGGTTTCTTCGTGAAACCGATGCACCTGTGAAGAAATATGATATCAAATAAAATAGAACAGCTGTACACAATTTTTCGAAAGAATTTCCATTGTAACAGCGTAAGTATGATATAACCATTAACGTGCGATAAAGATATACCGCTGTGTCACCACCGGTCTTGTTTTCGAAAATATAGCTGTTCTAATAACTGGGATTCTTTCCTCGTCTTTAGTCGATGGCACCAAGCGATTGCACATATTAACTGAAGCATTTATACAAGTCGGTAAAAGAGAATTTCTTTCCTGAAACTGCACTCTAAAAGGGACACAGTCGGTTGTGTGCAAGCATGGTGGTGTGTGATATGCATTTTCAAAATTATATGCAGTCATAAGGCTATCACGTTGAGTCGCAATTCTATTTAGAAATGACAACGCACACATTTTTTATTTGTAAATAATTTTCTTTTGCCTTTTTTTTATTTTGGAATAACACGAAGTATTTCATAACAAGCTTGTTGATTGTCACATTTATATAAGATATGATTTCATTTTTATCCTGCGGGGAGAAAAGCTGAGAATACAGCTTCATACCGGTTCTGAATCGGGGTGAAGGTATTTTTGGCTTATCATATTTCTCATTTTTCTGCGCATAGATCTATTACGGATAATACATATGAGACGAATGCATAAGTGCGAAAATAAACTTAGACCATAATGGGGCGTACTAAACAAACTGATCGTCTATCGTTTAAAAGTTATCATTTTTTTTTATTATTTTTTCACTAAAGTAACGGCAAACATGTGTGTTTGCACTTCAATATAACTCAAGTCAAAATAAAAAGCATTTTTTTTAGCGCAAGTCTGCGACTGCGCCTTGGCGGCGCACTCCGTCAGTGTCTTTTACCCAACAAAATAAAATGTTCTGTTTTAGACGTAATTTATCTATATACACTGTTTTTCAAAGAGGGTTACTAAATCCCAGTAAATACCCACTAGGCTGGGATTACCTTTTTGCAAAGGGGCAACCCAACGAAACTTCCCACGTCCATCATTTAGAACAAAATTGTCTCACAGCACAAATCAGAACATTGCATGTCTGCGCATTCGGAGTATCATGCTTTTGTATTTTGAAAGTTTGTTTTGTCATCAAGAGATTTAAAAATACCAAATTTTGCGTAATTAACTACGTCGGAAACAATGGGAACATCAATCACGTTTGTTTTCCTTTGTTTATTATTAGTTATACTTAATGTCGACGCCCCTGTTTTAATCAAATTACCACGTGATCTTTGAAGGAGAGTTAATTTGCACATGCTCGCAGTACTGTCGCCACATTTGGGCCTGTATTCGATATGTATCGTTAATTTGCTGATTTTGCTTGGAGCGTTGTTGACTAAAGGTCTTTTAAAGTATTGTCGTGAATGCCGCTTCGCGTTCTATGATATCATTTTGTTGGACTTTTTTCTTTTCTGCATAAATAAATCTTTCCATTGCTAGAAACTTAGATATTTTTACTATTGGTACACCGTTTCAAAAATCGAAATCGCTTCAGTTAGTTTGTTTCCCAAAAACCATAATGAAATAACCAGCGGTTTTCAACAGCGGCCTCGACCTAACGGCGTTAGGTGACATAGTACTTAACGAACCAGAATTACTATCATTTTTTTTTGAGCGGCTATCAAGATCAAAAACCTTATTTGACTTGATTTTTGTAGCGCAATTCTTATTCGAGACAACCTGATATGAAAAACCATGTCTTATCCCATAAGTGAAATAGATAATAGTATCGGACAGCCGATCTGAAACTCTTTCAATGACTCATTGTTTTATCATATTTCGTTCCGTTTGTTTTTCCTAAAATAAATACATTCTTGTTTGTGTATACTGAAACTCTCGTTTTTAAAGTGACAGTTCATGGATATGAAATATGTAGAACAATCTGAAAGAGTTCCAGGTTTAGCTTTAACAATTTTTTTAATTATTTTTTTATTGGAACTCACTCCGAGCAAGTTTGGAAGCAGTTTGTAAGAGGAACCGAATAAGGTCTACTTTTAAGCAAAGAGCTACTACAAAATGTAATACCAGAAACTCTAAGAGGAAAACATCCCAAACGGTACTGAACTGCTATGGTAAAATGCAGTCAATAGTAACTGTCTTAGGCGATACCAAAACCAATCTATCCATCACTTCTTTGTTTTCTTTTAATTGTCTCCCACGACACGCAGGATATACGTTAGGACTATTCTGAAACCAGTTAAATCACCGTGATTTAAAATATAGACATTATATTTTAGTAACAAATTGTATTTATATGTTTATTAGATTAGTCCTGAAATGCCTGTAATACCACAATTGGAACGAGGTTATACAAAATAATAAATAATATAATAATAAACAAAAATATTAGACCTAAATAATCTGATTTTTCAAAAGCATTTTTTTAACTAAAAATATTATTCACAACAAACGTTGTACTATCGAATAGCACTGCATCGCAAAACCTATTTGAGATGTTTCTTTAAAAAATCTTGCTATCTTGGAAAAATGTTTCAAAATTAGGGATGGGGAATTCAGAATGCTTCACTAACCCAGAACTATTCTTGAAGTAAATTGAAGTCAAAATACCGAATCCTATTCCTAAATACTGTCATTCGAATTTAAATATTGAATGAAAACGCCAATCAGGTACATTGGTGCAATTAATTTGTTGTCGTTGTACACGTACCACATCACGCTAATCTTGTTGTGAGCTGCGTCTTTGTAATGACACACACTTTTGAATTCGCGTTTTTACAACATTTTCGATTGTCTGCTTTCTACGCTTGGCTAATGAAATTCGGCACTTGAATTGTATTATCCAAGTCAAATGAACATTTTGGATTCGGATACAATTAGATCAGAATACATTCAATAGCCCAACTCTATTAAAAATGTCAATGTGAAAATACCTAAATTTCAGCCCTTTTTATCACAAAATCGTTTGACATTAAAACACTTTAGCATCTGGAATGTGATTGGTCTTTCTATGTATCCAATTTTATTATTCTCGATATTATTGAATGAACCAAAATGGATCATGATGCAATAGAAAAGTACGCTGTTGTTACATAATGTGTTTTTAATCAAAATAAAACCCCAGACTTACGCAAAACAAGATAACAAACAGGCGTTCACGATTTAAGTACAGATAACAGTAAACATGAGCAAATATTGTGGGAATGCTCCGGTTGATAATGCGTGTTGCGTTGATTAAAGAATTTATCATTAATATCATCTGGTATTCACGTTGCTGCTTATGGCTTCTTAAATAATATTCCACGATTCCCTTTACTTAAACGCCACACCACAATGATTCACCTTTTACTTGATTTTCCTGACAACATGACTTATGATTAGCAAAGTGAAACAGAATTGTTTACACAGACGTTTAAGTATCACGTTAGCCATTAATGCGCCACGCAAAACAGCTTGCTGAACTGCGAACATCTGTGGTACAACCGGAAAGAAAATTTCTATCGGACTATGGATATGTTAAATCGTTTTCGTACCAGTTATCCGACACTGTCAAGGATTTTCATAGCCAAAAGCAAAACGACTCGGTTTCGCGCATAATTAATCTTTTTCTAACTATCAAATAACAAATTATGAAGAAGCATGAAGTGAAACTAATCATGTTATTGCAGTTTTGAATTACATCACGAATTACAAGCTATTTTGGGTTTCTCTGGAATCGATATCAACGACTTGTTACTGGGTATCGGAAACTCAGTCAGAAATTTCATATCTAAACACAGTTTGTTAAGTACGAGGACCGCCAAGGTGCGTTCCATCAATGACTCATGCCTGACAAAATTTCACTTTCTTATTGGTAAAAAATACAATTACTGTGGTACATTCATTTTTTCGCATTATTATAACTATTTTATTATTTATTTTTTTGAAATTTCGATATGGTTCAACTAAGTAGAAACCGAAGTATTCTGAAATTGGTCGCTAATTAAAATTAAACGCTAGGTTTACTAGTTTTATTTGAAACTTTATTCAAAAAAATAAGCACAGTAGCACAAATTAAAATTAATACAAATAAGCAATAAAACGCAGTAATAAAACAAGAAAGATGGTTCGGCAAGTTCAGGTTAGACTACCGTGAAACGATAGAAAATTATTAACAATATTGTAATAATAGTAAACAGATAACGGCGACAACGGGTGATCTGACTATAATAAATACTGCTTCACTTTTGAATACGTTGGTGGGAAATGAATGAAATAAAAAATTTAGTGGCTACAAGCGAACAAAGTAAAATTATTTAGCGTCATTTTCAGTTCTCAACGTTTTTTTTTCAAACAAAATTCTTTCATATTAAGGATGTAAGAGCTATATCATACACAATAGTATTTTGAAAATTCCAAGTTTGCAAACAGCTACATAAAATGCAAGAATGAGAACTAAACAAGAAATCTCAGCTGCTTGTATTAACCAGTTTCCCATGTTAATATAAACATGCCCTTAATGAAGTTTGGAATAAATCCAGTTTTTAAATAAAACTATTTTTGTCTTAGTCGAGAGAAAATCGTAAACTCATAAAAATGTCTCCAATTACTTGGACCGCGCATCAGTGACGTGTTCCATAAGCGACATATGCTTAACTAAACATGTGCGGTCAACATTCTCCTTACCTTGTCCTGATTTTTCTCAAAGTGAATTTCAATAACAAAATGGTAACAGCATCATTGAGAATGTGAAAGCGTTTTTTCAACTGTTAGACTGCTTCATATACATGTAAGACTCTGATAGAGAATGGTAGATTTGTTATTGCAATCACATAAGGGTCACTTTTCATACACCGTTATAAAAGCTTTTTCAACGCCATACAAAAAATGCAGTAAAATCGAAGTTCTCTGCCAGTAATTTCACTCAGCGATATATGAATACAATCGACTTTTTCGCCAATTACCTCGTTTGAGATACGGCCCATTGAAAGAACATATTTCGCATAGAGGCGATTTCGATATTTGGAAATATACAATTACTGCAAACGAGCAGTAAGTTTACTGTATTTTGTTCACAGTGTGTTCTTCTGCGTTTTTTATGATAAGCAAGAATCTGTTCCCTCGAAGTTCAAGTCCTTTGCATCAATACCAGATGAAATCAACTCTTCTCTTATCAACTCCGTTAGATGAGAACCTGGATTTTTGCTTTTAAGTGATATCCATACTGTCGGTAAAACTGAAAAACAGATTTTAAATGTCAAGTAACGTGAGATGGGGAACAATAGGTACCCCTCCAGAAAAACTAGGCCAGTTAACATATGAGCGGGCTTGGGTGTTAAATTCTCTATATAGATTTTTTAAGTTGTAAATATTTATATCGTAAAAATTTAACAACAGACGCTTTATTGTTCACCAGAATTGAACACTCATTTAAAAACACTAATATTTTTTAAGCGGTTGTTCGTACGATCACGAAGCGGATTTTATTACATACCACAGATTTATATAATAAACCGAATTTTACGACATTCAAGAAATTTTCAGGTTTGGAACGGCAGATTTAGAAGTCATGGCTTTGATAACAGATTTCTTTTCAAATAGTCTTTTATTTGCGTTTTTTAAATCGTGTTAAAATTCGTTTTTGAAAATTTTAAAAATGGTTCTCAATTAAAAGGCCCAAAGCCCAACATTCATTGGTTCTTATTTCAAAGACAATTTCAGAATCCAATGGTTGTGGTCCAACAATTTGATTAGAATTGCTTGAAACCAGTATTTTCACTACCGAGAATGCCCTTCAGAAAATTACTTTATACTATACTGACACACGGTAAAATGTCACTTCAAAGGGCTAGTAATTGTTGAGTGAAAACCCTCCGAGGAGTTCACACTCAAAAATAGCAACATGTTTAAGATGGTTATTGGTGATACAAGTCATTCTCTATTAAAAAGTAAAGGAATCGCGCCTTCTCGCAACCCATCGGTGACCGGTACTAAACGTTGCGTCTCAACATCCATAAAATTTTCACAAATGAAGTTATGATATACCAACAGTTTGATAAAATGGCTCAGTAGTCCAGATATTATTTACCTCCAGTTTGACATTGCACCAATACAATGTAATCTTTGTTATTTGTAGATATCATTGTGTACTTTGATTTCGTTTCTAAAATAAATATAAAAAAATTTAACAAAATAGAATTTCTGGCCGGGATTGAAGCACTGGAAGACTCTAAATGAAACAAAAGGCCGAAAACTCTGTAAAGAACCCGGAAGGAAAAAAAATTCAACCTGCTGTATATATTCTGAAATAGAAAAATTTCGGGATTTTTGTACTCAAATACAATTACCTAGTTGGGGTTTTTCTATGAGTTCAAAAGTACAGGGCTAGGCAAAGTCTAAAACTAATTTTACGCATTTGTCAATAAAAAGAAAGATACTACAATAGAAGTAAATAGCGCTCTTCGGAACCGCACTGCTATAAATAAGTATCGTGAAAAGTGTCAGCCCAGGTCGAAAATTAATTTATAAATATTCTAATTTATTATGAATTAGTAAAGTGATGTTCAAATAAAAGTATTGAGTCTAAAAATAAAGTGGAGACAATAAGTTCAAAATTGATTTCCGTTCATGTTTTAAACTATGCAAAAACATTCCAGGAGGGGATGGATGTCATTCCTATAAAAAATATTTGAGATTTCACTTTTTGAAAAGCATTTTAACTTTTTCTACCGGATGGAGAATAATTTTATGCAAATCACATGCTTATTCAAAAGAAATTTATGATCAAAATTAAAAAATTAAAAGAATTTCATCACCTGCTAAGTTTTGATTTGAGGATTTTCGTTTCGCTGCGAATTTACTGCTGGAGTATTTTATGTTGTGGAGAACTAGAAACAAAATACAATTATTGAATCAGGCAGATTTCAACTTTTTTTTTTTTAAATGCAAAGAATAAACTTACCAGACTTAATTCCTGTAGAAATAACAGCTTGATTTTCTTTCCATTTGAAAAAGACAGAATCGTAACGATTAAGTTTTGGATTTTTGTTGTAACTGAAACATAAAATAGTAATGGAGTTAACAAAAAATATCGAATAACAATTAATCTCTAGCAACGCAATCAAAATCTATCATTTTACAATGCAAATGAAAAATAGATAAAACTGGTTATACAAATATTTCCCACCCCAACTTGTATGTGCACGTGATTCGCCATATGATACTAACCAAATTATCAGCCTTACACTTCTACATGATGAAAATGATATCCTAGCATACCGCATTTTACAAAATTACAATTTGCCTATTTAATACATGATTTTTGTGTTTTCTTAATTCAATTTGTCTATCTTTGTAACCCGCATATAGCTGTGTCAGAAGCACAGCAAAATTTCTGCTCATTCATAAGTTAAAATTATATTTACAATATTCAAAACGCCATAATGATTGAGCTTATACCAAGTATGGGTTGTTGATGTACCACACCATGGCGGAGCGCCCCGCCAGCTCATGCTTGACCAATGAAATCGTCTTTACATCTTTATTTCAATACCAACCGGTGTAATTAGTGTCAAATTAGTATCCATCTTTTGTTATAATGATGTGTCTGACACTGAATTTGAATCAGCACAAAATATAAACATATCTCTTGGATTTAATTCAAACTTGTCATTAGTATCTCACCTCATGGCGTCATTAAAATAAACACTGACTGTCTTTGAAGTGACATCAACATCATTGATCAACATATTTCTGCAGGTTAAGAATGATTTCCCACCAGGTATAAACATCAGATGATACCAGGAACCAGTGAGCTAAATTGAATGGTTTGAAATATAGGACGATAAAAATAATTGATCTGGACTATGAGGCAACAAATGAATAATATATGACAATATACAACTCGTTTACAGAGAAGATATGTATTGTTTAGGGAACTGATGCTTGCATTGTCTGCCTTCGCGAGGTCTTTCGGAGAATACATATTTATTGCATCGTTAGATTCTTGATTTCCAATCATCGTGAGGAAGATGGACTTTACACACGCATCTCATACAGTGGTTTGCAGAATTTTCTATATCAAAAACTTTCCCTAAACAGGTTTCGGGGATATTTTAACAACAAAATTAAAAAAAATATTTAATAAGACTCACTAATGTTGAAATTGTTAAGCCGACAATTCAAAAAATTATATATATATTTTTTTAATTTACAATGACAATTTACTAATCAAATAAATTACCATTCTATCTTATCTATATTTATGTGAAATACGTCGGTAAAACTTTAATTATTTGCCTAATGTTAGACTTTGAAATCCCGCCAGTTGCAGCAACCTACCTTGGTCCAATCAAGATCTTCACAAGGTAGAACTTGTTCACATTTCTGTATTCCTTGAACAGAAACTATTGATAATGTCAAAAATATGCTTGCCAAATACATTGCGACAGGTTTACCGGGGTATTTTTTTAATTTTCTGCAATATATATTAAATTTATAAATAGTTACTCAAACATTAATGTATCTTGCAAAATATATGAAACATGCGCATCTTCCAGTCATGAAACTAAACTAAAATTTATTTTTGATTATTCCAATTATCTTTTAAATATTAGAGTGAAATAATAAAATTTGTTTACACCAACGGTATCTATAGTGGCGTTTTGATCAAAATATAATTTTAAAAAAAGATATCAAAAAAGCGAAATTTTATGAAAAAATATTCTCAGACTTCAGACCTTCAAAAAAATAAAATGCTGCACTTTATTAATAATCAAATAAATTATTGCATGACACTAAAGCATTTCTAATAAAAACGAATATACACACATTTTAACGTATAAAAATGTCTTTTCAGTTCCGACACAAACACTGCCAAACTGAGTATGCTGCTGTTATTCGCTTGCAGCACTTTTTATACAGCGCAAAAAATGTTCAGACTTTTTTATGTATTGTATCAATAGCTAGTTGAAATTAGAACGCCAAGTTATAGTAGCTCAAGCAATGAAAGATGACGATGTCTTTATTAATTTTAAAACCTTGATAATGTCATGGCGTTTAACAAATTTTACTGAGTTGCCTGTCCTTTGCTTGCTACTGTGTTGTGGTATATGAATGCCATAGACTGGTATATAGATTAGTTTCTGACTCGGATATTTGTTTAATGGGATCGAATCACTAATTCCATACAAGTAACAAATACTCAGTTTTTGCTGTTATTCATATAGTCTCCATAATGAAAATAAAAAAATTAATAGTTTTTAATTACTAATATTGGCATGAAAAAGCGTAAAGACTTTGTATTTTCAATTTAATTTTTCATTTTCTCGCAAAAAAAAAATGAAAATTTCACTACATTGAACAAGTTTTTGTTCCTATAAACGTTTACTATTAATTTGACGAATTGGTTCTTCAAATCGATTCGAATCAATGAATCAAATTACCAGGCCCGACCCTAATAACGGTATTACTGAGCATCGAGGTATTTTAATCGCAAATACTATAAAATTGACAGTTCATAATCACCTTTCACATTGTGCAAAATTCAGTATAAAGGATACTAAACTGCCAAGACGAAGATTTAATTGAAATACCCATCAAAATGTCATCAGCATGATAGAAAAATGCGTTTTCAATGTTTAAATCTAAACAATTTTTCTAGTATTTCTGGAACGTACTTTTGGGTCAATTTTTTATGTACAAATATATTTCATCTGTATAAAACAGAGAAAACCAAGAAACAAAATTGAAGCTAGTGTAATATGTCTATGTCATTGTTACTTTTTAAAAAACAAAAACTGCAAATTGTTAAGACGATCGGAAAAATTATATATTTTTTAGTAAACTTTGCTACTTTATTTCATGAGTTTATATGGAGATTAGCAAACTTTTGATTTATCATTAAAAGAATAGCAATAAGCTTTTTTTTGAACAGATCGAAATGCCGTGTAGATACCGAAAAAATATTTATAGATAAACGAGAGAATTGGATAATAGATAACAGATGATAGATTCTAAAGGTTCCAGGGTGAAAACCCTGAACAGATGTGAAGTATCATATTTCATTAATCTTTATTTATCTGGAAATGTGATACAGTAATGATATGCGATCTATAATTTCGCAATTAAAGTTATCAGTTTTCGACACAGCTGCAAACATATATTTCAATATGTTTAAACGTATGCAAATATTTGGATACAAGTCCAAAAACATTAAAGCTGCAAATATTTGGATACAAGTCCAAAAACATTAAAGCTCTTCCCTTTTATGACATTTGCTAGCTGACAATCGAGTCATGCATTAGGGTTGCGAAGGGGATGGAAAGTTTTCGGGAATTTTGAGAAGTTTCCCGGAAAGTTTACGGCAATTTTCGAGGCCCCGGGAATATTGAAAATATTAGAAATTTTGGCATAATTGCTTTTTTGGATGTTAAGCAAACCTAAAATATATTTTAAACCATCTTTATATGTTACTCCCTTATATAATTAAATCTCATAACTAGGTAGCCATTGGTATCAAATTATGACTAGTTAGTCAATCTCGAACAAGTTTCTGATCACAACTTATCAAAAGTCGGGCTGGATTGTTTCGGTAATTAGAATCGATTACCGAGCTTAAATTAAACAAATTAATCATGCATTCATAGGAACAAAAACTCGCTAAATGAAGTGAATTTTAATTTTTAATGACAAAATGCAATCAACGTCAGTCATTGTTAAACAAAATCGATTGCATTCTTT
This sequence comes from Styela plicata, assembly GCA_963675895.2. Taxonomy (NCBI): domain Eukaryota; kingdom Metazoa; phylum Chordata; class Ascidiacea; order Stolidobranchia; family Styelidae; genus Styela; species Styela plicata. The sequence continues at coordinate 18,166,547 of OZ023141.1, forward strand.
CGTTCAAATACGGAACTTTTTCCTCTTTGACATGGTGGGTGAATTGAAAATATATTCCCTCCATGATTTTTAGGTTAATATTAGTAATTCATAACTATACATTTTTGTAATGGAATTGTATAATAGAGACAATTTGCAATTGTAAAAATGATATATTTATTATTTATACAAAGATGTAAATTCGATCGGATTCGAAAAAAAAAATATCTGAATCGAGTAGAATTCCAAATGATTCAGTTTTGCCCAACTCTAATCACAAGTTAACAAGCAAATGACAAATCAACACGAAAGAAGTCCTATTGGTCTTTATCAACATAAAATTTATCGGAAGATCCTGAAAATTCCCTAGTTTCCAAAAATACCATTTTTGCCAAAATCTCTGACGACGACGAAAGATTTTAAGTCTTTGGGATTAAGAATAAAGAATTTCAAGCTGAAATTTTCCCAATTTTAGAAAAAAAACTTGCCTATCAAAGCTTTTGCTCAGCTGGGATTCTTGAGACAAAACAATTCAAATACATATTTACTATATATGAGACAATCGCGGCCAAATGTAAGCCGAAATTTAGCCTATCATGATCGAATTTTAGATTAAAATCTCATATATCCTCTGTTTCCGACACCAGTGCCGTGGATACGCATGGGCGCTTCCAGTCAATACGGAACATTAATTGAATTTAAAGCATGTGAATTTCAATTACTGAAATATACATGCGTAAATTGAATTAATTGAATGTTTTCCGTATATCGATTTCTATTGGAGCGGACCAACCTTACCAAGGCCCTGTACCAGAGGCCACTTTTAAGGCGGGCAGACTCAGCTTTAGCGTTATTAGAAGGGTATGGCCTTTCCGGCCCCGGACTAAACGAGCCTGACTGTACACGCGATGCCAACTAGAAAATCACTAGGGCATCGCGCTCACTCTAAAGTTCGGGAGGGGATTAGGCGATAGAATACCATAATTGCTTGGTTTTTATTACATTTTAAATTAAATTTCAAATTTTAAATTAAAAAAAAACATTCACTTTGAAGAAAGAACAGTAAATTAACCGAATCTTAATTAGTAATTGTTTATTTACAAAATTTTAAAATGCTTCTCTTTGATTGGATTTGTGCCGAGAATGAAATATTGAAGGACCGCACCTTGGCGATACGTCCCAGCAACAGCCCATAGTTGGCCGCAAGGTCGTTGTTAAAGTTTTAATTTCATTTTTTTTTCATTTCAATTTCACCACTCCAAATTATTGCCAAAAGCAGCGTTATTTACAGCACTTTCAATTAGGGGTAGGCAAAACCGAATCCTTAAGAATTCGAATATGATTCGAATAATTTTTTTAAAATCGGATCGAATCATTAATTCACACTCCATGTCTAAGAGGAACAATTTTTATATTTTAATGATAAAATGTAATCGATTTTGGTTAAGTTTGATCAAAGTGCGATTGCATTTTGTCGTTAAAAATGAAAATTTTCGATTTTTTGGCAAGTTTTTATTCCAATGAACGATTTCCGTTTGATTCGAAAAAATTGTGCTTCGAATCACCGAATCAAATTGCCAAGCCCTGCTTTCAATACGCTGTATAAATATTATAAATGTGAACTCATTATTAAACTAGAGCAAAGGATGTAATAGCTTGGTCATTGGTTAAAAGTTGTTACGTACTTTAACCGAGAACAGGTGTTTTAACCTTCTTTTTTTATCTAAATACCCGTTACATACCCATGAAGCCTTTTCCAACTTACTCACGTTGTTTTCCCCTCTTTGCCTTTGGCCGGTGTTGTTTTTCCTCTCTTTTCTATTAACCCACATTATATATATGTACGAAGAAACTTTTTAGCATACGGTATTGACTTTTTTCGTTTGATCATCCTTTTTTAAAATACACGCAATCAATAGCTCAAAAAAGTACCACCAAGCTCAATACTCTTTCATTCAACACCAACGATTATGATCATTGACTTTTGCCATATTTGATTTTACGTGGGTCAACTTCGTCTCGGAAATGTTGTTTGCAAAGTCCTGGGTCTAAGTTTACAATTGTGCCAACGTCACATTTTCTGGGTATATTGAATCAATTGTGACATCTTGGTAATTTTTGTTTCGTGAATGATGTAATTTTTTGCTCTGGCTGTCATAATGCGAATAACGTACTTCAATGCTCTATACTTTTTGCGTTGTTTCCAATCGGAAAAATTTGATCAACAGGTCTGCGATAAGCATGCGAGTGACACTGTGGATGCTTTAATAGCGCGAAAACCATCTGCTCCTGCCTGATTGATTAAAATTCTGATTGACCAACCGATTGACCAATTTACCTGATGATTTAGCCAACTACTTCACAAAACAACCCTCACACATATGCAACACCATCGGCCAAGCAGTCATATTATGCAGCAAAATGCAATAAAGTATGCTGGCAATAAATTTTGGAATACAATACCCGAGAAGTTACGCATGCAATAAAAATTTTCTACTTAAATTCTTATCAAATGTGTCAAAATATTTAACGGCAAAGTTAATTTGGAGTGTTCATAATTTTTTTTATTCCACACAATTCTTGACTATACTCTATACTCTGATTTTGCAATATTGAAATACAGTACAAATACGGAAGTTAGATTCTAGTATTATCATTGTTGATCGTCAATGTTCTCATGGATGCTACATTGCTCAGTAAGCTCGTGATGGCCTTATTTTCAGTCTTGGCAAATCTTACTCAAACAGAAAATAGATCTCATGTATCATATAAATCGAAATATGTGATATAAATTAATGAGGAAAATTTCCATACAAAACTGTAGATCTTCCTTTTATCCCAGCAGATATCCAGTCGCTTGATATTCATTTTTTTTAAACAGTTGATTAAATCAGGATCAGCAGTTAGAAAATTCACACATTTGCTTTGTCGACATGCCTGCCTGCCATTAAAGCGTATCTAGAAATGTAATCGTTTCAAAACCGCTAAGTGGCAATGAAGTGCCAATGTTTTTTTTAATCTTTTGTTCCTTTTCTATGTCAATTTTATCTTACTGTTAATTAAATTTTGACTTTAAGATGGAATTCCGATGATTTTCACGACCACTCGTCTTTTGCAATGTACAATATTTAGTACTGTTTTATAATTTATAATCACATTTATCACGATTTCGAATATTTCTTTCATAGTGGAAATAAATATCTGAATCCGATCGAATTTTGTCTGCAAACCAGGTGTTGCCATTGTATTTTTTTGTGATGCCAAACTAAGCATCATTTACGAAAGTCTTTGTAAACTTCGCAGCAACAATTTTTTTAATATCATTTTAGAAGCTTACATTTTTCATTAGATTTTATAAATCTGTGCTGGCGTCCACGAAACAAAAGTGTAAGGTAGTTCTACCATCCCCCGGGTCAGATACCACTGATTATAGTTATACTCAATATATTCACTACCTTCTGTTTAAGGTGTTTTCCGCTGAAAATATATTTGCTTATGTTATCTTTTGTACCTGGCTTTTGGTATTAAGTGGCCGTTATTTGGATTCTTATTGGTGATATTGACCGTGCTTAAAACGATTTTAAAAAAACAGACAATTTTTATTGACTTCCACCTCAGTGTATACTAGTATTCGTACGCCTCAGCCCAACATTTATTTTTTCTTTTAAATCAGATTATTTCATTTTATTTACTCAGTATTTGGTACAGGTATCTAACCTGAGAAAATTTGCAAACTTGTCCCCATTTACTGGCTTCTCCCCATGGACACCATACGATTAGGGCTGGGCAATTCGATTCGGTGATTCGAATCGATTCGAAGCAAGATTTATTCGAATCAAACGGACAAAAACTTGTTAAATGTAATGGGATTTTAATTTTTAACGAGGAAATGCAATCGATTTTAGTCAAATTTGACCAAAATCAGTTACATTTCTTCGTTAAAATATGAAAATTGTAGATCTTAGTGTGAATTGGAAATACACTATAAACTACATATTTCACAAAAAGACAAGTTATAATATTAGTAATCGAATATTTTTACTTACGTAAAATTTGTGATTCGATCCGATTGGAGCTAATTATTCGAATCAGATTCGAATTCCAAGTGCTTCGGTTTTGCCCAGCCCTACATACGATATGGTGTTTTAACTTTTATCTTCAACACGGTTGATGCCAATGTTTCGATCGAAACTATACTTTAAAATATTCATATATGCTTGAAATTATACATGAATATTTATTTAATTGATTTGTGAATATCTTTATTTAAATATTTTTGTGGAGATTTATAATAGGCGACATGATCCATCAGTGTCCCATATTTGACAAAATGTGAACAAATTCCTGGTTAAGAAAGCTGGCACTCGAGTCTCGTATTTCTTGTTTTAGTCCCTAAATCTGCCTTTGACACAAAATATTCAAATCACACACAAACACAAAAAATATCAAATAATAATATTTATTTATTCATTTTATGTACATATATATGATGACATGCACGTCCAATAAAAGTCAATATTTGTATGTCTGTCTGCTTAATCAACAGTTTGCTATTTGACCTCTAAAATGACGCAATCGAAATGGCATTGGATAAGTTTTAAGTATATTGCAATATTAATGCCTGATAAGGTCAATTGGTAATAGCGTTGGGAAATACCGTTTGAGCTGGGTATCAATAATCGCTCTAACAAAAGTAAGAGATGGTTGTGTGCGAGAGGTTTGCTAGACAACTCGCTCACGTACTGTGGTTCGATTAGCCGGTGCTATGATAACGGTTTTTTCCACCAACCCTGTCCATACACATGAAAAATGAGTCAACATGAGTGAAAATGAGTTGAAGCCAAAAGCCTTGGTTCCATTTAGGTACAGCTTCCGGCCTTGCTTAGAGTGAATTTCAAAAAAAAAACCCTATTCCCGACGCGGAAGAGATATCTGAGAGAGAAGCTGTGATATGCAATATGGATCAATATAATTCTCGGCCTCGAGCTCATGAAAGATAAAAAAGGAAATTTAATATCCTACTTATGCGAACCAAGCAAAAAGAATCGAAAAACAAAGATAGTTAGCCAGATAAATACTTGAAAAATTACTAATTAGTGAAAAAAGGTATATAAACAAATTTTGAGAGTAAAGATTTTGAAACATTTCTATCATCGAATCGAGTATTTCAATAACATTTTTACAATAAATAAACGATTTATTTAGTTTTATAATTTCTTTTTTAAGTGTCTATTTGACCTAGATAAAACGTCAAATTGAAAACTCGTAAGACAAATTTGCTGAATCACATATCCGTGAAACTAGGTAAAAATACTTCGGAAAAAAAACTCTAGACACACTAGGTAAATATGATACCTTTACCTTTATTGTTACTATTGCAAGTAGTCGATTTTTAGGCCAAAATATGGGTTGTTGATGCAATGGGTTTAAATATTAACATACGCATTCAAAAGATTTTTGGGACGAAGAGAAAAGGAAAATGTTTTTCTGCGAGATTCGGCGCAATTCATCAGAAACAAACATTTTTGCCTAAATAAAGTACAATAAAACTACAGATAAATTGCTTTAAATTAGGAATTATTCAACATTCAGCCGATTGTTATTATTAATACTATATGCAATGACAATTTTAATATACGAAAATATAGAAAATAGGGCTGGGCCGAACCAAATCATTGGATTTCGAATTAGATTCGAAGAATTTTTTCGAACTGGAAAAGATCACTAATTGCCTATAAATGATTATTCTACCTGGCACAATTTGTCGCCATTACGACAGTCAAAAAACTTTAATTAAGAATTACTAATTTTAGCATGAACGAGTTTTAAGGCAATGCAATTTCAAGTCACCATATCTGTCTAGAAGCGAAAACTATTTTTCCGTCAAAATGCAATCGATTTTGGTCAATTTTGATCAATAACGATTGCATTTTGTAATTGAAACCAGAATCTCACTTGATTCAGGAGGTTTAAGATTATTCGAATAATTTTCAAATCGTATCGATTCTAGTCACATATTCGATTTCCAAACTATAATACTAACCCGGTCAAACTTTTGTTGATAGTAGTAGATAAAACAGCAAGCAATTGAAATTTGAGATGAGAATAATTGTTTTGCAGTTCAGCGGTTCAAGAAAAAATTTATTTGTTAAGTCATGCACATTTTGATACATTAATGTGAAGTGGAAATAGCTTTTGCATAAAAATATTTAAAAAACCGGTAGGAAATCGACTCTATTGGAAATGGGACTTAACAAAACCGAATCGTTTGAAATTTCGATATTATTTTATTCGTATCGCTAACAAGTCAATTATTTAATGTTAATTCACATAACAGTCTGGGCACGGAAAAAAATGGCATATATTTAAATTGTTTTCACCGCTTTTTGCGACTAAAGAATAATTTGAAACAGAGTTAAGAAGTGTTGAATAGCATTTTACGCTACCAAATTTCACGCAGCCTTCGTGGATAGCCTCGATAGTGGTTTAGTTGAAATTACAGTTTATAAAGCATTATCAAGGCTTGGATAACTCCATATTTTTTTTTTTTATTTTTCCACGATGTGAGAATTTACAAATGGTGTTTTTTTAGTAGATTTGATGCAATAAAAAGATGGAAAAAGACAAAAAAGATGGATGCATGCCACATGTAAATGCGAGAATTGAGAGGAACTATGACGTTTTTCGTAATTACTGAGACATAATCTACAAGTTTGATACAAATGTGACATTTGAAATCAATTAAACTTCATTTTTGAATGCATCAGAAATATACGGTCACCATATATAATTCGATCAATATTAATATTTAGGTCTAAACTTCATTTCTGTTGATTTTAAAGAGTATGTAAGCCCTTTCCAATTCAACCATTTAATACCAGGTTTGCTTTTAGCAAGTTTACCACCAATTACATACACTCCGTTAAGGTTTGCGCGCAAGCACCTATCAAACCACCACCCACCGCTTTTCCAATAAGCTGCACAGTTGCCTGAATCATTATCATTATCTTCATCAATAGTACTGAACTTCATTGTATGATGATAAACAAGCGAGTCTCCGGCATTTCCAGAATATCCAGTAACATTGAGTTGATATTTCGTTGAAGCTGAACCTACGATGAACGTCCTGAAACATGAGATTTGCATGCTTACTCTGTATAGACTGGTGCCTTGAGCTTTTTTACAAATAAATATTTTTAAATAAGATTTCATGTATAGATTGGAACATAATATAATAAAAAATTAATATTCTGAATCAAAATCACACACAACACCTCGTCATGGAACCGCTTGTTCGTGAGGAAGTTAATTGAACAACTGTTCACCGGCAAATCTGCAAACAGTCCTTTCGCATAAAATCATTTCACCCGGGATGGCGATATGCAATGGTGCGCTGTATGAGGTGCTGATGAACAACGTCGCAACCACACGTTCCCTCTACATGATTTACCCGAAAGAGTCGATTCATAGTTTTACCCAATACCACTAAAACAAATTACTTTAAAAAGCAGCGATTTCACAACAAAAAAAGTCTCGCAAAAATTCCTTTCGAAATGAAGCCAATTCTATACTTAATACTTACGAGTACTGAGCAAATGCAGTATTTCCCTCCCAATCCTCCAAGTCGATTCTCAGTTCAAATTCTCCTTTTGATGTCAAACGATGAAGTTTCTCAAGCCCTGGTGTATTAAAAGAAAATAATTGAATGATAAAGTAAAAAAATAATTTTTGCCAATTTAATTCTGTGATTTTTTCAGTTTAATTATCTCCTTCTGATGTCAAACTATAAAGCTTCGCAAGCCCTGAGTTTTTTTTTTTAATTTTACACCAAGCTTAAGGAAAAAGCGAAAATTTATTAGCTGGCTTCCCCAGCTTTTATTTTCGAAATCCAGTCCAATTTTTTGAGCGGCGGTAGGTTTTATAAATAACTAATATTAACCCCGAGGTTTATTAAAGATCGTAAATAGCATTGCGATTAGTTTCAGTTTGTTAATTTTCGGTGAATTGAATGATACCGCTCGTGACACTCACGGACGCTCATGATTCTACGGACTCAAGAGCCTTGCCAAGCACTTTATTATCCCAGTCCGAAAACATTTACCCAAACGCATTATTTTTTGGCATGAGTTACTGTTTGATCGCTCCTTTCAAATGTGACTCAAGTTTGTTTTATATAATATTTTAAGGTAAAGTTTGTTTTTATAGTCACTCAATACCCTAATTACCCTGATTACCCTGAACAAGCCTTGTACCAGCAGTCACATATAGACGAAAAGATTTACCCAGTTTTATTACGGCTGGGTTGACTGGGTTGTCATGAATTAACAAGTCAAACTCGCGGGGATTCGGAAACGAGATTTCAAACTTTCGATGCCAACATGTTAACTGACTTTAAATTGATGGGATGCAAAAAGCTTATTGAAAAAAAAAATTCAAATGGATGAATTAAAAAATAAATACAATACAGCACATGCACTCACCCATCCAGTATTCTTCCTCCGGTGTTCCAAACCCCATGACGTAATCGACCCATTTTCGTGTAAAATTTAATCTTCCGTTTATTCTCTTTTGGAAGACCTGTGTAAGTCAAAAAATTTTTCAATGTATTCTCATTTGCATAATAATAAAATTTATATTTTATTTTGGAATTGTTAGGCATTTTTTTTTTTATTGAAATTCGCTCCAAGCAAAGACGAAAGTATAACATAAAGCATAAGAGGATTGGAAATTGAGGAGCAGAAGCTACCAAAACAAAGTGCGCTCAGTTGTGTCGTCCCTTGACAATGGGAAATCCCCATACTACATCTGATCAAGGAGCCTTCACACACAGTGGGGTCAAAGATCGAAGAAAAAATGAAAATTTGAAAGCAATAATTGCAAATCCCGCAAAAAGACAAACTTCAAAGAACAAAATTTTTTGTCGGTTTGCATAGAAATATTTGAATTTTTCGAAATTAATCTTCTCGAGTAAGAAATGTTACATCCAGATATGTTTGGTTTTAAATCAAATATTTCAGAAACTTTTTTTTCTTTTTTCTTTAGGAGTAACTGATTGACCGTGCCTCTGCGGCGCGATTCATCCGAGACTCAAGCACAAGCTCATATGCAAAAACTATGCTTGAAAAAAGGACTGAATTGTTATTACATTAGTCAACATAGAATGAATTAAATAAACAAAAAATTGATCGTGAAAGCGATAGCAGGACAACCCATTGTTTTCGGGCTGAAAATGAAAATTCGGATTTTAAAATGCGCGCCAACGTCTTAAACAATTTGTCTTATTGAACATTAAATAATATACGTTAAAAACAATTAATTCAACGAAAATTCTTTTATGATAAAATAAGACTTCATTTTTATCCTGCAAGGAAGGAAAGCCGAGAATGGAATTTAATGATATGGGGAACCAACGCCTTCTCGTGCAGACTCAAGTTCCGAATCGGAGTGACGGTCTTGACTTAACATCTCTCTCATTTTTTTCTGTGCATGGACCTGGTCGGTGGATGAAGCCGCAAGCAGCGCTTACGTAAACCGCCATGCCCCTGCGTCGAGCAGACCTCTCGCATATAATAATCCCTTCAGAGATGCATAGCTCGAGGCATATTCGCAACCGTTTTACCGATAGAGGCAACTAAACACGATGCCACGCATGTTTTTAATTACTTTAATCTCTTAGGCAAAAGGCGACTGAACAGGAGGTGTATTATTTGATTACTTCATCCTAGCCCAAGGCAGATATTAATTACAAATTCTGTTATTGGAATAGCTTCTGACTGAATTAAAAATGATTTTGAAGAATTAAATGCTGGAAGTTGTCCGACCGATTCCAATAATGAGGATTTGATTCATAAAATTTCCCAAAGATTTTCCGAAATTGGCCGAACAACTACACTGTAAAAAAGCGCAGTGAAATCACCGATCTTTAACAGTAATTTTATTCCGTGATATTGACATAAAAACATAAAATCGACTTTTCTGGCAAGCTATGGACTGTTAATACAACGCACCACTGGTGCGCGATTCATATTTGGCCCATACACGGCTTAAATATGATTAAATAGAATCCTTCAAAATTTGGAAATGTATATTTACTGCAAAAGAGCAGTAAATCGGGCAAGTAAGTTCGGATGTACGAATCAATTATAAATACGAATTATTCGATATCGATCGTAAAAAGCTTCAAAGTAACAAAATTTTTAAAAATTACTTTGAAGAGTGAAAAGAAAAATGAAGAGAGATTGAAATACATTGCCTCGTAAGATATGTTATAAGGTAAATGTATTTAGAGTTCGGTCTGGTCAATTCAATTTCGAGATTGGAATTGATTCGAATGAGAATTATTCTATTCTTCAATTCAATTCAAGGCAGCTTTCTGCTCTCGTTCCTCCGAACAAAATTTTTAATCGGTCAACATGATTGTCCATTCGCACCTATTCACTGTGGAATTTCTACAATGTCACAAACAGTTTTATGCAAGAAGCTTTTTTCCAAGAATCTCTAAACTTTGGAATTCCTTGCCGTCTTGCTGCTTTCCTGATCGCGTTGATCTACAAAAAAAAAAACTTGCGCTAATGGACATCTATCAGAGATGGGAGTTTCTTAGTTCCTATTCCTGCATTTTATGTAGGTCTTTGCACTTTATTGGCTTCGGGAGAATTTTCCAGTTTGATTCTTCTCCGGTGGCCTTGCTCTGAGCAAATTTCAATAAAAAAAAACTAAAAAAAACTTTCAAATAAAGTAGAATTTGCATATCGCAACAAAAATTGGAAACAAAATATTTTTCTTGTTTGTGACAAAATTATTTGTTCACTGAAGGTTGATTTCATATGGACAATACACCGCCTCTTAAGTCACGTCAAGTTCAATTATAAAATTTCATAAAAAATGTTGACAAAATAATTAGTTATATGCAATGATATGGAGGGAGTTGCGTGAAGGACGTGAACATGTTCGGACCAGCAGCGAACCTATACAATATTCCATAGTGTATTTATATCTAGAGCTTTTAGATTTCAATTCTTTGCCGATACAACGAGAAATTTGTTGATCCTATTTCAAATTAATTGCTCAATTCGATTCCAAAAAATTCATCGAATCCAATTCCAATTCTATATGCTTCGGTTTTGCCAAACCCATTTTTTCTATACAACTCTACTCACCATCCAACCGCCACCGTCAGTCGTGAGATCACAGTTCACTTTCATTTTTCTTCCGGATTTCCGCGAACAAATCTCGAAGACACCTCCTTTGTCCGTTGCAGCCAACGCCGGTGTGCTAGAATCAAACTGCGAACAATCGTGATGCTTCATGTGTCCGCATTTGCCTATATAAACAAAATTGAAACAAATTGAAAAAAATACTATAGAAGACAAAATCACATTTTTGGCGTGACACTATGCAGCCTAGTATTCATCTAAACTAGTTAAAGTAAATAAAACTTACCGGAAAACTAGGTAAGGTTTTACTATTCAACCTAATTTCACTTCAAAACTATGCGGTACCTAGGCTTTAAAAACAAGGTAAACGAAGTACTCGCCATTTTGTTGCATTTATGACATTTTTAATTGATTTGAATATTGAATTCACCAAATAATCTTATGTTAAAAGAATTTTCACATTGGGTATATGATATACCACCTTTTTGTACTAAGTATTAAAGTTACATTTTTGAACCAGATATCTATAGTTAACTTTCCAAAGTTTAAAGAAGTTAAAAAGTAGCTAAATCTACCAATTTTACCTAGTAAATTACCTAGGAAAAACTTTCAAATAGAAACTCGGTTGGAAAAGTTGGACAAGGCAAATCAGATACCCGAAGAACTGAGTAAAAGTTTACTCGGTAACGAGTTATTCTAGGTGAACTCGGCACTTTTACCTGTAATTGCTAACAATGATCTACAGTAGTTATACCTTTCTCCAAATAAACAGATTCTAATATTCTTATTTTATAGGGTCAGATACAACTTGGGAACAAAAAATGAAAAGTGGGACTTGACTAGCAAGAGGTTTCAGCGCCAAACGAGAATGTAACTTTATTGCTTAGTTCTTTTTGAAAAAAGACACTATTTTCGCAAAATCGATTGCAAACATAAATGGGGTGGAAACTTTCGATTATTTTCAAAGACATTTCCAGAGAAAAACCTAAACCCGTTGAGAGAGGCTTTAAATCTCTAAAACAATATGTCTATATGGTCTAAAATACTATATAAAATATATAAAGTGAGGAATATAAATTATTAAGTTCTGGCATTTGAAATTTTAAAACATTTTGAGTTCTCTCTCCGCCGAAACGCAATTTTATAAAAAAAAAGTACGGGCGAAAAGTGACGTGTGAAGGTTTTAGCATCGAATTAGTATTGAAATTGACAAATTTTCAAATTACAAAACTTTACTCACTTTTGACATTTTCTTCTATCATCTCGTATATCTTTGTATAATTTACTGGTCCAGGCGGACCACGTGGTCCAGCTTTACCAATGCGTGACACTCGGGTAAATTGACTCCTAGAACTCTCAGTATACGCTCCACAATACCGATTCATCTGAGATGTTAAAGACATTTCGCCCATGCCATGTCCAGAAGCGGTTGCAATAAAGTGTGATACCGTCATACTTATGAGAACGAAATTAATTTTAAAAACAGACATATCTGTAGTCTGCTGTATTCCTAAAAAGTGAAAATATTTTAGATTATTTGTCAAAATTCTTAAAATATAATCTTTGCTCTGAAAATATAGTCTGCATTTCGCTAAGTCCGTCTTGTTATCTGTGATCTCCACTCCATCAATAATTTAATAAGTTTGATAAATAATAATTTTGTTAAGTTCTTGCGAACGGCAAAGTTTTTTGAATTTTTTTCCACGAATATTCTCAATCTTCTAATTCTAAAGTTTGCTTTGTTACATAGCACAATAGTTTAGACCAAACTCTTTCAATTTAGCTATTTTGTAGCCTTTATCTTTTTTTTCAGTGAAAGCTAAGCAGAAAAAATAGCAAATCCTTTTTTAAATTACAGCGGCCCTTCTGCGGCAAGATAAACAAAATATGAAATTTCAATTTGGAAAAAGAAATTTGAAGAACGACAATTTTTCCACTTTCCATTCAAAATTATATTATTAGTTTTGACAAAATGCCCATTCCATATATGTAGTCAATAGAATCATCGAAACCCAATTAGGAAATGCAATAACCTCCCGGATAATACTCGAGTCTTTATTTGTACGCAAGGCAGACAAAAATATCAGTATCGCTTTAATAACGGAAAGTTTTATTTTGTTGATTATCGAGCAATCTCAACCTCGAACAATGAACAATCCAAGAAAACGCATTGGTTTTTATTTTTTTTTTTTTTCAAAGTAGAATCAGATTCCATCAATAACCAGTATGTTTATTGTAACATATTACGCAATGACATAATACAGAACACTCCAACAAATTGCATATTTCCAACGTTAAAAACCGCTATGTTAATGAGATTCATGCCAAGTATGGGCTGTTGATGAACCGCGTCTCAGCTGTGCACTTCATCGACAGCCCATAATTGGAGCAAAAAACTGTTTCATGTTTTTATTTCGATAACACACAACAAATTTACGGTCAAAAACAGAGATTTCATTGCATATTTTGACAGTGTAAGGAATGAGCATAATGAGGTTGCGTAAATAAGTAATCGCGGGAGACCAATACTGGTTATCCAGCAACAAAATCCAGTACCTTGCTAGTATAATGTTTACACATCTTTGCAGCATGTTGTTTTGGAATCAGAATCTGTAAATAAACATTTTAATGAATATTTTAAAAAAAAATTTTTCGAGTAAAATTCGCTCAGAAAAAGGCTGCGAATTTTATTCTTGCCTCTGACAAATTGCTTGCAGTTATTTGCAATCACCAGATCCACCCACACTCAATCAACCAATACAAATCGAATCAGAAATAGTATATTGCCAAGTATGAGCCACTGATGGACCGCGCCCCGGCGGTGCAATCCATTGGTGGCCCATGCTTGAAAAAGAAAGGTCGATCAAAAAATTTCAGACTAAGATTACCTCCTGAATGCCCCATAGTGTTTAATTAATTTCTCGCAAGGAAGGCTGGGCGCTTCGATTCGGAGATTAGAATCGATTCGAAGCACAGATTATTAGAATCAATTGTAAATCGGTCATAGGAACGAAAACTTGCTAAATGAAGTGTTTTTTTTATTTTTAACGACAAAATTCTTTTTTATCGACAATATTATGTGGCTAAAATGAAATTTTTTGCTCTTGCATTGGAGCGTAATTGAAAATTCATCGCTTTTAAGCCTGTTTAAGCTGATATTAGTAATTCGTAATTTTTAATTTCTTTTAGTTATCACAAATGAAGATAATATTAATAATGGTAAAAATGGGATATTTGAATGCGAAGAACAACAACAGATGTCGTAGGACAGCTTGCGAAATTATATAATGCAATATTCGATTCGAAAATATCCGTGTTAAAAGTGGCAACCGTTAATCTCATGCTTCGTGAATTTTGAGTTACAGATCACCCACGTCAAAAAAAAAAAAAATTGATTAGATGATCTTTTGTCAAGCATGAGACAATAATGGTTCGCTCCGCCAAAGCTCGGGCCATATGTGACTTATGCTTAACAAGATATTATTTCTGATTGATTGTACTTATGGCGCAGAGATGCGGTTTATCTGAGTCTCATATTTCACAAAATTTTAAGGAATAAATAAAGGTTACAATAATATTTCGTTTTTCCAAGTTTAACCTGTACCTGTGAGCACTAGCGCATTAAGGGCAGAATAGCTAAGGTAAGTGCTTCAATATGATAATTTTCTTGGGCGCTCCAGTTGTAGACCTTAATATCGGATTTTTCAAAAAAAAAATTCTCATTGAGCGCAATTTTAGTTTTTATTCGCTTTATAAAATAACATTTTTCGAGATAGATTTATTTTCTTGTCGTGCCTATTATGACACTCTAATTTTGCAGCGATTTGTTTTCTCAACTTTGGCAACACCCTTATCAAGGTTCTTTATGGCTTTTACATGTTTTTGAAAAATCAAATTGTACCATACCGCACTAATATGTCAATCAGTGATCTTTCAACCTTTCAATATTCTGAATGGAGTTTCTATTGGGGGTTGTTGACAACAACATTTGATTTTTGAAAGTCGATAGAATCAGCAATACAGGAAAAGTTGATTGCGACGCGGGAAACTTCGCAATTTCTGGTATTTTTAGTAAAAGCATCGAATGCAGAAAACAAAAAATTTAAGTTCATAATATGCCATCGACGCTCTGTGAAAAGCAAAAATTTTGTGTTGGGTTCTAGTTTAAATATGACATTATATGTTGTTGATGATCATGACAATTTTTGAGTGACTGTGTGTTTTTTCAAATTAAGCACAACACCAAAAAGTTTTTAAATTTGATTGAACGTTCGTTTGAGAACGTATGCAATGTACAAAATCCCTTCCCTTCAATGTTTTTACTTATTAATATTGAATACAACAATGCGATTTTTAATTATGATATCGGATTCTGCAATATAGGTGATATTTAGTCAAGGATGCGTCACTGATGGATCGCGTCGACCAGGCCGAAACATCTGTGAATCATGCTGAAAAAATTGAATTTTGGTTTGGGAAAAATGCCTTCCTAGCAGTGGCGTACCTTCAAATGGGGGAGGGGGTAGATTTCGATCTCTAATTATGATGTCACAATCGACCCCACAATTAAAAACCCGAATTGAATTCCAATTTCATTCTTGTTTTGACATATTGCCATGATTTATTTGCAATCAAAAGAATCCTGGAAAACCAATCAAAAAATACGATAACATATGAGACAATATTCAAGGCCTTATTTGCGCGCAAGGCAGACACAAATATCAGCCGCCAACATTTCCAAACCGTTTATTTTTGTTATATCATTCTAGTATTTTCTATCATTGCGAGACGACGGGAAGAATCAAAATGCAATGGTAGCAATCTGCAAATAGAGAATTTCGAAAGCTTCCGCTTGTTGTTCCTAAAAAAGCGGTGCATTTTGTATCACGCAAATCGAATAACAATTTTTGATATTTTTGATTTTGATAAGTTTCAATTTCAAAGAGATAAAATAAATTAAATACAAAAAACGTATACCCGGCCAGTGGTCTTTTATCCCAAACAATTTTTGTTAAGAACGAGTTATAGATGGATCGCGCTGCCAAGGCACGTTCAATCAGTGACCCATGCTTGACAAACAAGAATTTCAATTGAGTTAAAAGAAAAAAGGCACTTCCTTTTTTACAGCCATAAATCACAGGAGGTGACTCTGATTTAGGTCATGCATCAGAAGAGACCTATCAGCGATCTCGCTTAGTATTGTTGAAATTTAAATTTCATCGTTTCGTGGTTTAGTGGTAGAAATTTATTATCTAGTTAAAATAGCCTCGACTTGAACCCGACATCTTCAACCTGCGACACCAAGGTGAAAATCGCGGGGCCAACTAGGAACAAAGCTTTAAGAAATGTGCATTTTAATAGTCAGTGGAATAAAATTTCGTAGTTATGATGGAACTTGGCATGATATTTAATAGAGATAAATTTAAAATTTAGTTTGGATTTTTGCAAAATATTTGTTTTAATTAAACATGCATCGCTGACTGTGGAATCAAGATGACAATGCGCGGCCTATCAGTGACCCGGACTGGCTGTCAAGTTTATAGTTTTGTAAATAAGTGGTATCTAAGAGGCGGCGCAAGATCTCCGACACTATATTGTCCATCATACCGACTAAAATGACTAAAATATTATTAAAATAAAAAAATTTATTAGAACTTATTAAATAGATTATTGTAAAAATATTTCGATTTTTCAAACAACATTGTTCAAAAGTTGACAAACATTTTATGTGAGACAAGTTACAAATTTTCTTAAAATAAATAGAGAAGCTTAAATTGTTTATCTAAACATATTTAGGGTCACTCATAGATCGCTCCGTTCAGGCGTCGTCTATCTGTGGCTCATACTTAAAAAAACGAGTTCTGTGCAAGAATAGTGCCTTTTTGTAAATATATGCAAGCAATAATAATATTTTTCTCATACTGTTTTGTGTTTTTAAAATATTGCTGGTTGCACTGCTTAAATTTTGCAGCTTTTATTTCAAGATATTTTGTTGAAGTTGAGTTTTCATAGAGTGAATTGTATTTAAATATAGTTTTTATCATCTTTCAGTCTGTTTTGTATGTAGGATCAAAATGCTTGCAATTTACGTTATAGTTGCCTTAGTTGCACAATTTACAATAAAACAATCTCTGGCAATGGACAGATGTGGGATGGCCTTGACAAAACAAATGAACAACTATTGCTCTCAGAGACATGAAACATTTAGAGCCTTTATTAAAGGGAGAGATGGACCTCGTGGACCACGGGGGCTTACTAATTATACTGTAATCAAAGCCGTGGTGGCAGGAAAAGTTCAAAGTAAGTAATGATAACATTTATTAATCTGTTTATATCACAGCATGACCGAAAAACTGTTTAAAAAGGACCATATATTTGTCACTCATATCTAGGGCTGGGCAATTCAATTCGGTGATTTGAATCTATTTGAAACACAGATTATTCAAATCCATCGTGAATCGTTTAAAGGAACAAAAAACAAAAACTTGCAAAATGAATTAGTTCTTCATTTTTAAAGACAAATTGCTATCGATTTTGGTAACATCTCATCAAAATCGATTGCATTTTGATGTTAAATAATGAAATTTTTTTATTTGGATAGGGATTGTAATTGAGGATAAGTCAATGAGTCGGATTATACGTCAATATTTGCAAATCGTATCCATGAATTTCATAAATATCATAATGAAATCAAAAACAGTAATAGTAAAAATAGAATATTTGTTACTTTTAAGAAATTAGTGATTCGATTCGATATAATTATACGAATCTGAATCGAATTCCAAATGATTCGGGTTTTCCCCAGCCTTATTCATATCTCAAAACTACTTCAAGTGCTAGTGCAGTGCTATCCTTCAAAATCCAATTAAAATTTTTATTTTCCCGAAGCAAACAAAAGATATTTTGACAAAAATTTTCTGCTAGGGAAACTAAAAACTAAATAAACTCTAAAGCGATTTTATAATTTACTGTAATACAGGAAAATGCAGAATAACACATGTCGATTGTACAAGATTCCATTCAAAAACTTCGGCGTTGAGTTCGACAGAAACCGGGGGAGTTTTCAGAATTTTACCCAGCACCTATCTTAGTGAGATCAAAGTAAATTGTGATTTGACCACGGATGGCGGTGGATGGACGGTGGGTTGAAAAGATAAATAAATAAGTTATATTTGAAAAGAATTCTACCCAATAGGAAATATTTTGTTGCGACAAGTTTTGCCAAACATCTGCACGATTCATATGCGGCACATGTTTGGTAAAATATGAATTTTTAAGGCGCGATGGCCTATTGGTTAAACATGTGGGCATCGCAAGTTGAAAATCTTGTGTTCTAGCCATGACTTGTCCGGCTCGTTTCTCCATGCCCACCACTCAATTCAGGGTGTAGTAACTTGAGTAGGGGAAGCCTAACATTAAATGATCACACCCTTGCAGTAATTTTAACCCTTACTGTCAAGTGGCCGCTGGCACAGGGCCTTGGGCAGGGTGATCCACAACAGGAGGTTGCTATAAAAAAAAAATTGTAGTTCATAAATTCAACATATTTTTAATGATTTTGAGGAAATTTTCATTTGATTTTAAATATCCAACATTTTCAAATGATTTTTATTAAGGCATGGAATCGCATACCGTTTTATACGATCCACGTCTTTCGTATTGGAGTTCTCTTGCTAAGTAAGATTCTAATCAGCGCCTAAAAGTAAGCACCCAACGCCACTCAAATGGACAAGAATGATGACAGAACAGAATCGTTGAGCAATCGAGACTGATTCGAGCATTTTTTCAAATCGATTGTAAATCACTAATTTATAGAACAAAATTCAATCGCGGAAATGTGATAAATCCACATTATTTCAAAAGTTTCGTTTTAATGACCGATTCCCGCACGAATGATTCAGATAATCTGTTCTTCGAATCAGCTCAAATCTTATTGCCCAGTCATAGTTACATCTAGGCTGCACTTTCAAGGGCGGATGTTGTTGTTGTTGCACTTTATTTTAGTGTCTAAATTCTGTTAAAAATGCTTTCCGCTCTAAAAGCAGTTGTGGGTTTATATTTTGTAGTAATTTTGTGTCTCCGCACCGCTTCTGTCCTTGCTTAGAGTGAATTTCAATAAAAAAATTGTTATCGTGGTGACCCTATTCCATTTGTTTGATTTTGAATAATACAAATGACGACGATATCCTTCTGATTGGGATTATCTTTGATGACTTCCATCACATAGGACGAATCTTTTTCTTATATAAAATTGACAGAAAACAAAACCATTTATTTATGTGAATAGAATTTGATTTTTTTTATATTCACCAAATAGCTTACTTTGACGTTTGTCATTCTAATCGCCAGGCAATACCTGCGATTTTACCCCTTAATGTTTTGGCATTTTTATCCAAACTTTAAAAAGCCTCGGCAGTGCGAACCATTCATGACGCTCGTTCATGAATTCTCTTTCGATAAGTATGAGCAAAGACGGACCGCGCCTCAACGGTGCGGTTCATCGGTGACACAAACTCAGCAAAATGTTTTGGAAAATATTTTTGTCTTGGCTCATACCTGAGACAATATCTTTAAAATAGTTTGTATCAATTTAGATCTTTCAAAAGAGAATGAACGGACGTACGGATTTTGAACGCGGTCGAGAAGAATACTTGTGGGTGAGTTTTTAGACGATTTCACCATTGGCCAAGTCAGTTACCATTCATTGCACTCGATTATAACGTCTCATTTACTCTCACACCTAATACAGTCACTGAATTGTATGGCAGTTTTTTGCCATACAGGTGGCCCACATCAGATACTATTAACTGCAATCTATTAAAACGGTTCAGTTCTGCAGTTTGTTTGTTATATCACCGTTGGCTGGTTCTTTTAGTGTAATTTTTCTGATTTTGCACTGAGCGTCTATTAGTCCTTCATCGTGAGAGGCAATATGATGCCTATTTTGACAAGTATGAGTCACTGGCCGGGCACGCTGCCAAGGCGCTGTTCATCAGTGACTCATGCTCGACAAAAATGAAACTTCTGATTGGTCACGTATATAGAAGCAAGTTTGGATTTGATATTTTTTTTTCTGTATTAGTCAACCATCCCGAGTGTATCACCTCTATCAAGGCCCTGTACAGGGTTAGTTATATTGGAAAGTTATGAACTTGCCAGTTCGGCAGAGCTTAACTAAGTTATACCATCTTGGGTTGAGTGGGTGGGCATGTATTTGGGTCCAAATAAGTGGGTGGACTCGAACCCGAGATGTTCAACGTACGATGCCAACATGTTCGAATGAGTTGCAAATCGGCAAAATAGGGACAAAAACTTCCGAAACGCAATGAAATTTTCATATATTACAGATAACATTGCAACCCATATATTTTCGATCTTTTGGCGCCATTTTTTTTTTTGTTCCCAAGAACCAAGTCTTAATTTGAAGGAAATTTTATCCTTAATATTATTCACTTCAATTATTAGTAAATTTGTAACTATAGATTATCATCTTAATATTTAAGGCAATTTTTTTATAATATAATCGAAATATTTGTTGCTTATATGGAATGAGCGATTCGAGAAGCTTCGAAAAACATAGTCGACTCAGATTCGAATTTCAGATGATTCGGTCCTGCTCTCCCCTACTCGGAATCAGGTTAGGACTTTCATAGCCTAAATCTTCTTTGCTATATCATGTTGAGCACACTTCAACAGTATTTTGCCAATAATATAATATATTGACGACTATTCTTCGTCACGATTATACTTACTGGTGCATTATCATATTAGCTAACGTATACTAGAGAATATTTTCTCGCTTATTTCCATTCAATTCGCTGTCAGTCGGACTGGGCAAAACCGAATCATTTGAAATTTCAATCAATTCCGATATTTTTTCAAATCATTAATTCCATATATACACAATAAATATTCCTTTTTAGCTATTACAACTTGTCTCCATTTTAAAAATCAATATATTCAGCTTAGGAATTACAATTATTAGAACACACAATTTCAGAGGCACTGTGTTTGCAATTCCTACTCCACGACTAAACACAGTCGATTTTTCGATCGAAATTTGTAGTAAAAAATAAAAAATCCACTGCATTTAGTAAGTTTTCTGTTCCTGTTAATAGTTCGCCAATGAATAGAATATTTCAACCCAGGTTGTAATAACTTGGGCAGGTTAAGCCGAACCGGAATAGATCATATCTTTCCAGCTATTGTCACTCCGCTGGGGCTTGGACAGGGTGATCCACTCTAAGAAGTGCTGTAAAAATATCAACGAATTATATTGACCAGCATTAGTTGTTTAAACTCTACTTTTAAATTATTTTACTTTTGATACACCAGGGCTTGAGAAACTTCATCGTTTGACATCAGAAGGAGAATTTGAACTGAGGATCGACTTGGAGGATTGGGAGGGAAATACTGCATTTGCTCAGTACTCGTAAGTATAAGATGTTGCTTTTGTTAATTTTAAAAATATATAAATATACGATACTCGTCAATGCCAATAAAAAAATATTTTGTCAAAGACGGGCCAGCCACTGATTGACCGCGCCTCGGCGGCGCGTTCCATCAGTAACCATGAATTGACAAAACATATTCAGACATGAATTTTCCTGACTTGACAAAATTGAATTGTTTAACATTCGAATCCGATTCGAATATTTTTTGAATTTGAACGAATTAGTAATAAACTATTTACGTATCAAATGTTTTTGCCCTGACGTGCGTAATTTAGAATAATTCTAACTTCTTTCCTGCGTGTTGTAAGATGCGACTAAAAGGAAGCAGGTAGTTTTAGATAATGTAACTATCTCCCAGGGCAGATACCACACCACTACACTTCACCATAGCGGTCGAGTTACGTTTGAAATGTTTTCTGCATTGAGTGCAGGTGCTGGTACTATTTCTTGTAGATTCTCTTCGCGATTAAGTGACCTTTAGTTGGTTCATTTTAGGCACTGCTTCCGACCTTAGTGTGAATTTTAATTAAAAATTTTCCAATTTCTACCAATACTACTTGCCTCAGTTTAATAAAATTCTCAAAATAAAATCCTATCCTAACATCCAAGAAGTATATATAGTTTTTTCGTATAGCTGATTTACTTGTTATAACATTAACGCGCTTGCAGTCTGTTTATCTGTTCAATATAGTAAATAAAATAAGTATATTCATCCAACGTTGAACCATAGACGCTCGAAGTAATTATTTGGTAGCTGGTTCAAGAAATTATCGGAACATTTTAATCAGATTAGGCAAAGTATTGTCCATTCTGGAATATCGTTCGCAATAATCCATATTGTGATTTCCATATTTGAATACATCACAATTCCCCTTAATGCAGCCTTACTTATAATTGATTATGTTTTTAAATCAAAGTATACTGCCAAAATTAGAACTTTAAATTTGGTTAACCAGAAATACTTTGCCCAGTTTTGTAAAAATATCCATATACTATACCATCACTAGCTGTTGGTGATGGTTGTGAGCTGCTTTCTGCTTGAACGTCAAACGAGTGACGTTAAAATTTTCACGTTCGGCGTCAACCAGACCAGCTGATTTGTCGGGATATCCGAGGCCTATATTATTAAGTACACTCTATAAGAGATGAAATCTGAATTTTGCAGTTGCTCTTTGTAATTCAATTTGCCGTTCATTGGTTTTTCGCTTAGGATGTTGTAGCTGTTTCAGCCTGTCTAAGTGAAATTTAGACAATGCCTGTTTTGTCAAGTATGAGTCACTGGTGGATCGCGCCGACAAGGCGCGGTCCATCAGTGGCTCATGCTTTACAAAATGGAATTTTCTGTCAATTTAATTGAAGGTCAAATACGTACAAGTAAGTTTGGTATAATTAGAAATGGATGAACTTGCCTATTCAGTCAAGCCGACCCAAATTGTCACACTATCACTTTAGTTGTAGGCGTTGGCTCGATTTCATAAATGACATCAAAATCTCAAACCTTGCGGCGGACTGTCTCCGAATTTGTTTGGAAAGAATAACAAAAAAAAAATCTCATTTTCTTCAGAACGTTCAGCATCGGTTCAGCGTCAACAATCTACCAGCTTACTGTGTCGGGGTATTATGGAAATGCAGGAGATTCGCTCTCTTCTAATAATGCCATGAAATTCTACTCAGAAAATATGTATCGAGACAATAACGAATGCTTGCGTACGAGTGATCTTGGTGGGTGGTGGTTTAGTAAATGTAACCAAGCGAATCTTAACGGAAGATATATTAGAGGTGGGCGAGTGAGCTTTTGGAGTAGTCATTCCGGCAATGAGGGCATCATCTGGTATCATTGGAAAGGGAGCACATACTCTCTAAAATCAACAGAAATGAAATTCCGACCTAAATTCTGAGAGAAGAAAGCAAATTGATGTTTGCTTTTGTCGTGACTGAAATATACATACTTATAGATTTTTGCAAGCTTCACTTTTGTAGCGATTGTAGATATAATATACAAGGCATAGCATAGGAATAGTATTGTGGTACGCAGAGAGGAGGAGAAACTCTAAACATTGTACTGTTTGCGATAAATTTTATAATTTTGAATGTTAAATACATTGTTGCTCAAACACTGGTTGCACGATTCTTGCGAGGTTTTACAAAATAAACAGATTGTGAGGTGTTGCAGCGCGATCCATCAATGACTCACACTCTATGAAAAAATTTCCGAATGACTTGAGTGTCATATCAGGTGTTGCGCACCTCTTCGGGGATCTAAATTTGTTTTCCGTTAAGTGTGCAGTTGCTGGTACCCATACCTTGTAGTAGCTCTTTACTGTAACACAGGTACAGTAAATTTACTGGTCATTGGCAGTAATTGCATATTTTCAAAGGTAAAAAACGCCATGTTGACGAAATTTATGCCAATCATGGACTTTTGATGGACCGAATTTTCGGGGTATGTTCCACCAACACCCCATATTTGGTCAAAAAAATGCAATTTTAAATTTTTTTGCAGTACCACTAGGTAAAATTACTGTTAAAGATAAGTGATTTAGTTGCATTTTTGTTTCCGTTCAACTGTTGCCGTGAGTTATATTCTTTTTTAGCCTTGTTCAAGCGAACGTTCATATAAAAAAGTGGCGAACAGTTTATCAACACCCTGCGCAAACCGCTTACAGCTCTTGTAGTTGCTCTTTGCAATTTGAGTGGCGTTTTGTTGGCTCGCAGCCCAGGTCTTGATTTTAGCAAGAAATTTCGATATCAAAAATAAATCAATAAAATTTCCTTGAGTTGGTATTTAGTCGCCATTTACAACACGAAATGCATACGGTTGAGAAAAAGTGCGTTGATTGAAATTTCGTGCAACTATTGGGTATTCGAAAATTTAAAAGAAAAGACAACTTTAAAAATCAAACTAATACTTAATGTTCGAAACCGATTGTGCTACAGAATAAAATTCTGATTCAATCTATTAGTTGCTTTTTATTGAAACTTACTCTGAGCTAGGCGAGAAGTAATGCCTAAAAGAAACCACATAACAGTCACCTAATAAAAAAGAGCCACCAAATGATTTAGTAACAATAACAGTACTCGAAACGAAAAAATTGGAACTGAAGCACCATGGTAGAGTGCAGTGGGTGGTATCTGCCCTGGGCGATGGTAAAACCCTCTACCACTTTGCTTCTTTTTAGTCGCCTCTTACGATGCGCAGGAAATACGTTAGGACTATTTAAACCCTGTACCCTTGGGGCATAACCTCATGTAAATCATACCGAAATTTTAAACAATATACTAACGTTTCTCCATAAACTTCTCAAATTGAGCATTAACTGACTCTTATTTGCTCTATTGTATTGAACCGGGTCCCAGTTGAGCTCAATCGTTGGAGCGTGGGGAATACGCTTCGAGCTACGCATCTCCTATGGTCCTTAGAAAGCTTTGATCCCCGTTCGGAATGTTTGTACATATATTTATTTTCCTCAGCATTGAAGAATGCAATGTACAAGTACCCTGAGGCTCTGTCGAACCAAAGAACTAGCGTGTGCGGTAAAAACCCCTCAAAAACTGGGAAAAGGAATGGAAAAGAGCGAAAAAATAAGAATTTTTTTTTTATATTCTAGGCAGGTAATATAATCATTTTTATTTGGAATTATCAACACTGCTAAAATGGCTTTAGGTTCATAATCTATTTTACTTTAATATTTTGCTTTTTCCAAAATCGTACAAATGCAGATACCGATCATTTAACTCTACTAAAATGGTTTAATTATCTTATGAATATTTTCCCCGTAGGGTTCAGTTTACTTTTTTTTTCTGAAGCTTATTACCATTGCCATGATTATATGAAAGAGATCTTCTGTGCTTGAAGGCTCGTCGACGCGCGGTGGTTCACGTAAGCACTGTTTACGACTGCCTCCATCCACAGGGTCAATACGCAGGAAAATTAGGAAAATTTCTTTGCCGAAACCCTCGCCCCCATTACGACCTGGTGTCGAACAAGCGATAGTGTATCGTCATAAGGTTAAGTCATATTCTTGGCTTTTCTCTCCTGCAGGTATGTTTAATTATCGCCCATTTGGTGTGTCACAAGTTGACAGGGTCTTAGTTTCCGACTGTCTTAGATTTTCTTATCGTTGTCGTTGTGGACAAACTGCTATTTCTTAGCGTTTGGTTGCTCAAAGAAACATTTCGTATTCTGACAAGAAATATCATATAATATTTTGCCTATTTGAAATTTTAATTGCTGTGTCTGGGTGGCAGAACACCTGGCATTCTGTCTGCCCGGTGTGGCACATATGTGATGGATGGTGGTTTCAGGCCTTGATATGGTGATCGTATTCTGAATTGTATTTCCTGAACTGCAGTGTTGAAATTGAGCCATCAGTCTGGTAATTAATAAGTTAGTTAGTAGGTACTGTATTTTCTAAGCGCATATTTTGTCCGATTGTCTATTTCATGCTTTCAGTGACACAATCCCTGACGCATCCCTGGTGACATGAGGTAACAAACCCTATCGGCTTAGATCAACCAACTAGCGACCACTCAAATGGTAAAAATCTACCAAAGTTTGAAACATGGTTCATAATAGAGTCACTTTATATTTATGTTTCTTCCAGCTTGGTTATTTGTGATATATCAGTGGCACTAATGCTAAATCGCTAGTATTTTCAATATTTAGGTTCATTCAACTTTTGACTGAGAATGGAACAGATTAAGATAAAGAGATCGCTCAAATTGTGGGCAAGGCCCCAAACACCCCGTTCATCGAGTCAGCGTGTTCCATAAGTGACTTATGCTCTGCAAAATACACTTCAGTCAGTATATTTTAACTGGGAATCAAAACATTGATCCAGTGGCACTACATGCGGTTATTACAAAGATGTTATTATGGTTACATCAACATGAAATGAACACGACATGACTTGATATTTGAAAAAAAACAGTAAATATATGCTGTTAAACACCAATGTAAACAAAATAGGTCACGAATCCACATTATGTTTTGTAAGTATGGGTCACTAATGGAAGGCGCCACCGAGGCGCGGTCAATCAGTGGCCTATACCTGATAAAATCAGATTTCTGACTGAAATTCTCTTCTCAAGTCACTTCTTTCTGTCGTTTATACTTGTCAAGCTTGCACCATA
Organism: Styela plicata; assembly: GCA_963675895.2. NCBI lineage: Eukaryota > Metazoa > Chordata > Ascidiacea > Stolidobranchia > Styelidae > Styela > Styela plicata. The sequence goes on from OZ023141.1 coordinate 18,193,269, forward strand.
GTTGTTGTGGCCGGACACACTGGCCCATACTAAACAAATCATGTTTGAACAAAATTTATTAAATTCTATTAGTAGCACTGATTTGATTCAATTGGAATCAAATGTGGCCCACACATGGTCAAAATGCAAACAAACAGAATACATACGCGATCTAGTGTATTTTTTATTAGCAATTAGTTCATTATTTGATTACCTGATCAAGATACTCGAATCCTCTTTCGCGCGTTACGCAACTTCGTTCCTGATCACATCATTTTGAAGACCGCGCGACTTTTCTTAATTTTAGAAAGGTGTAGGGCGTTATAGTGCGACTTGTGTTACCTATAATGCGATGCAGAGCCTTCGTAAATCTGTAACGGCAGGAAGGCGGTTCCCAGTCCGCAGAAATTATTTTCAGTCGAACAACGGAAATTTTGATTGATTATTGTTCAAGTGAGATAATTTCTGACTCGGAAATATTACCTCCATTGGTCTGCTGGAAACTCCGGCCTTAATTCGGTTTTATCATATTCTAAAAGAATATGTTCTATCAAAATTCAAATTCTATTCAAATTTAACTCAAAATGAAGTATCTTAATTTTGACTTGATTTCCTAAGGCTTTTATTTTAGTACCGCTAGTTGTCGCCGCCTGACTCGCGGCCCATTTTGCATCGACGCCATGTCGATCTTAATGTGGGTCGGTACGTTATACCGATTTTCGATGGCACACACAGGTCGTAGAACATGAACATTCGGAACCCAATTATGTGCTTGCGTCTTCCCGTCGAATTTGCGTTTACGACACGACGTGCGTTTAGCTTTTCTGGTACGTCAGCGCAACGTCGCGAATATAACCTGGATAATTTCGATGTCATTGAAGTCTTTTGGTTAGCAGAATGCTTCGAAGATTTGGTGTTATAATTCGGCCTTTCCATTGTCTTTGCATGCGTGTACGTGGCCGTGTGTTTGCGCTCCTGCTACGTCGCTGTTACGCCACTAGCAATCTTTGAGTTCGCATGGTGCTTTAAAGATTAAGTGTCGTAATCCGAAACGCAATTGCGTCTTGCTTTTGTCCAATGTCCGTGCGTCTGCGTTACGGCGTGTGTTTGCGCTCATACTACGTCACTATTATGCTACTAATAATCTCGATTTCATTAAAGCCTTTGCGTTTGCAAGATGCTGTAATGAATTTGTGTTGTAATTGATTTTTATTTTCAAATAAATTGGTTTTACCGAGTATAATTGCACTGCATATAATTGCAGTATATTTTGCAATGGATGGGGAAGAAAATGGTTTTAGGGCAGAATGATAGGGATAGCGTGGTCTTTTGGCCAGATTTTTTGGGGAATTTAAAATGCTCAAAGTACGTAACCTTTTGCAAACGTTATTTTGGAATAGTAAAAAAGGTGCCTCGGGCATCTGGGATAGAGTGAAAGGAACAGCATTGTTCGTTGGTCGGAAACCTTTTTGCACGTTTTTGGGTGATTTACAAAGCTTGAAAAGAACCTAATAACCCTTTGGAAGTGATATTTCGAATTGAAAAAAAATTTCTCCTTGTGTCAAGAATAACATAACAGCTTATATATCGGTATAAGTCTGCAAAACACTGTTGTGGTATCTCTGCGTTTAGTTGATGAGATAAACAAGCAAACGGCTTTGCAAAAGACGTGGTCCAATATAGGTATGTTTGACCCAACAGCAAAAATTACTTGCGTTTGTTCGCCATGTAGAAATTATCTACGATCCAAGTTTCCACCAGTCCTTGGACCCACACCTGGTGAGAAGATTCTGCACTTAACCCAATCAGGCATCGATGTTTTATTTCTAGCTAAAAGTACACGAAGGTGTTAAGAGATAATAATGTATTTATTGCTAAGCATCTCAAAATCAGTAAAAAAACTCCGATTGGACGTTATTGACAAGAGCAACTTCGTAAAGAATGCGACTTACTTAACGAGACATGTTCGGCCAAATGTTATGCGACTGGGACGTGAATCGTGGACTAATCATTATGTGGCAATAAATAACGCCTTTCAATTCTTCAGAAGAGATGCCGATATGTCGTTGATATCGACGTACCACCTTCCCCCTCCCGAACGTAACACGACGTCGTTTGAATATTGACAAAAGATGTAAGGACGCAGTACGCGCGTCAGAACCGATTGCCAACTTTTGAATTACGCCACAAGTTGATCATACAATCGATACACGATAAAAATTGTTCTTAACGGATCTCAAAGTTTAATCAACTATCGATAGAAAAGTGGGTTAATTTCGCAGCTATTCATTTCGCCCCATTTAGAAGAAATTGGGGAATTCCACAAAAATTAATAAATATATACGGTCACAACTCATGAGTATTCCTACGGGGGATGCAGATTTGTCGCAACTCTCACAAGTATTCCTTGTCACTGGATTTTGTCAGAAATTATGATTTTCCTTATGTCACCAGGGGTGCGGAGTTGTCATAACTTATGATTATTTCTTTGTCGCCGAGGATGCGCATTTGTCACAACTCTTGAGTATTTCTATGTCACCGGGGATGCGGATTTATCACAACTCGTGTGTATTGCATGTCACTGGCAATACCGATTTGTTACTAGGGATGCACCAATACAACTTTTTTAGCTTCTACCAATACTATTAAATGAGCCAATACTGATAATGCTGATGATAAAGATTACCGATACCGATACTTCAAAATGAGTCGATACCGTTGTAACCCAAATTTATTAATAACTCAACTTTAAAACTAAAAATATCCTAGATCATAGTGGCCCAATCTCCTACAAATTTATTGATACTATGACTTCATTATTGGTATTTAAGATGATGTGGCAGATTGCGCTACATTGAAATGTTATTTTGCAAATTTTAAGGGCATATTTCACTTTATTGTATTAATTCTGTTTCACAACACCATTATTATTGGAGAATGGAAGATTTGCAAAATTCAATATTAAATCTTCTATTCAAAATTCAATATATTCTGTTTTTCTTTCAATATTCAATTTTACAAATCTTCCATTTTCCAATAATGATAGTTTTAGGAAACAAAAGCAATAGAGTATAGTGAAATATGCCCTTGAAATTTTCAAAATACCTTTTCGATGTTGCACAATCTCCCAATTTTTGCTCAAATAACTTTAGTGACGTCATATTATCACTAAATTTGTCGGGAGATTATTGGGCCACTATTATCCAGTATCTTTTTCGCCATGACGTTGAACGGTATCAGTAATTTCGAGTATCGGCAGTATCTGTATCAACCCATTTTGACAGTATCGACAGTATCGGTATCGGTTCAATTTAAATAATCTTAATCGGTCGGTATCGGAAATTTAGAGTATCGGCGGCTTCAAAATCTGCTTATTTTGAAGTATCGGCTTCGGCATAAAAAAATGCCGGTATACGGAGAAAAACATTTTCCAAAAAGCTACAAATGTGGCTGATGATTCAAGATCGGATCTAATTCGAATTAAGTTTTAATTCGAAATATCTATTGACTTTAACACATACTCGTTCATTACTTAGCACGTATTAAAAATGTGTCATTGTATTTATTACAAAACAAAAATAGTTTTCGGACGCTGATATACATCACTAATATGATAAATTGCGTGGAATGAATCACAACCAAATTCGCTGGAAAGAATATATCAAAACAACTTCGTATTTCATAGTAAGTGAAGCAACTGGAGTACGATTGGCTGGTTAATCCAAGCGTGTGACATAGGTGGGGATACTATACTATAGGCTTATATTTGTGTGTCATACATGACATGTTTATAAGATATTTAAATGTTATTTATAATGACAAAGAGCGAGGAGTATTAAAAGCATATAAAAAGAAAACTGCATTTTCTATAGAAGGTTGCCGCTTGCAAATATGGTAAATGGAATTTGAGATGTACGATAGTTTACTTTTGAGTCATTACAAGGAAGAACTTTTTGCTGAGAAATCTGTTTTGGTGAAGTGTATTTGATACAAAAGTCTGGAGTTTATTAGAAACTTGCAGCTTATTTCCAACGCGATAAAAACCTATGAAATAGAATGATGATATTACTGATTTTTGAATTGGTACAAGGTGGGTACTCTGTTCTTCTTACAATGATCAGATATTTTTCAACTTTTTGAGGATATCGTATTTTATCACCATGTCATATCTGATGACTGTGCACAGCAATAAAAAAGAACATTGTACACCACAAAGTTTTTTAAGCTGCTAGTTTTTCTTTATTCATGTAAAATCTGTTTACCTTAAAATTTTGTCCATTGCGTGCTGGATTTTTTGATTGGGGGTTTACCAGGGCCCCGATGGCGTTTCGTACTCAATAATTCTGTGAATTGAAAGTTATTCAAATAAATTGCTAAGAAATATTCATTAGTGGACTGCGCCTTGACGACGGCTTATCCTATCTTCATCAGTCAAATTGCCTTATTGAAAAAATCAAATTGCCTAATTTTGGTCTGTTTGTCCCTATTTTTACAATATTATTACCCTGAAATGTAACAAATATCTGTTATATTCTTAGTGTTCAAAATGGTGACCGGCCAATGTTTTGGTGAAACAAAAACTGAATCAAAAGTATCGGGATTTATAAAATCACCTGGATATCCTGGCACCTATTATGTCAATGAACAATGCAATTGGGTAGTTGCTGACCAATTTGATGATTACGCAATAATTCTGGACATTCAAGAAATCCAAACATCGTACGAAAGATCATGGATAAAGCGGTGCTCTGGAACCATATCGCTGAACGACGGTAAATCAACAAACACTTATTTCCAATGTCAAAATTGATTCGTTGCTACCAGGCCTAAGCAATTCATGAGTTCGGTGGTTTGAATCGATTTAGATAACAAATTATTCATATCAATGGTGAATCGTTCACAGAAACAAACAAGTCCGTGAAATAAAATTTGCTTCAACGACAAAATATAATGTCTGTTGGTCATTTTAACTTTTTACGACAAAATAGTGGTCAAATGTGACCAAAATCGATGGTATTTTATGTTTGTAATGTAAGTTGGCCGCCGAGGTCGGGTCCATCTGTAAGTTGTGTTTGATAAAATAAACTTCGTGAGTAGGAATCATATTCTCTCACAGTGCAGTCCCAAGAACCCCGAGCAAGGGATTTTATTTTATGGACTGGCTCAAACGTAAATATATTGTCGGATGCAGTTTTTTCAAATTATATATATACTTGAGTTGAGTTTCAAATTGGTCAGATTCGAGTAAATTAAACACTTTATGTGTATGTTTAATGTAAGCGTAAACTGAAATTGTCACATCGTAAAAAAATATTAAAAATTCGCTGTAAATTACACAGTATACACACATAATTTTTTAAATAAAATCAAAATCATCCAAATGAATTATTAAGAAATTTTCATTTTCCATGGTATTGTTTACTTATTAAATCAAATTTTTTCTGCAATTTATAGAAAAGCTTAATTGTTTGTCAAGCAAACCATTTTGCTATATCTACTCGACGTCGTCAAAATGCAACACAATGACGTCATTATCTAACGTATCGCATTGTATTCCAAAGTCTATGAACAGAGAAGGATTGGATATTGAGCTGGAAACAAGGTTTTTCGCATCACTCACAACACAGAGATTCAAAATGAAATATTCTATTGTGGATTGTGCTGAAGGTTCAATAAATTTTAAATAAAAAAAAATTGACCATTGCCGGTTTCCATAAAAAAGATATAGGAACCACCGGTTTTCCCCTTTTTGATCCCAATTAAAATATAATTAACTATGCAAAAATACGGCAAATATTCAAACAAAGTCTTGCTTCAATGTTTAGAATATTTCAATTGACTGAGACAAAGTCTTATGTCGAATATACCGTGAGGCAACCGCTTAGTGATTCACTTTGCTTAGTTTATGATAAAATAAAATCGTTTATTTTTCTTCCGGTTCCAGTGCGATCACGGTAGTTGAAATCCGTGGTCTTGTCGTGACTAATAATTTGTGGTGAATCAATCACGTAAATCCGATAGAGTTTGCTATGTTTGATAAATCCATTTGGCAAAATTATCGCCGAGTTGTCAGTTCAACACCTCATGATTGAAATTACAATGTAGTACAATGACCAATGTAGGATGTAGATTACTATTGTTTCACTATCGCCCAGGTTAACCCTACTGCGTTTTATTGCAAAGATTAATCCTTTTAATGTTTCCGTAAGAGTTGCTTGTATAACATTTCAAATAGTCATGTGAAGTTGGTTTCTTCAAGGAAATGCTTCAGAGAATTCTTTTGGCCGATTTAAGTTTCGACAGAATTGTTGTCTAGTCTGTGTTCTCTACAATTAATATGCACGGTTTAGATGAAACATTATAAAAACAAATAAGGGGGCTATGCGATATCCGACTACATATGTTGCTAACCTACGATTTGATATGAGAAAGTTCCGTGAACACTGGCTAGGGAAGCTAGGCTATGCGATAGCAAAATCTTAGTAAATAAATCTTATACCCATGTGGGGAATATCCTGACCTTATGTTGTTTGAACTTATTTTAATAATTGATTTATTTCAAATTTCATTTTAAAGATACAACTGCTGAAGTGCATCCATTTCCCCAAACAACCAATGCAGATTCAAAATCGACTCGTAATAAGTTCTTACGCACTAATAAAGATGGAACAACACTTCACTTCAATACAACTACCAAGCCTGATCCAGTGCCGCAGTTAAGCAATATGGAAACTATAGCGATTCCTATCATCTTGATGAGTCTAATCATTCTTGTTCTTGCGTTGTTTCTAATTTGGAGGCGCAGGTATATTGTCTCAATTAGAAATGCTATTTATCAAATATGGCCATAGATGAACCGCGTCTCAGTGACGCGTTCCATCAGTGACTCATGCTTAACAATATTGCGTGTGAATAATTCTTATCGGTCTGGGAATATATTGGTAAACTTTCATCAGCGTCCTTTATTCATTAACGTATTCTCAATGCAATTTTGAAAGATTTCCTGGGGGGAATGAGTTAAACACATCTAAAATCTTTTTCATTTAAGATTAACATAAAGAAGGGAACTGTTTAAAATTTCAAAAATAAGTTTTGTCAAGTACGGACTAAGCATCGTTCGTCAAGACGCGATCCATCTGTGACTCCAAAACCAAAACGCATGGTATAATCTAATCATCCATTCCCCTAATATATTTACAAAGCGCCTGGCTGGATAGTATGTAAATCAGGAAGGTTTTGTTTAACATTAAACAGAAAAGATTCTTCCGATCAGTGGTACGAACTCGATGAACTACATATTAGTAAAAATTTAGATATTAAATATAGAAAAAATGTTGGCACACTCTAAATTTTTCTATTCTAATGTTAAGATCAACATCAAATTCAAAACTTGATCATCAATACGCAGTAGCAAACAATAATACTACCAATAGGCAAAGTGGAGAAGAATCAAACACTCATCAAGAATGAAGTGGAGGTCATGATCTTGAATCAACGCATCAACGAATCAACGAACATTTACAGCCAAATTGGCGCCATGTGTGTTCAAAAATCGGAAAATGAGGATTTGGAAAACAATACACAAAACGGAGTTTATGAAGATGTATCAGGTGCTCGAAGAGCTTACAGTTTAGCAAATTCTAATAATACTATAGTAACAGACAAAAACAATTACGCGTTTGCTGATAAAGGCTATGTAGACATCGATGGACAGTATTCAATGGCAAACGATGAAAAAAGACAAAAAGATATGAAAAACACAGGTTATGAATATGCCGATAAAGGTCATGTTGATATCGATGGAAAATGGCCCTGAATGATGCTGATATTCCTCTTGATAGTATTTACGAACCCACATGCACATAAAATAATCTATGTGGGCCTGAGATTCCTTTACAAACAAACCACTACGAAAAAGGCCGACATTGGCAAAGGTAGTTTGCCTCAAGGACAGTATGTCATGGCTCAGTGTGACACTGTTACATCTCTCGACAATTCTAGAAAACTTGAACATGCTTATGAAAAAGCTGAAAATGAGTATGAGATGGCGTTTCAAGAAAACCCTTATGAGTTTTCTAAATCTGAATAGGGAAGTGTGAATGCTCAACACAGCCATAAAACAATTTCTCATAAGTCTTATAGGTCGATTTTGTTAATGCTTTCATTTAGTTTCTGCCACATTTTAAATACTCAACCGTTAATAGTTTTCGTGGAGTCAATGTGAATCTTGATTGAAAGATTGCTAATGTTGTATTCATCGTGACTCATGAGTTTCATAGTTTTTGCATAGGTAGCTCATTGGTGTTTTGTGGTTTAAGAGTTCTCTTTCAAAGAATTCACCCAGACTTTGATTGACTACAACACTTTAATGAAATATTACTCAGTAAGAAATTTGCCTATCTTAGCTTTTGGAAAGTGAACAACATGGGTCATAAGCATGAGTCCCTGAAGATCACTTCAACAAGGCTCTGTCCATTTGTGGTTGATGCTGGACTGATTAAAATTTTCTATTTGGATTTTCTGTTGCACTGCATGTGCCTAGAGATCGATTTATTATACAAAACCTTAGTTACAATAAATCAACAATGCGAACAAGTGTTATCTTAAGCACTACCCTCACGTAGTCCTTGCATATCGTGAGATGTTACTGAATGGAACAAAAGCTGGGATCACAGTATCACTATTACCCATGACACAGATGATACTTACTGCATTTTTCGAAGCTTGTGTATGTATGATTTTTGTTTCTCCAAGTGCTATTTATATTTTATGTAAATCTTTGCAAATCAGTAATAGTCGGGATGGAAATATATAGTAATAATAAAACATGGCTGTACCAAGACGCTGTTGATATTAGTAACTCAAGAAAAAGGGTTCAGTCGTTCATTAAAAATAAACTTAATATAATAAGATCGTATGACTCATCAAATTGATACTGATGAGAAACATGTTTCATCGACCATCTAGTACCACCTATTTCTCTTTATTTTATTCTATGCAATAAATATCTAATGTTGCGTACCGCGAATGAAAATTTCAACAAATGCAAGACAGCGTGTAGTTATTTTTTTTTTTTAAATGTTGGGACGCTGAATTTGAACTTATCAATAAACATGCTCGATTGAATAAAAATACGTATCGATTTTAGTTTGGTCCAACTTGGTTAACTTCAACTGATTCTGATATTATGATATGATTCTGATAACCTAACGATATTTGCATTAATTAAAATACGTATCGATTTTAGTTCCTGTTTTTTTTTAATATTCGATTTTGCAAACCTTCCATTTTCCAATAATAATAGTGTTATGAAACAAAATCAATAGAGTATAGTGTAATATGCCTTTAAAGTTTGCAAAATACCTTTTTCGGTGTAGTACAATCTGCTAAATTTTGCTTAAATACCTATAATGGCGTCATAGTATCAATAAATTTGTCGGGAGATTATTGGGCCACTATTGTCCGGTACATATTCGCCGTGACGTTGAGCGGTATCGGTAATTTCGAGTATCGGTATTATCTGTATCAACCCATTTCAAAGTACCAGTATCGACCGGTAACGACAATTTTGTTTATCGACAGTGTCGGTATCGGTTCAATTTAAATAATCTTTATCGGTCGGTATCGAAAATTTAGAGTATCGGGGTTTCAAAATCTGCTTATTTTGAAGTATCAGCTTCGTCATAAAAAATGTCGGTAAACGAACAAAAACATTTTCCAAAATAGCTGCTTTGACAAATGTGGCTGGTGATTCAGTATCGGATCTATTTCGAAAAAAGTTTTAATTCTATATATCTATTGACTTTAACGCATACTCCGTTCACTACTGAGCACGTACCAAAAATGCGTCATTGCATTTATTACAAAGTAAAAATAGTTTTCGGACGCTCATATAACGTCACTAATATGCTGCTTAGCGTGGAATGAATCAGTTGGCAATACAACCAAATTCGCTGGAAAGAATATATCAAAATACCTTCTTGTTTCATAGTAAGTGAAGCAGTTGGAATATGATTAGCTGCTAATCCAAGCGTGTGACATAGGTGGGGATACTATACTATATTCTTATATCTGTGTGTCATACATGACATGTTTATAAGATATTTAAATGTGATTTATAATGACAAAGAGCGAGGAGTATTAAAAGCATATAAAAAAGAAAACTGCATTTTCTATAGAAAGTTCCCGCTTGCATTTATGGTGATTGGAATTTAAGATGTACGATAGTCTACTTTTGAGTCATTACAAGGAAGATCTTTTGACTGAGAAATCTGTTTTGGTGAAGTGTATTTGATACAAAAAGTCTGGAGTTTATCAGAAATTTGCAGCTTATTTCCAACGCGACGAAAAAACCTATGAAATAGAATGATGATATTACTGATTTTTGAATTGGTACAAGGTGAGTACTGAGTACTCTGTTCTTCTTACAATGATCGGATATTTTTCAGCTTATTGAGGATATCGTATTTCATTATCATGTCATATCTGTTGACTGTGTACAACAACAAAAAGAACATTGTGCACCACAGAGTTTTTTTAGCTGCTAGTTTTTCGTTATTTATGTAAAATCTGTGTACCTATTACGTGTTGGATTTTTCGACTAAGTTTTACTAGGGCTTTGGTGGCGTTCCGTGCTCTGTGATGATAATTCTGTGAATTGAAAGTTTCATCAGTGGACTGCGCCTTGACGACGGCTTATCCTATCTTCATCAGTCAAATTGCCTAATTAAAAAATTCGAATTGCCTAATTTTGGTCTGTTTGTCCGTATTTTTAGAAAATTATTACCCTGAAATGTAACAAATATGTGTTATATTTTTAGTGTTCAAAATGGTGACCGGCCAATGTTTTGGTGAAACAAAAACTGAATCAAAAGTGTCGGGATTTATAAAATCCCCTGGATATCCTGGCACCTATTATGTCAACGAACAATGCAATTGGGTAGTTGCTGACCAACTTGATGATTACGCAATAATTCTGGATGTTCAAGAAATCCAAACATCGTACGAAGGATTACGGAAACGACGGTGCTCTGGAACCCTATCGCTGAACGACGGTAAATCAACAAACACTTCATTAAACATTTCCAATGTCAAAATTGATTCATTGCTACTAGGCCTATGTAATTCATAGATTTGGTGGCTTGAATCGATTTGAGAACAAATTATTCTAATCAATTGTGAATCGTTCACAGGAACAAACAAGTCCGTGAAATAAAATTTTCCATTAACGACAAAGTACAATAGATTTTCGTTATTTTCATGACAAAATACTGGTCCAATGTACCAAGATCGATTGTATTTTATGGTTAAATTATAAAAATATGTGCAAATTGAGTATGAATTGGAAACGCAATGTTTCTAAATCTTTTATGCTACAATTCTTTAATAAATGTTATTTAATGTTTATGATGTAAGTTGGCCGCCGAGACCCGGTCCATCTGTGGGTAGTGTTTGATGAAATAAACTCAGCTAGTATGAATTATATTCCCTCACTGCGCACACTCCAAAAACCCACGAGTAAGTAATTTCATTTTATGGACTGTCTTAAACGTAAATCTATTGTCGGATGTAGTTTTAAAATGATATGTATTTAAGTTAAATACGATTCAAATTAGTCATCTTTGAATAAATTAAACACCTTCATGTGTATGTTTAATGAAAGCGTAAACTGAAATTGCCACAGTTGAAAAATATTGAAAATTCGTTGTAAATTACACAGTATACACACATTATTTTTTAGATAGAATCAAAATTATTCAAACGAATTATTAAGAAATTTTCATTTCCCGTTTTATTGTTTGCCTATTAAATAAAAATGTTTCTACAATTTTTAGAAAAGCTTGATTGTTTGTCAAGCAAACCATTTTGCTATATATACTCGACGTCATCAAAATGCAACACACTGAGGTCATCATCTGACGAATCGCATTGTATTCCAAAGTCTATGGACAAAGAAGGATTGGATATTGAGCTGAGAACAAGATTTTTTGCATCACTCACAACACAGAGATTTAAGATGAAATATTTCATTGTGGATTGTGCTGAAGGTTAGATAAGTTCGGCAAATATTCCAACAAAGTCTTGCTTCAATATATAGAATTCACTTTGCTTAGTTTATAATAAATATTGATGCATTTCATAATATCTCTGATCGGCTAACAATCATCAATAAAATCGATTATTTTTTTCCCGGATCCAGTCCCATCACGGTAGTTAAAATCCGTGGTCTTGCCGTGACTAATAATTTGAAGTGATGTTGTGCATCAAATCTTAAACTCTTGTAACAGGAAAATCAATCGCGAAAATCCGTTAGAGTTTGCTATGTTGGATAAAACCATTTGAAAAATTTATCGTTGAGTTGTCAGTTTAACACTTCCTGATAAAAATTAAACAATGCAGAAGTAGTTTACTATTGTTTTGCTATCGCCCAGGTTGGGCCCACTGCATTTTATTGCATTGGTTCAGTTTTTTGGAATGTTTTTCTTACATTTTGTTACGACTTGATATGAGTATATTCCATGCACACTACCTAGCGAAGCTACACAATACCAAAGCGCAATCTTATTAAATAAATCTTATACCCATGTGGGGAAAATTATGATCTTGTGTTGATTGAACTCATTTTAATAATTGATTTATTTAAAATTTCATTTCAAAGATACAACTGCTGAGGTGCATCCATTTCCCCAAACAACCAATGCAGATTCAAAATCGACTCGTAATAAGTTTCTACGCACTAATAAAGATGGAACAACACAGCACTTTAATACAACTACCAAGCCTGATCCAGTTCCGCAGTCAACCAATATAGAAACTATAGTGATTCCTATCATCTTGATAAGTCTTATTATTCTTGTTCTTACGTTGTTTCTACTTTGGAGGCGCAGGTATATTGTCTCAATTAAAAATGATATTTATCAAGCTTTGGCCAAAGGTGAACCGTGTCTCAGTGACGCGTTCCATCAGTGACTCATGCTAAACAATATTGTGTGTGAATAATTTTTATCTGTCTGGGAATATATTGGTAAACTTTCAGCAGCGTCTTTTATTCATTAACGTATTCTCAATGCAATTTTAAACGATTTCCTAGGGGGAATGAGTTAAACATATCTAAAATCCTTTTTATTTAAGATTAACGTAAAGATGGAAACTGTTTAAAATTTCATAAATAAGCTTTGTTAAGTCCATCGTTCGTCAAGACACGGTCCATCTGTGACTGCAAAACCAAAACGCATGGTATAACTAACCATCCATTCCACCAATATATTTACACAGCGCCTGGCTGGATAGCACGTAAATCAGGAAGGTTTTGTTTAACATTTAACAGAAAGTGTCTCCCTATCAATGGTACAGACTCCAAAAACTGCATATTAGTAAAAATTTAAATATTAAATTTATAAAAAATGTTGATACACTCTAAATGCTTCTATTCTAATGTTAAGATCAACATCAAATTCAAAACTTGATCATCCATACGTAGAAGCAAACAATAATGCCACCAATGGACAAAGTGGGGAAGAATCAAACACTTATCAAGAATGGAGTGGAAGTCAGGTTCTTGAAGCATCAACGAACATTTACAGCCAAATTGGCGCCATTGGCATTCAAAAATCGGAAAATGAGGATTTGGAAAACAATACACAAAACGGGAATTTATGAAGATATATCAGGTGCTCAAAGCGCTTACAGTTTAGCAGATTCAAATAATACTATAGTAACAGACAAAAACAATTACGCGTTCGCTGATAAAGGCTATGTTGACATCGATGGACAATATTCAATGGCAAACGATGAAAAAAGTCAAACAGATATGAAAAACACAGGTTATGAATATGCCGATAAAGGTTATGTTGATATCGATGGGAAATACGACATGGCCCTTAATGATGCTGACATTCCTCTTGATAGTATTTACGAACCCACATGCACAGAAAATAATCTATGTGGGCCTGAGATTCCTTTACGAACAAACCCCTACGAAAAGGCGGACATTGGCAAAGGTAGTTTGCCTCAAGCACAGTATGTCATGGCTGAGTGTGACACTGTTACATCCTTTGACAATTCTGAAAAACTTGAACATGCTTATGAAAAAGCTGAAAATGAGTATGCGATGGCGTTTCAAGAAAACCCTTATGAGTTTCCTAAATCTCAATAGGGGAGTGTGAATGCTCAACACAGCCATTAAACAGTTTCTAATAAGTCGTATAGGTCGACATTGTTAATGCTTTCATTTAGTTTCAGCCACATTTTAAATACTCAGTCGTTTATTCTTTTTCGTGCAGTAAATGTGAATCTTTTCAAAGATCGCTATTGTTGTATTCATCGTGACTCATGAGTTTTTGCTTAGGTAGCTCATTGCCCGCTTGTGGTTTAAAAGTTCTCTTTCAAAGAGTTTTTCCAGCCTTTGATTGACAACAGTATTTCAATGAAAAATTGCCCAGTAAGAATTTTGTATATCTTAGCTTCCGGAAAGTGGACAACATGAGTCATAAGCATGAGTCTCTGAAGATCATTTCTGCAAGGCGCTGTCCATCTGTGGTTGATGCTTGGCAGAGTCAAATTTTTTATTCCGATTTTGTGTTGTATTATATGCGCCTAGAGATCGATTTATTATACAAAAACTTGATAGAACTAGAACCAGAATAAATCAACAACACGAGCAAGTGGGATTTTAAGCACTACCCTAAAGTAGTCCTTGCATATCGTAAGATGTTACTAAATGGAACAAAGCTGGGAACAGAGTATCACTATTATCCATGACAGATACCACTGACTGCACTTTGCGAAGCTTTTGTATGTGGGATTTTTGTTTCAAGTGCTATTTATATTTTATGTAAAACTTTGCAAAACAATAATCGTAGGGATGGAAATATATAGTAATAATAAAACATGACTGTACCAAGACGCTGATATTAATAACTGAAGATAAAGTGTTCAGTCGTTCATTAAAAATTAACTTAATTTAATACGATCGTATGATTTATCAAATTGATACTGATGAGAAACATGTTTTAGTAAATCGACCATCATGTAGCACATATTTCTCTTTATTTTATTCTATGCAATAAATATCTGATGCTACGTACCGCAAATTAGAATTTCAACAATGCAAGACAGCGTATAGTTGAAAGTTGTTTAGAAAGAGAAGTTGAAATGCTGAATTTGAACTTATTAATAAACATGATTCTGTGTCATATGACATAATTATTGACTTGGAATCAGTGTTTACTAGTATTACTCTTAATACAGAAATTATATTTTAGTAGTAAAGTATGAGTCGGTTTGGAGAGACGGGCGCTATCTATCCATAAATTATACTTAACAAAACGAGAAATTCAAGAAATTTACGATTGAGGAAAAGGCCATTAATAGCAAATCTTGAATTGGCCATTCATTAGCTTGTAGCAAAATGTATAAACCTTTTAACATTTTGCATTGCACAAATGTAATCCCGCATTTAAGCTTATTAATGACTGTTGGTGCATTGTAAGGAAGTTATTAAAAACGTCACTTCCGTTTTCTAAATAGGCCGATATACAAGCAATCGAATATATGAGCAATGCGTATTAAAATGATTCATTGGCACGACTTATCGTTCGCTCCAGAGAAAAAATAGTGTTTTTTTAGCAACAGACTCAACTATGGACAACTTTGGGCATCACGATTCCTCAGTGATATAAAAAATATTCATGTTTGAGTAGACATAGATTTTTTACGTGTGTATCGACATTTTCAAATTATTAGGGATCATAATAAAGATAATTTTCTATCATGATGCTCTACATTTTAATCAATTGATTGAACTCAATGGAACATACATGTCGTAACACGGAATAGCATTCAATTCGTGTTCGAATATATGCGCGCTTTTAGTGTATTGTCAGTATTGTTAAATGGTTAATAAGGAGCAAAATAACGTTTTGTTTTTATGGTATATTAAATTCCAATCTTAGCTACTCATGTTGAAGGGTTTGATATTAATTATAATATGTTTTTAGATTTAAATTTGTCTTTTTTGTTTTTATTTTTTCGTTTGTATTTTACTACATTGTGAAAAATTTCAGTAAATTTACTGGTTTTTGCTGGCATTTCGTATTGCTAACATTAAGAAACGCTATTGTTTCTGAGATTTAAACCAGTTATGGGTTGGTGACAGAACGTACCTCGGCGGTGCGTTCCTCCAACAGCCCATAAGTGACGTAAAGTAGATATTATTTCAATATCACAGAGTAGAATTACAGTTTAAAAGACTAGTGCACATTGCTATCCGCCGATATGTTGAAATCGTATTCACTATTTATAGTATTAATATTCTCGAATTAAAAGTTTCCATTAACTTTTTATACATTTTAAATACCTATTGCTATTTTTAATACTTTCCACTAAATCTTGAATATTTTAAAAGTTATAAAAAAAAAATGACTTTTCCAATTTGTGCAGTATCAATAAGGACAAGATAGGAGATGATTTTTTAATGTAATTCACTTGATGCATGGTTTGCGGATGCATATTAAAATATACTTTACGAGAACGAATACCATAGTATAAGAGCATGGAATCCTTATAATTGTTGGAATATCGAGAGTGTATCCCACCAATAAATATTTTGATCGAGAACCAATCAAGAATTGTATCTCATAAAGCATGAGCCACAGACGGAGTACGCAGCGAATCGGTGCTATGCTTCAGTGATTCATACTTGACTAATTATGTCCAATCAAAATATTTCTGATTGGTATCGCACATCGTTTGTAGATCGAGGAAGCCATGACTAGCAGCGTGTAAGTGTAGACGACTGCGCCTCCGATAAGTCAATCATATCTTTTTTTTCGTGTTATTCGAATAGCGCCCCCATCCCCCCCGGCCACGACAAATATCTGTGCGTAGATCTATATTAATAACTATTTCTCTATACATTGGATCCTTCAGTTTTCCGCAGTCCATCTGCTATTCTTGCCAAAATATTGACATTTTGTGCTTCCCATGCCTGCCTATTTTAATGACTCCATCACAAATAAAAAATAAAAAAAAAATTAGTAGGCTATTATCGCGGTAACATTGGTTTTTCCTAATTTTAGTGAAACAGGAATAGTAAATCTTATTATAGAAAATCATTTCTTCCCTTTTTAAAGAAATAATATCTCTCGTTTTGCCTCATTTTATTACTACATTTTAAACATTGAATTCATATAAAATGCTTTTAGGTGGTTTGAGGGAATTTTCTTCAAAGAAATAATCCTCCAAACTTGCCACGAGAAAACTTTACTAGCAAAAACTATATATAACGCTCAGACAAATTAAATCGAATTCTTATGCATGGAAAAAATTTATTGGCAAAATTAAAGCGCATTGTAATGCATTTATTCACATTTGTAATTCGAATAGGATTCGGATAATTCGGATCAGATCGCTAATTTAATAAAAATAAAAACTATTCTATTTTTACTATAATCATTATCGTCTCCATTACGATAACTAGAAAATTTATAATTGCGGTTGGCAAATATTAGCATGTAATCGGACTTAGTGATGTATTTTCTATTACGTTCTATGTCTAAAAAAGAAAGATTTCAATTTTCAACGTCAAAATACGTCAAATTGCATTTTGCAGTTAAAAATGAAAAAATTCCACTTCGTTTAGCAAGTGTTTGTTTCTACGACCGATTCACAATTGATTAGAATAATTTGTGCATCGAATCGATTCGAATCACCGGTTCGAATTGTCCAGCCCTATTTTCAACGAGGCGTCCAACAGTTAGTCTTTGACACGACAGAATAATAATCCGAGCTAATATTATCCTGCGGCTCAATTGCAACTGAATAGGGATTAAACTGAGCAAGATTATCCCGACTGCTAGCAGAATTTGTAATCGTGACCTCTTCTACGATGGGTGGGTTTGTAGGTATTGTTGCATATTGATTACGTGATACGGTTGCCTTTTGGTGGATGCCATTGTTGCTATCATAGCATGGAATTTCCGAAGTAAAATTGTTGGTAATATAAGAGTATGGGTGGTCTAGAATATCTGAAAGATCTGAGGTAGTCGAATATGACCGAACTATATGCGATTCAGAAATATATTCGGAGTCAGAAGAAAGAGCTGGAACCTCACGGGCTGCCGAATAAGAAAATGCAAGTGTCGGAGATACGCTTAGATTATTTGGATTGTCTGTGTGTTGCCTTGTCTGATTTAACACGTTATGTTCAGTATATGCATTTCCTCCTTTATACTCAGAGCCGAAAAAAAGAGCTGGAACCTCGCGGGCTACCGAATAAGGCAGTGTAGTTGTCGGAGATACGCTTAGATAATTTGGATTGTCTGTGTGTTGCCTTGTCTGATTGAACACAGCATGTTCAATACAGGTATTTCCTTCCTTCATCAACTGAAACTGAAGCAGTGGGATGAACGTGTCCTATCATGAATGGGTTTCTTCCATTGAGCAATATTCCTGGTATTGTTGAAGACGTTTCTTGGTGTATACAACCATATGAACAACTGATATTTGATTCTCTTAAAGTTTGATTTCGTTGCATTTGCGCTCCGATGACAGGAAGTGACGTGGATCTCTGCAATCCTGCTGCGACCATTTGGAAAGTGTGTGCTCTGTTTTTGTTATATCTCTGTTTTCGTCTAAAAAGGAAGATTATGGAATATAAGAATATTCAAATGCGTACCATGTATGCATTATATTGAATTTCATATAAGTTTTATGACAACCATTTTTATTAACTCACGAACTTCTCAAAGACTAACTGTTTTCTTTTATGATGTGCTTGATCTGGTATTCTTATTTTAAAATTTGAATCAACTCGCCTCTAAAGTTCTCCAAAACAAAGAATTCTGAATTAAAAAATGCGCAGACGGCTCCGGTGCGATCTTAATATTGTTTTGATGTGATTGCAAAATTTGATGTGCAAAAAACAGTATTTTTCGGTATAATGATAAACAATATGACAATCATATGGATATGAAAATTTTAAGTTTTTTTTTACTTGCGTTGTGTATTATGACGTCATAATTTGACTGCAAACAATTACAAACTTTTAACCCTCTTGTTTAATCAATGTTCTAAATACGCTAATGATCCAAAAAGTATGATGTTCTATACACTGTAAAAATGCAACAAAATCACTAGTCGTTTAATAGTAATTTTACTAAGCGGTATTGAAAAAAATTTGATGGGGGTTGATGGGACGCACGGCGAAGTCGCGGTTCATCGACATCCCATAATTGGCATAAATCTCTTCAGTATGCCGTTTTTTTTAACTTTGGAAAAGTGCGATTACTGCAAACGACCAGTAAAGTTTCACTGCAGCAAAAAATGCAAAAAAACACTGGCCTTTGACAGTAATTTTCCTTGGCTTTATTTAAAAACATTCAAAATTGACTTTTTTGGCCAAATATGGGCTGTTGATGGAACCCACAGCGAAGGTGTGCTCCATCAACAGCCCATAATTGGCATAATCTTATCATCATGACTTTTTTTGACTTTGAAAATATGCATTTACTGCAAACGAACATCAAATTTACTGTACTTTTTACAGGCATTATTAATGTAGTAAAAGTGAGAAAAACTCACCTCATATATAGCATTGAAATCGTTAAAACAGCGAAAAGAATTGAAAACAGAATGATGGGTAGGACAACATCAGTCATGTAGTAGTAATTTCGCGATTCTGTAATATATATATATATATATATTTATTGGAGACATTTAAAAAAGCATTAGATGCTTTCACCATCGCTCAGAGCAGATACTACTCACTGCACCTTTATTATAAAGGTTCAGTTTTATATACATCGCAATTACTATTGTTTGTATTAGCCTTTTCCAAAATTAGTGGCCGTTATAGATGAACCCTTCCATAGGCTCTGCTTCCAGCATACGTTTAAACCCAATTCTCAAGAAAAAAAATAACATAGTAAAAAAAATGGCGACGCTATTTTAAATTCCTTTTTTTATATATAAATGAACTTCTTTTTCATAAAATTATACAATCTTACCAAGTAGATTGGACATTGGTTGCTCAGTCTGGTTGTTAAACGTGCGACCATGAGCTAAATCGTGTGTTGTTGTTGGCTTAGAGTTGCTGACTCCCCTCGTTGTTGAAATTGTAGTTGTAGTTGTTAATTTATTCAATGTTTTAAAAAACTTCTTCTGTCGATTGGTTTTTATTGTTGACGTTGGAAGTTCTTATATGAAAAGAAAAGATTTTTGAATGAATTTGCACATTCTTATTTTTTTTTATAGTTTAAAAAACATTCCAGATCAGATAAATATGAGTCACTGATGGGACAGGGTAAAACTGAATCATTTGGAAGTCGAATTTGATTCGAATAATTTTTTTTTGAAACGGATCAAACCACGAATTCGATGTAAATAACAAATATCTCATTTTTCCAATTACACCTTATTTTCATTGTGAAAATCAACAAATTCATACTTTATAGTGTATTATCAATTCACACTCCATGTCCAAGAGACTCAATTTTCATATATTAACGACAAAATATAATCGATTTTGGTCAAATTTTACCAAAATCGATTACGTCTTGTCGTTAAAAATGAAAATTATAGTCTAGTTATTAATTATTTGTTCCTGTAAAAATTCAAGATTGATTCGAATATATTTTGCTTCGAATCGATTCGAATCACCGAATCAAATTGCCTGGCCCTAGTCAGTGATGGATCTCCGCAATCGTTACGTGGTCCATTTGTAGCTTATGCTTCACATAACAAAAATTTTTCATTGGGTTTGTTTTTATATAATATACAACTTGAGTTATTTTATCATTAGCTTAATTTGAAAAAAAAAAATTAACATGAAATTTTTTCAGGGCGACATATTAGGTAGGAAAGTAAATATTCAATGTTAATCACTGATTTAGATTTGGTGTTCACGTCGAGAATTTCTGCTAAACATAAGGAACTATTAGTAAAACAATTTAGCTGAAAGTTGAAAAACTTTAAGACATGAACTGAAATATATATTTTTTATGGCTATAGCTAGCCAAAGCCCTGTGCCAGAGGCCACATATAGAAAGAAAAGGTTAAAGTTGTTGGATAGATATAATCTTTACGGTTCGACGTAGTCTACCATGTTATACCACCCTGGGTTGAATCGAGGGTATGGATTAAAGCGCCGGATTCGATCCCGAGATCTTTAACTTACGAGACCATCATCATAAAACCATATAAACTTCACTTACCGCGTTGGTTCAGTTCTGCATGGGATGATTTTACTTAGAGAACAGTTGCTGGCACTATAACTCGTAGTAATTTTTTGCCATTTGAGGGGCCGTGAGCCCGCCTGTTTTCGTCATTGTAGAGCGAACGTCCATAATAAAACATAGCGAATAATCTATGTTGATGAAACTGCCAACATAAAACAACAATCTTCTCACCTGTATTCTCGCAATCATAAATGTCATAATGCATTTCAACTCCGTGATCGGTATTCCTTATTCCTCTATATTCCACAACAGGAGGCCCATTTACTTCAATGTTCTTGCAATTCGGAACTTTTAATTCTCCTCCACAATTATGTTCGGCGTTCAAAATGCATACTTTCTTTCCTTCATCACAAACTTCGGTACCTGCCAAAAGAAGGAAAGTATTTTTGAAGTTAACAATGTGGCGGCAAAAAGCTACTTTAATTGACAAATCAGTTACTGCACCAAATAAACGGAACGCATTCTATAAATAACTGAACTTTTAAGTGCAATGAGTGGTATCTTATTCCACGTCCTTTCTTTCTCTTACGAATAGCCACCGCTTGTGACATGCATTGAACTCAATAAAAATCATTATTAAAAGCAAAGAGAATGAAGCATAAAAACTATTAATATTTTCGTGGGAATTTACTTTTCAGCAAAATTTTCACAATGTTAATGAAAGCAGTTTCACGCTCGCTGACGCAGTTTTTTTAATTTTTATAATTTTTATTTTGTCAAACATGAGGCGCAGATTAGCCGCGTTTTCGCGGCACGATTCATTAATGACCATTAATCCATTATAACATGCGGACATATTTTCTGACTGTGTTAACTCACCGCCAACGCTGACTGACGCAGTTTCACAATCTGATGGTTTATCGAAATCAACAATGATTAAAATTGCAGGATCTTTCTCTTGCTCAGCTTCAAAAAACCATGTACATTCTTTATCTTCACTGAATCTTGGGATTCGTATTCTTCCAGATTTGGAAGTTAATGTTGTCTTAGGAAAGCAACTCATTTTGAGTAGGATTATATTAATATTATGTTAAATATTTTCTGAATACCAAGAAAGAACTGTTTAAACAAAATATTGAGCTTTTTGTGTTCCCATAGATTCATGTCTGTCCTGTATATCGAAATTGGCTTGCATGGCTCTCAAATAATTACTTAGAAGTATTTCGACGTTCTATTTCTTTCCTATTTCTGAATTTATGCAACTTTTTTTAAATAAATAAAATCTGTTGAAGCCAAAGTACAAGCAATGTGTAAATGTATATCATAAAGATAATGTGGTATTTTTGGATGGACTGTACGCTCAATACAAGTAGCCATATCCAACCTCTCAACACATTACATACTATTTGTATAAGTCATTTTTGCCGCGAGGAAAAAAACTTTAAAAAGAAATTCTTGACAAAAATCCTTCTATTGTAGAAATCCAATCAACAACTACGCAATTTATTGTGCCAAATATCTGATATACAAACACCCAACTGAACTGTACAAAAGCCCATTGCATAAGCTGGACTATTATAAAACAATAGACCGTATGGAATTACACAGTCAGCCATTTTTAATTCCAAAAATAGACCTCTTAGTATATCACGGCGTCGAGGACTGACTACATCAAATATTCGTGTTATAAGTAACCAATAAATAATAGCTTTCATTGTCTGTTGTTTTTTTGACATTTGATTATGTCACTTAAATTTCAGCGATAAAATATTACAAGATTTAGGTTTTAAATTTTAATGTGTCGATCTCGATAGTGGGGCACATTACAACGGTTAAACGGGCAGTTGTTATTCATATTCCCTTGATGTCCCATAAAGTCATTAACTAGGGCTTGAAATAACAAAAACTTGTACGATATTATGAAGACAAGATACTACCAAAATATCCAACTGGTCAAATTATAGTAGTTAAAAGGGGATATTTGCTGGTTCTAGGAAACTAACAATTCGGTGCGATTTGGAAAAATCCCCGTATCAGATTCGAGTTGCAATTATATTGCGCTGTATTAAAATTGGTAAATATATCAACCACATGGTGCAAGTCCAAACACGTTTTGTAAAATATCTGGAAATTTTGGATCGCACCTCCGAGACGCGATCTAGCTGTGGCACATCTTAACCAAAGCAATTATGACCGAGTGTAAATACTATGCTGTATTTCATTTTACTTTATATTGAGTGGTTGATGGTTTTACCTGCGACTAAAGCAAATACCAATTCATGCCCTTTACCATAGGAGTTTAGTTCCGTTTGAAATGTTCAGTTTTATATTTTTATTTTATAGTGACTTCTTGGAATGGACCTGTCCAAGCCCCGAAACTGGTGGAGAACTACAGAGAAGAGTGGTAGTAGGATACGGTACGAAATTTTTATCGTACTTCGAACCAGCAAAATAATTTCTTACCGAATTTCGCACCGTACCTTTCGAAAATTTTCCGTACCGTGCGATATTATTTTTTTCGTAAATCGTACCGAACTTCGCACCAGTACGAAATTAAGTTCGATTAATATTTTTCATTTATCGTGCTAAATTACGTACCAGTACGAAAACCGGTATGATTCGCTAGGCAGCAATTTCGAACCGTACTAACTACCGATGTCCCAAACAGCCTTATTTTTAAAAATCTGGCCACCGCGAGAAACATCACCTACCTCTTAGATCGAAGTGATGCAGCATGCTAGCTGGTTTAAAATCCAGGGAAGTAAAACATAGGCGTATATCTGGCGAGGGGACATATGCTTATGCCCCCCCAATATTAGTGTTTCTGTTTATATATAGAATGGCGAAAAATATGAGAACGGCAGACCGGTGGTGATAAATATGGGTGGGATGAGCACTGCCTTCGCGAAAAAGGAGTAATGAAGGAATATTTAGCATATTGCCAGCATTGCGTCGTCACAAATAATTCTCTCACGACGAAAGAATGTCCGTTGTGAACAACACATGGGTTCCGTGCAGTCTTATTCGAAGGCATGAATATAGGAACATTTTTATTCTGCATTTTTGCATCTGTATTTCTGGTGCAATTTAAGTTCTCTTATTCTACTGTATTTGTTTTTGCCAGACAGACGTATTCCCAACATGCCTTGTTGTCTATATTGTGACTTGATTGTTTTTTTACAAAACTTAACTTCTAATTGAGATGAGCATTAGCCAACATTCAGTTCAAAACAGCCTAAATATATCATTATATTCTGATGTTTCTGCTCTGATAATATACTTCTACCAGTCAGAGTGCAAACATAACGTAATATGGTGATTACTGGTTAACTTAGTTGCATAGTTGGCCAGGATGAAAGAGGTTTTTATTTCATTTTCATAACATTGTCTAGCACCTTGCGGCACACAATATTTTCCCTGAATAACTTTGTGTATTTCGTAGCATTTAGCCTTTACAATGAGAGTTTTTATTCAATTTTTACACAAATTTCAGCAAGTTTCCGTCGCACAGATACATTTTCCGGTCTGTTAATGTTTGTTTTGCTTTTAAAACATGTATTTTTTTTTGTTTGTCTACACGCTCATCTTTGTTTTTAATTTATGAAAGCCTATATTTGTATGTTTCAAAAATGTGCCCTACCTTAATTTTTTTCTGGATCCGCCACTGTAGTTGGTGTCTTCGGACAGTGCTTCCTACACCATTGTGAATTTTAAATAAAAAGCGGTTAAAGCACATCGGCGATGCTAACGATATATTCAGTAACTGCACCCTGGCTTTTATTTTTATGAATGTTGCTTATCTTGATGGATGCTAGATGTTAAATGAGAATACTATTTTTTTAATTCATTTAAAAAGAATAAGGTGTAATGCAAAGGTACGAAATAGAGTACGGGTACTAAATAAATATCGAACTTCGGACCATACCAAGTACGAAAATTGAAAAATAAATCTTACCGTACTATCGTATCGTACAGAAAAGTACTACCAGCCTTGCTTACAGATGGGCAGAGTTAGAATTGCTGGAAAGATATAATCTTTCCCTGTTTTACTTAGACTACCCAAGTTATTACACCCTTGTAGTTGCTCTCTGGTATTAAGCGGTCGTTGGTTGATTCCTCTCATGCACTGCTTCCGGTCTTGCCCAAAGTGGTAGATGTAGCATTGACGCCCACCGTAATTAGTTTACTATTTGTTTTTTTTATTTTATTGTCCTGGGCAGTAGCCAGTAATTGCAAACACATAACGGAAGGACCCAAGCAACAGCAAGTGGCGGATCACCATAAACCAATGGACAATACAGTAGTACAGGAAGAGGGAAACCTTCTCCTAGAGTCTCAATTCTTCAGATTAAATGAAAAAAAAAATATATATATCATATGTATTATATATATAATATTTAAATGGAAATATAAGATGCCCATTTGTCTGCCCGGCTAACTTTGCTTAAAAGTTCAGTTAAATAGAAATAAATAAAATAAACATATATTTTGTAAGTTCCTGGTAAAAGTATTACCTGAAAATACACGTTTGAAACTGAGCAAGTAATTCAATGCAATTACCCTTTTTAGCATGCAGAGAAGGTAGTGGTAAGTATTATATTTAATGTTCATATAATTGCATTTTTGTGCTGCAATCCAGTCAAGAAAGTCTTCCAAATCAACCTTCGTTACATATGAGTCACTGACGGATCTCACCGCTTGACAACATTAGTTTTTTTATTGAAAACTTTGTTTTAGATTTCTTTTTGCAAAACTTATCTTGAATTTTGTGAAATATTCCTTTTTATAACTCTGTGTTTTATGTTATATAATATTGTCGAAAATATCACTGTAGCTGTCGCCAGAGAGTCGTTATTGAATGAAAACAAACAAATGCCATGCTATGTCCTGTCTGTGAGATACACAACAAACGCTAGGCGATGTCTTGAATTCATCTATTGGGCCATTTGATTCACATGTGAGCCGCGACAAGTGTCAAAAAACGCACACAAGTAATCGTACCAAATTTCAGCGCGAACTATCCATCAAATTAGTAAAGTGATGAAGATATTGCATTAGATTAAACCGTTTGTCTTGCCCATATGTAGACGTTAATTGCCACGCCAGGATTGTGTTGAATGGTTACGATATTATGCATTTCAAGATTCGAATTTATTCGGATGCATGTCTATTCCAATTATTCGATTACTCAATCCTGTTTGTTATTCGCTACTACAAGGGTTGTGACTGGGGGTTTTCTTTGCTGTGTCGTGATCCAAGTGTTATTTTAGAAAAATACACCGTGAACTTTGGTGAACAAATTTGACCGGTAAGTCTTGGGATAGGATTATTTTTGCTTATGTTATTGGTGGAGGAAGTCGTAATTAGTACTTGTGTGAACCACCGAAGCGTATTCCCAACGTTTTACCAATTGAGTTAACCGGGCACTTCTTCTTGACCACTAAATTATAAAAGGTATTCGGATGCAAACGTTTCGATTCGAAAGGAAAGGGTTCAATATTTTTACAACCTGGTACGTCTGAACATGGTTATTTGACAATACTACTTAAACTTCTATAACTTATAAAATCATCATAACATACACGATATATATTATTGAATTATTTTATTATTAATGCATCTGATATCAGTTCAAATAAACCCAACAAATCTTTTATAGTATTTGAAACGCAAGTTTGCCAAGCATTATACTTGTGTCCACCGCACTTGAACAGTGCGGTCTACCCATGAATAGTGCTTTTCAAATCTCTGAGTTTCAATAACTTGTTTGAACTACTGTCTTGCCAAACTGCGAACAAAAGCTCTGGCCAGGGCATCGCTTCTTTCATCACTACTGAAAGTTGCTTCGTCAGACATATGTTCGAAAGCGACGAATTCGTCTGAAATATAGAAGATAGCTAAAATCAAGATAGACAAAAGCTGAAGGTCCTCAGTAAGGAGTTAACATACTGTTTTATTGAATTTGACCCAATTGACTAATATCGATAGACTTTTGTCGATAAAAATTAAAAAATTAACTTCATTCAAAACGTTTGCATAATCTGTGATTCCAATCGATTCGAATCCCCGAATCGAACTGCACAGCCCTACATACGAGATGCAAATGAAACGCGTTATGGAAATTATCAATATAATTTTGTCTGAAATGTTTCCATTCATAAAGCGCAGTTGCAGATGATACGTTTCGTTGCAGCACTTTGTGACTAAAAGGGACCATTATTTGCCGGGTTCGAGGCTATGCTTCCAGTCTTGCTTAAAGCGTACTTATATATATATATATATATATATATATATTAATGTTTAACTGTTCGGGGCAATGGATAATTGACAACACAAATGGGACTTTAATTAAAATTTCTTACCATCGGTCAAGTCTCTAATTTGGGTCATCAAGTCAAGAAGTTGGCTCAATTCATTCTCATCGAAATCGTTCTCAAGATCTTTACTCACTCTTTCCATGGCGTCCTCAAATTCATCATTATCCTAAAAAACATACAATTTGTTGTTTAGACATAAATATTTTATCTTCTGAGATCACGCTGACCAAGGTCCCGGAGCAGGGGCCAAGTCAATTTCTTTGCCAAGTTTTGGACTATGTCAATTAAAACATCTGTGACGTTAATTTTACGAAGTTAAATTTGTAAACTTGTGATTGGATATAGGATTCACTTGTAGTATTTTAAATACATATTCAATTCAAATATTGACATTGCGGTGGTAATTCGACCTTTTTTTTGTTACTAACTTACTTTTTGTGACTCATCCAATAAATATCTGAGCTATTATGTGGCGTATATGCTAGATTGCAAATATCTAAACAACGCTTTTTCCATGCTAAACATTTTGAGCATGTTCTATATAAATAGTTACGACCCAATCGCAAGAGCACTGATAAGAATACTTGGCTTGGACTTCAGTGTTGGGAAGAATTGGGAACTGGGAATTCTTGGGAAGAATTGGAAATAAAATATATCAGCAGTAGCTAGGGCTTGGCAAATCGATTCGGTAATTCGAATCGATTCGACGCACAGTTAATTGGAATCAATAGTGAATCGTTTGTATGAATAAAAACTTGCCAAAAGAATAAGAATTTTCATTTTTGACGAGAAAATACAATCGATTTTGGTCAAATTCGACCAAAATTATGCTTTGTCGCTAAAATAGGAAAATTGTTACCTTTAGACATGCAGAATGGATTGAAAAGGTACAATAAACTATCAATTTCTTGATTTTCATAATGCAGTCAATATGTGATACAAAGAGGAATTTTTTTGTTATTTTTATCCAATTGGTGATTCGATTCGATTTGAAAAAATTATTCCAATCAGAATCGTTTTGGTTTGCCCAGCCCTAGCAGTAGCGAATATGTATAATATAAAAATTTTCACTCACAAGTTGTCTCATAACTTTCATTCCATCCCATTTAAGAACAGCTTTTCCAATTGTATGGACGACACTTAATTTTTTAAATATTAAGGAAAAGACAATTGATTATACATCAAAGACATTCATGGAAAGCAAATGGAAATCTCAAATGTTAGATCAATTTTTAAACACGAACTTTCTGCGTCTGAATATATCAAAGACGGCCGTTCTTTTTTTGAAATTCACTCTGAGCAAGGTCGGAAGCCTTGTCTAAAATAACTCACGAATACCCATTTAAATGACAAAGAGCTGCTAGGAAATGTAATATTTGAAATTGGAAATCTCAAAACAGAATTCCTATGATAAATTGCAGTGAGTAGAGTCTGCCCTAGGCGATGTTAAAACCTTCTACCACTTCTTCATTTCTTGTAATTCGCCTCTGACGACACGCAGGAGATACGCCAGGACTATACGGAAGCCTGGACCATGCTATCAATTGCAGCAACAGAAGCAAATAGAAACCTATCAGCAGAATTTGAATACCATTCACAATCATAAATTTTATTTTGACAGGCGTGCACCACTGATTGACCTTGTCCACAGGCGACAACATGCCTTACATAAAACATTTTAACATAAATTTTCGATAGGATTTGAAAAGCTGTGCAAGTGAGAAATATCGTACTCACGGGTGTGTGACAATTTTTTTGACGGTTTTGACGGCTTTCTTCCACCATTTCCAACCTTCAGATTGGTCAACAGCAATCATGGCCACAAGGGCAACTAGAATAATAGCTTTGGCATTCATGTTTTTTTTTTGCTAAAATGAAAAAAAAAATTTAATGATTACTTAACTAACTGATGTTGCACATGTACAAATTCCGCATCGACGGGTCTTGAAGGATATAAACAGTGGGCAGAGAAAAAATAGCTAAAGACAGGAATAAAAACAATTTTGATTTAACCTAAACGCGCTTAATTAATCACCGACAACACCTGGACGGCGTAAACAAGTGAACAAACAAATAAAAGTCGAAGATAAGGAAGAAATATAATAGGTACACTGTAACAAAAGTGCGGTAACTTTTTCACTTCATGATTATTTTGCTCAATCGGTGAAATGAAAATGATGACGGCAAAACATCGTTTTCATTTCAAAATAGTCAGAAACTATGAATAACCCTGGTGGCAAACACTCGATATCATCGCTCTTCGCTAGTAATTTGACTTGATGATATTGAAATATTAAAACCAAACAGAATATTTTGGTCAATTATATGGTGTTAGTGTGACACCCAACAACCCATACTTGGCATAAATCGCATTAACCAAGCGGTGCCGACTCGAGGAAATATCTGATTACTGTAAATTAATATTAATTTACTGTGTTTTTGTTACAGCGTACGAGAACATATGGTTTCAATCGCGAGCAATATGGTAATAAATTATTTTAGAGCAAAGAAGAAACAGATTTTTAGCCACGCATTATTAACAGGCGACTCATTAGAGAGTTTCGTCAGATGATTAAAAAACTATCCTTTTGCGATGCTATGTAAATTACGGTATATAAAATAGCAATATTGATTCTAAATCATATGCGATCGAAACTTCAAAAATAAAAATTTCAATAACTTGGCCAAAGAAAAATTTGGATGTTGATAAATTCCTATGTTGAAACATAGGAAAACCAGAAACCTTATTTTTTCAAGTACCAGTCACAGATAGATCGCGCCTTGTGGCGCGATACAGCAGTGACTTAAACTTATTAAAAGAAGTTTTCAAATAAATTTGTCGACTGGGAATACATAAAGAACTCAAATTGAAAGTAAATCAAAAATTTCACTGGCTGAATCATAGCACTCACTTTCGCTGCTTGCTCTTCGACGTTCGGACAAAGGAAAAGTTTTGAAGTATAGTTAGATATCCGCTGCGTCAATTATATACTCATCGACGCAGAGAAACTTTTTCTTTCTTAAACTGCTTTAGAATAACTTCCGGAGATACGGTATCCAAATTGCTTCACCATATGGGGTTTCTGCATTACCTACTATCTCTTTCTTTCGAAATTACTTTTTCTTAGTTGATATACGCTCTAGGAAACTTTGGAAGCAGCTTATCTAAAGGGAGCATAAAATGAAAATTAATGCTGTAAACTTTCCATACAGAATTAAGTCACTAAAATAGAATGATACAGTGGTGCGAATGAATACGACTGATAGATGGTCGCCCGGGGCAGATATCACTCACTGAACTTTATTATAATGATCCCCTTTTTTGGGGATGTGTTCCACGCAGAGTACAATTGATGGCACTGCGTTTGGTAGCAACTCTTTGTCATATTTTTCCTATTACATTCTGGACAGAATCCTTCCAGATTCAACGCGAAAGAAGCATCTGACCGCATGTGACTACGTGCTGTCTGCACTGTAACAAAAGTGCAGTAAAACTACTGCATCTCTGATCGTTCGAATACCGCAATTTCGCAAGTTCGAATCCCGTGAGAGATGATGATTATGTGCGAGATCTGCTGGACGCCTCGCCGGTGCATGGTGTTTCACGTAAGCACTTTCGGCTTCTTCTACCAACCAGGTTCAAGCACAAGATAAATGAGAAATATGATATGACGAAATAATTCAACCCGATTCAGAATTGGTATCTGCACTAGAGGCCATTTGATTATTAAAATTAATTTTATCCTAGCCTGTTCCTTTGCTGTAATTGTGTATTTCAAAATTCGAAACAGACTCAAAAGTTGATTTTATAGTTTTTTAAGTCGTAATTAGTACTTGTGTGAACCATCGAAGCGTATTCCCAACGCTTTACCAATTGAGTTAACAGGGCACTTCTGCTTCACCACTAAACTATAAAAGGTATTCAGATGCAAAAGTTTCGATTCGAAATGAAATGGTTCAATATTCTTCCAACCGGGTACATCTGAACACGGTTATTTGACAATGCTACTTAAACTTCTATAACTTATAAAATCATCATAACATACACGATATATATTATTCAATTATTTTATTATTAATGCATCTGATATCAGTTCAAATAAACCCGATAAATCTTTTATAGTATTTGAAGCGCAAGTTTGCCAAGCATTATACTTGTGTCGATCGCATTTGAACAGTGCGGTCTACCCATGAATAGTGCTTTTCAAATCTCTGAGTTTCAATAACTTGTTTGAACTACTGCCTTGCCAAACTGCGAGCAAAAGCTCTGGCCAAGGCATCGCTTCTTTCATCACTACTAAAAGTTGCTTCGTCAGACATGTGTTCGAAAGCGACGTATTCGTCTGAAATATAAAAAATCATAATAAACAATAAAGAACGGCAATAAAACAGGAGAAAATATCGATACGTTCGGGTATATGAAAGTGATATTATGGAAAAATTAATAAATGAATAAACCGGGATTCATAAAGAAATATCTCTGGTGCCAATCACTCAAGCTAAAGATAGGAAAATCAAGATAGCCAAAAGCTAAAGGGCATCAGGGCGATAACTTACAATTAATTGAATTTATTGCTTTGACAGTAAGTTACCCGCGTTGAAGTTAATTTCTTCGAACTGGGCCAAATCGCTGATTTCATAAAAATAGCGAATATTCCATTTTTACTATTATTACCATTGTGTCCATTGTGAAAATTAAGAAATGTACAGTAACGAATTGACAATATTAGCAGAAAAAGACTTGTAATTGCGATGCAATTTTAACTACACTCCAGTCCAAGAGCGAAAATTTTGATTTTAACGAAAAAATACACTTGACATAAATGGGACTCCGAGTAAAATTTCTCACCATCGGTCAAGTCTCTGATTTGGGCCATCACATCAAGAAGTTGGCTCAATTCATTCTCATCGAAGTCCTTCTCAAGATCTTTACTCACTCTTTCCATGGCGTCCTCAAATTCATCATCATCCTAAAAAACATACAACGTGTTGTTTGGACATTCATTTTCTATCTTCTTAAATCACGCTGAGCGAGGTCTTGGACCAGATGTCAAGTCAATTACTTAGCATGTCAATTAAATCATATGTGGCATGAATTTTACCAAAATAAATTTCTAAATTTGTGATTGGGTATAAGAAGTCTAATTTTTTGTGGTGTTTTAAATACATACTCTACTCAAATAGTGAGAATTGAGCACATTGTCGTAGTAATTCGACCTCTCTTTTGTTACTGATATATTATTTGTTACTTATCCGACATTACATGGTGTATTTACTAGATTGTGAATATTTAACTAACACTTTTTCATGCTAAACATTTTAAGCATGTCTGATGTAAATAATTAGGACCCAATTGCAAGAGCACTGATAAGAAGACTTGGCTTGGACTTAAGTGTTGGGAGTTCTTGGGAAAAATTGGAAATCAAATAAATCGGCAGTAGCTAGGGCTGAGCAATTCGATTCGGTAATTCGGCTCGATTCGAAGAACAGTTTATTCGAATCAATAATGAATCGTTCATGGGAACAAAAACTTGCTAAACGAACTAGAATTTTCATTTTTAACGATAAAATGCAATCGATTTTGGTCAAATTTGACTAAAATCGATTATGTTTTGACGTCAAAATATGAAATTTTGTTACCCTTAGACATGCAGAGTGGATTGAAAAGGTACAATAAACTATCAATTTCTTGATTTTCATAATAAAGTCAATTTGTAATACAAAAAGGAAAATTTTTGTTATTTTCATAGAATTAGTGATTATTTTCGATTTGAAAAAATTATTCCAAGAAGATTCGGATTCCACATGATTCGGTTTTGCCCAGCCCTAGCAGTAGCAATATGTATAATATATATTTTTCACTCACAAGTTGTCTCATAACTTTGATTCCATCCCATTTGAGAATAGCATTTCCAATTTTCTTTACGACACTTAATTTTCAAAATATTAAGAAAAAGATAATTAATTATACATCAAAGATATTCAAGGAAAACGATAGAAAATCCCAAATGTTAGATCAATTTTTGAACACGAACTCTCTGCGTTGAATTCATTAAAGACGGCCGTTCTTTTATTGAAATTCACTCTGAGCAAGGTCGGAAGCCTTGTCTAAAATAACTCACGAATGCCCATTCAATGACAAAGAGCTGCTGCAAAATGTAATAATTGCAATTGGAAATCTTAAAACAGAATCACTATGATAAATTGCAGTGAGTGGTGTCTGCCCTGGGCAATCTTAAAAGCTTCTGCCACTTTTCTTGTAAGTCGCCTTTTACGGCAATCAGGAGATACCGCGGGACTATACGAATGCCTAGGCCATGATATCAATTGCGGCAACAGAAGCAAATAGGAACCTATCAGCAGAACTTGAATAACATTCATAATCATAACTTTTATTTTGGCAATCATGTACCACTGATGGACCGTGTCCATAGGCCACAACATACTTTACACAAAATTTTTTAACATAATTTCGATTAGGCTATTCACATTGGATTTGAAAAGCTATGCAAGTAAGAAATATTGTACTCACGGGTGTTTGACAATTCTTTTGACGGTTCTGACGGCTTTCTTCCACCATTTCCAACCTTCAGATTGGTCAACAGCAATCATGGCCACAAGGGCAACAAGAATAATAGCTTTGGCATTCATGTTTTTTTTTTTGCTGAAAAGAAAACAAATTTAAATGATTACTTAACTAACTGATGTTGCACATGTACGAATTCCGCATCGACGGGTCTTGAAGGATATAAACAGTGGGTAGAGAAACAATAGCTAAAGACAGGAATAAAAACAATTTTGATTTAACCTAAACGCGCTTAATTAATCACCGACAACACCTGGACGGCGTAAACAAGTGAACAAACAAATAAAAGTCGAAGATAAGGAAGAAATATAATAGGTACACTGTAACAAAAGTGCGGTAACTTTTTCACTTCATGATTATTTTGCTCAATCGGTGAAATGAAAATGATGACGGCAAAACATCGTTTTCATTTCAAAATAGTCAGAAACTATGAATAACCCTGGTGGCAAACACTCGATATCATCGCTCTTCGCTAGTAATTTGACTTGATGATATTGAAATATTAAAACCAAACAGAATATTTTGGTCAATTATATGGTGTTAGTGTAACACCCAACAACCCATACTTGGCATAAATCGCATTAACCAAGCGGTGCCGACTCGAGGAAATATCTGATTACTGTAAATTAATATTAATTTACTGTGTTTTTGTTACAGCGTACGAGAACATATGGTTTCAATCGCGAGCAATATGGTAATAAATTATTTTTTTAGAGCAAAGAAGAAACAGATTTTTAGCCACGCATTATTAACAGGCGACTCATTAGAGAGTTTCGTCAGATGATTAAAAAACTATCCTTTTGCGATGCTATGTAAATTACGGTATATAAAAAATAGCAATATTGATTCTAAATCATATGCGATCGAAACTTCAAAAAATAAAAATTTCAATAACTTGGCCAAAGAAAAATTTGGATGTTGATAAATTCCTATGTTGAAACATAGGAAAACCAGAAACCTTATTTTTTCAAGTACCAGTCACAGATAGATCGCGCCTTGTGGCGCGATACAGCAGTGACTTAAACTTATTAAAAGAAGTTTTCAAATAAATTTGTCGACTGGGAATACATAAAGAACTCAAATTGAAAGTAAATCAAAAAATTTCACTGGCTGAATCATAGCACTCACTTTCGCTGCTTGCTCTTCGACGTTCGGACAAAGGAAAAGTTTTGAAGTATAGTTAGATATCCGCTGCGTCAATTATATACTCATCGACGCAGAGAAACTTTTTCTTTCTTAAACTGCTTTAGAATAACTTCCGGAGATACGGTATCCAAATTGCTTCACCATATGGGGTTTCTGCATTACCTACTATCTCTTTCTTTCGAAATTACTTTTTCTTAGTTGATATACGCTCTAGGAAACTTTGGAAGCAGCTTATCTAAAGGGAGCATAAAATGAAAATTAATGCTGTAAACTTTCCATACAGAATTAAGTCACTAAAATAGAATGATACAGTGGTGCGAATGAATACGACTGATAGATGGTCGCCCGGGGCAGATATCACTCACTGAACTTTATTATAATGATCCCCTTTTTTGGGGATGTGTTCCACGCAGAGTACAATTGATGGCACTGCGTTTGGTAGCAACTCTTTGTCATATTTTTCCTATTACATTCTGGACAGAATCCTTCCAGATTCAACGCGAAAGAAGCATCTGACCGCATGTGACTACGTGCTGTCTGCACTGTAACAAAAGTGCAGTAAAACTACTGCATCTCTGATCGTTCGAATACCGCAATTTCGCAAGTTCGAATCCCGTGAGAGATGATGATTATGTGCGAGATCTGCTGGACGCCTCGCCGGTGCATGGTGTTTCACGTAAGCACTTTCGGCTTCTTCTACCAACCAGGTTCAAGCACAA
The DNA here is from genome assembly GCA_963675895.2 of Styela plicata. Lineage (NCBI taxonomy): Eukaryota > Metazoa > Chordata > Ascidiacea > Stolidobranchia > Styelidae > Styela > Styela plicata. The sequence continues at coordinate 18,229,192 of OZ023141.1, forward strand.
GATAAATGAGAAATATGATATGACGAAATAATTCAACCCGATTCAGAATTGGTATCTGCACTAGAGGCCATTTGATTATTAAAATTAATTTTATCCTAGCCTGTTCCTTTGCTGTAATTGTGTATTTCAAAATTCGAAACAGACTCAAAAGTTGATTTTATAGTTTTTTAAGTCGTAATTAGTACTTGTGTGAACCATCGAAGCGTATTCCCAACGCTTTACCAATTGAGTTAACAGGGCACTTCTGCTTCACCACTAAACTATAAAAGGTATTCAGATGCAAAAGTTTCGATTCGAAATGAAATGGTTCAATATTCTTCCAACCGGGTACATCTGAACACGGTTATTTGACAATGCTACTTAAACTTCTATAACTTATAAAATCATCATAACATACACGATATATATTATTCAATTATTTTATTATTAATGCATCTGATATCAGTTCAAATAAACCCGATAAATCTTTTATAGTATTTGAAGCGCAAGTTTGCCAAGCATTATACTTGTGTCGATCGCATTTGAACAGTGCGGTCTACCCATGAATAGTGCTTTTCAAATCTCTGAGTTTCAATAACTTGTTTGAACTACTGCCTTGCCAAACTGCGAGCAAAAGCTCTGGCCAAGGCATCGCTTCTTTCATCACTACTAAAAGTTGCTTCGTCAGACATGTGTTCGAAAGCGACGTATTCGTCTGAAATATAAAAAATCATAATAAACAATAAAGAACGGCAATAAAACAGGAGAAAATATCGATACGTTCGGGTATATGAAAGTGATATTATGGAAAAATTAATAAATGAATAAACCGGGATTCATAAAGAAATATCTCTGGTGCCAATCACTCAAGCTAAAGATAGGAAAATCAAGATAGCCAAAAGCTAAAGGGCATCAGGGCGATAACTTACAATTAATTGAATTTATTGCTTTGACAGTAAGTTACCCGCGTTGAAGTTAATTTCTTCGAACTGGGCCAAATCGCTGATTTCATAAAAATAGCGAATATTCCATTTTTACTATTATTACCATTGTGTCCATTGTGAAAATTAAGAAATGTACAGTAACGAATTGACAATATTAGCAGAAAAAGACTTGTAATTGCGATGCAATTTTAACTACACTCCAGTCCAAGAGCGAAAATTTTGATTTTAACGAAAAAATACACTTGACATAAATGGGACTCCGAGTAAAATTTCTCACCATCGGTCAAGTCTCTGATTTGGGCCATCACATCAAGAAGTTGGCTCAATTCATTCTCATCGAAGTCCTTCTCAAGATCTTTACTCACTCTTTCCATGGCGTCCTCAAATTCATCATCATCCTAAAAAACATACAACGTGTTGTTTGGACATTCATTTTCTATCTTCTTAAATCACGCTGAGCGAGGTCTTGGACCAGATGTCAAGTCAATTACTTAGCATGTCAATTAAATCATATGTGGCATGAATTTTACCAAAATAAATTTCTAAATTTGTGATTGGGTATAAGAAGTCTAATTTTTTGTGGTGTTTTAAATACATACTCTACTCAAATAGTGAGAATTGAGCACATTGTCGTAGTAATTCGACCTCTCTTTTGTTACTGATATATTATTTGTTACTTATCCGACATTACATGGTGTATTTACTAGATTGTGAATATTTAACTAACACTTTTTCCATGCTAAACATTTTAAGCATGTCTGATGTAAATAATTAGGACCCAATTGCAAGAGCACTGATAAGAAGACTTGGCTTGGACTTAAGTGTTGGGAGTTCTTGGGAAAAATTGGAAATCAAATAAATCGGCAGTAGCTAGGGCTGAGCAATTCGATTCGGTAATTCGGCTCGATTCGAAGAACAGTTTATTCGAATCAATAATGAATCGTTCATGGGAACAAAAACTTGCTAAACGAACTAGAATTTTCATTTTTAACGATAAAATGCAATCGATTTTGGTCAAATTTGACTAAAATCGATTATGTTTTGACGTCAAAATATGAAATTTTGTTACCCTTAGACATGCAGAGTGGATTGAAAAGGTACAATAAACTATCAATTTCTTGATTTTCATAATAAAGTCAATTTGTAATACAAAAAGGAAAATTTTTGTTATTTTTTCATAGAATTAGTGATTATTTTCGATTTGAAAAAATTATTCCAAGAAGATTCGGATTCCACATGATTCGGTTTTGCCCAGCCCTAGCAGTAGCAATATGTATAATATATATTTTTCACTCACAAGTTGTCTCATAACTTTGATTCCATCCCATTTGAGAATAGCATTTCCAATTTTCTTTACGACACTTAATTTTCAAAATATTAAGAAAAAGATAATTAATTATACATCAAAGATATTCAAGGAAAACGATAGAAAATCCCAAATGTTAGATCAATTTTTGAACACGAACTCTCTGCGTTGAATTCATTAAAGACGGCCGTTCTTTTATTGAAATTCACTCTGAGCAAGGTCGGAAGCCTTGTCTAAAATAACTCACGAATGCCCATTCAATGACAAAGAGCTGCTGCAAAATGTAATAATTGCAATTGGAAATCTTAAAACAGAATCACTATGATAAATTGCAGTGAGTGGTGTCTGCCCTGGGCAATCTTAAAAGCTTCTGCCACTTTTCTTGTAAGTCGCCTTTTACGGCAATCAGGAGATACCGCGGGACTATACGAATGCCTAGGCCATGATATCAATTGCGGCAACAGAAGCAAATAGGAACCTATCAGCAGAACTTGAATAACATTCAGAATCATAACTTTTATTTTGGCAATCATGTACCACTGATGGACCGTGTCCATAGGCCACAACATACTTTACACAAAATTTTTTAACATAATTTCGATTAGGCTATTCACATTGGATTTGAAAAGCTATGCAAGTAAGAAATATTGTACTCACGGGTGTTTGACAATTCTTTTGACGGTTCTGACGGCTTTCTTCCACCATTTCCAACCTTCAGATTGGTCAACAGCAATCATGGCCACAAGGGCAACAAGAATAATAGCTTTGGCATTCATGTTTTTTTTTTTTTTTTTTGCTGAAAAGAAAACAAATTTAAATGATTACTAAACTAACTGATGTTGCACATGTACGAATTCCGCATCGACGGGTCTTGAAGGATATAAACAGTGGGTAGAGGAACAATAGCTAAAGACAGGAATAAAAAACAATTTTGATTTAACGTAAACGCGCTTAATTAATCAGCGACAACACCTGGGCGGCGTAAACAAGTGAACAAACAAATAAAAGTCGAAGATAAGGAAGAAATATAATAAAGTACGCTGTAACGAAAGTGCGATAACATTTTCACTCTTATAATTACTTTGCTCAATCGGTGAAATGAAAATGATGACGGCAAAACATCGTTTTCATTTCAAAATAGTCAGAAACTATGAATAACCCTGGTGGCATCGCTCTTCGTTGGTAATTTGACTTGGTGAAATTGAAATAATGCCACCACACAGAATTTTTTGGTCAATTATATGGTATTGGTGTAACACACAACAACCCATACTTGGCATAAATCGCATTAACCAAGCGGTACCGACTTGATGAATTATCCGATTACTGTAAATGAATGTTAATTTACTGTGTTTTTGTTACAGCGTACGAGAACATATGGTTTCAATCGCGAGACATAATAAAATAATAAATTATTTTAGGGGAAAGAAGAAACAGATTTTTAGCCACGCATTATTAACAGAAGACTCATTACAGAGTTTCGTCAGATGATTAAAAACTATCCTTTTGCGATGCTATGTAACTTATGGTATATAAAATAGCAATATTTATTTTAAATCATATGAGATCCAAACTTCAAAGAAAAATTCCAATAACTTGGCCAAAAAAAATTTGGATGTCGATAAATTACCAATGTTGAAACATTGGAAAACCAGGAAGCTTATTTTGTCAAGTATCTGTCACAGATGGATCGCTGCTTGGGGCGCGATATAGCAGTGACTTAAACTTATCAAAATAGTTTTCAACTAATACCGGGAATATATAAAAAACTCAAACTGAAAGTAAATTAAAAATTTCACTGGCTGAAACATCGCACTCACTTTCGTTGCTTGCTCTTCGATGTTCGGACAGAGGAAAAGTTTTGAAGTGAAGTTAGATATCCGCTGCGGCAATTATATACTCACCGACGTAGAGAAACTTTTTCTTCTTTCTTAAACTGCATTAAATTAACTTCGGAGATACAGTATTCAAATTACTTCAACATATGGGGTTCTACATTACCCACTACCTCTTTGTTTCGAAATTACTTTTTCTCAGTTGATATACGCTCTAAGAACCGTTGGAAGCAGCCGTATCTAAATGAAGCATAAAATGCAAATTAATGCTGTAAACAAACCATGCGGAATTAAGTCACTAAAATAGAATGATACAGTGGTGCGAGTGAATACAAGTGGTAGATGGTCGCCCGTGGCAGATATCACTCACTGAACTTTATTATAATGATCCCCTTTTTGAAATGTGTTCCACGCAGAGTACAATTGATGGCACTGCGTTTGGTAGCAACTCTTTGTCATATAAGAGATTTTTCCTATTACATTCTGGACAGAATCCTACAAGATTCAACGCGAAAGAAGCATCTGATCGTATGTGACTACGTGCTGTCTGCACTGTAACAAAAGTGCAGTAAAACTACCGCATCTCTGATCGTTCGAATACCGCAATTTCGCAAGTTCGAATCCCGTGAGAGATGATGATTATGTGCGAGATCTGCTGGACGCCTCGCCGGTGCATGGTGTTTCAAGTAAGCACTTACGGCTTCCTCTACCAACCAGGTTCAAGCACAAGAAAAATGAGAAATATGATATGACGAAATAATTCAACCCGATTCAGAACTGGTATCTGCACTAGAGGCCATTTGATTATTAAAATTAGTTTTATCCTAGCCTGTTCCTTGGCTGTAATTGTGTATTTCAAAATTTGAAACAGCCTCAAAAGTTGAATTTATAGTTTTATGTGAATATCACTAAGTAAAAACACTGCCAATGAACAATGAAATTAATGAATTTTTGATACAGTGTATTCGTACCAAACGCAAAAACATTATCCCATTTATAATTACTCCAACGTATTTCGTGCTTGTCGTGAATAAAGTGGTACCCATTCCTAGGGCAGATATCACTGGATTTCCCTAGCGGTCAATTTTTGATAAGTATATTTCCGTTTGAAATGCATTTTCTTGTTCTACATTATGTAATAGCAATTTGCCTTTGAAGTGTCCCTTAGTTTTTTGCAGGCGCTGTCAGAAGCCTTGCTAAGAGCCAATTTAATTAAATATTAAATATAAATTCTAATGCGTTCAGGGTATGTTTAAAATAGATTTCAAATGAAAGCAAATAATTTGCGTTTGAAGTGATTTCGAATTAGCTTGTCCTCAGTTCCAAATTATCGCCAAAAGCTCAAATAATATATCTTTCATTTTAAGCATATAGTGTAGTTACTTTTAAATTCAAGCTGCATTGTAACTAAAATGCAGTAAAATTGCTGCAATTTTATAGTAATTTTATTGGGCGATAGTCAGAGGAGACTATAACGTCGACTTATGTGCTGTTGATGGAACATGTTGCCGTTAAGGTACGGCCCAGTGTATGCATAAATCTCTTCAACTATACAATATACAATCACCGCAAATGAGGGGTTAAATGAATGTACTTTTCTGCGTGTTTCTTTTGTTATGCAGTCGATGTAGTCATATCGTGAACGAAAATAAACCGGAAAAAGTAACTGCGCAAGATTAAAAGTAATAGATATATTCGTGCTTTATATTCAGGTCGTGATATGTAAAATATCAATCTCTGATACGCAAGTGTTATATTTTGAGTTTTGTAAAAACAGACTTTTTGTGCAACTAACTGTGAAAAAAGGTGCAGTAAATTACCGTTTCATTCATAGTAATTGTATTTATGTATTATATATTTGAAATCAGACAGTGTATGATATTTATACTAATCATGGCTGTTGATGGACCGCACCTCAGCGGTGCCGACCATCAACATCCTTTATTTGAACAAAAAAGTCAGTTATATAAAGTAATTTCAATATAGTCAAGAAGAGTTACTGTTAAAAAGCTGCGATTTCATCCATTTTTATTTCCGTGCAGATTAAGGGTTCGCCAATGCGTTAAACTGTACCAGGTGTTATGTATTTAAAGTAGGTACGTTGTAATGACGCACAATGTGCTTCAATATGTCTCAGCAAAGGCTGCTGCTATGATGTGTCGCTTTACTTTACATTTCTTTACATATACTGTTACGAAAGTATGGTAAATTTCCTGTTCCTTTATAGTAATTTAATTTACAAAAATCTAAGAAACGTTATTGATGATATTTATGCCGACTATGGATTGTTGTCGGTGCCCCGCACCTCGTAGGTGAGTTCCGTCAACAGCCCATAATTGACTGAAAATTTCAAGGCCTGTAATTGCAACCGTTAGAATTACAGACTGAGGGTCATTTTGCCAACATTATAATTTGCATACGTGACGATAACAATTACTCATCACAATAATGCTACAATATTCACACATACGGAAGAATCACGAAATACTAAATAACGTTCTATCAACAGTCTAAAATTGAACAAAGAAGACTATTTTATATAATATTTTTTTAATATAGTAAAGTAAACTTATTCAAAGTAAGCAGGTGTTAATTATTTAAAGAAGTTACCTAGCAGTGACGCACGATTTGCCGCAATATGTCCCAGCAACGGCTGCCAGGATATGTCGTTTTACTTTGCTTCTATTTTACACACTGTTACGAAAGTACAGTCAACTTCCTGTTCATTTGAAGTAATGGGATTTATAAAATCTAAGAAGCGTTGTTGATGATATCTATGCCGACTATGGATTGTTGTTGGTGCCCCGCACCTTGTAGGTGAGTTCCATCAACAGTTCATAATAGAATAAAAATTTCAAGGCCTGTAATTGCCAACGGTGGAATTACAGACTGATGGTCATTTCGCCAATATTATAATTTGCATACGTGACAATATCGGTGGCTCATTATATTGTCGTTCCAATATTCACACACATTGAAATATCACGAAATACTAAATAACGTTACATCAGCGGCCCATAATTGACCGAAGGGACAATTCTATATAATATTTTTTTAACATAGTCAAGTATACTACAGTTAACCTTACAGGTAACCGTCAAAGTGAATGATTTCCACTGCTTTCTTACAGTGCAAATTCTAGGTTCGCTAATATGCCAAACACTGCCAGATGTTAATTATTTAAAGAAGTTACCTAGCAGTGATGCACGATGTGCCACAATATGTCCCAGCAAAGGCTGCCAGGATGTGTCCTTTTACTTTGCCTTTATTTTATACGCTGTTACGAAAGTACAGTAAATTTCTTGTTTATTTTTAGTAATTGGTATTTACAAAAATCTAAGAAGCTTTGTTGGTGATAGTCATGATAGTCATCAACAGATCATATTTAACTAAAGATCGCCTAGCGTTATAAAAGCCTTTGATAGAATCACGTATCGAAAGGCAATTCGTCAAATATCCTTTCAGCTGCGCGTGCGTGACATTACAGCGACCATTCACCATTCACCATATGGTTTCAACAATTTTCAAAAGTGACGAACAACATCACGACATACCAATAATAAATATTTAATTACTTTTCTATACCTGCGAAATTTAATGAAAAAAATTTATAACAATTTACAAATATAATATTGTCTTACAACACATAATTATAAAATGTTATTCAGCAGCATATGGAACTTTTAATAACAGACAGTTATCAGATAATCTTATATGTCTGTGCGTGTAAATCGGCGTTGATGCAAATTTCCATATTTCTATTGGGATTCTATTAATATGTTACTAATTTTATAATTGGAATTATTAAGAATAGAAAACACGAATAAGTAAGTCCCTTAATCAAATTAAATTATTTTAACTAAGTTTAAACAAAATATAGACGTTCCCCGTTCTTGTAATAGCTTATCCGCCGTGAAGACGCGGATACGGCTGGGCAAAACCTAATCACTTGGAATTTGATTCTGACTCGAATAAGTTTTTCGAATCGGAGCGAATCGCTGATTCCAAAAAATTATCGATTATCCTATTTGTACTATTACTAATATTGCCTTCATTATGATAATCAAATAATTTACAGTTACGAACTACAAACCTCAGCTTAAACAGAATTTAACGCGGTGTATTTCCAATTAGACTCAAGTCCAAAAGCGAGAATTTTCATTTTGGCGACCAAATGCAATCGATTTTGGTCAAAAGTTTGACAAAATCGAGTGCGATTGTTCGTTTAAATGAAAAAATTCCATTTCATTTAGCAAGTTTTTGTTCCTATTAACGATACAGGATTGATTCGAATAATCTGTACTTCGAATAGATTTGATTCACTGAATCGAATTGTACAGCACTAGACGCGGGCTTTACAATGACCTATAAAGTATTCCCTGCGTCTAAAAAAAAAAAACGAAAAAATGTTACATGACATTAACATCACCCACGGCAAATACCCCTCAATTGATTTTATTTTACAGTACAATTTCGCTCGGGAGCCAGTGAAATTAGCGAATTGTCGCTCATGTAGTTTAATATGAACATGTATTGCCGACTTCGGTTGACATTTGGGTCACTGTGTCTTGGCATAATTTGTATCTATTTTAAATGAGTTTTCCCAGTTTATGCCCCCACAATCCTTCTAGAAGTATTAGAGCTAGGACTGGGCAATTCGATCCGGTGATTCGAATCGATTTGAAGCACTATTTATTCGAATCAATCGTAAATCGTTCCTGAGAACAGAAACTTGCTAAATAAATTAAATTTTCATTTTTAATGACAAATGCAATAGATTTTGATCAAATATGACCAAAATCGATTATATTTTGTCGTTATAATATGAAAATTGTTGATCTTAGACATGTAGTGTTGTTTGAAAATAAACTACAAATGTGTTGATTTTCACAATGGAGAGAAGTTCTAATAGTAAAAATTGGATGTTCGTTATTTACATGGAATTTATGATCTTATCCGATTCGAAAAAATAATTAGAATCAGATTCGAATTCCAAATGATCCGGTTTTGCCCAGCCCTAATTAGAGCAACAACAAAGTTCATTATAGCAAATAGAGATCTCTTTTGACCTCTTTATCTACTTGAAATGATATCTCCCGTCAATAATATTGCAGTTTCTTTATACTTCGTAGAATAGTCAATAATTACCATATTTATCGCATTGAGTGAGCAAAGAGGCAGCTGTATCTATATAAATGAAAATACTGCAATACAAACAGCCTTTACTACATAACACTTTTACTGATCCCCTATGACGATGTTCTCTAGCTCGAATAGTCCGCATCGGTTTATTTAATGAAACTCAATCAAAAATATTTATTTTGTCATGCATGGGCCAAAAAGCATCGCGCCGACGAGGTGACTCAAGTCTGGCAAAATGTATTTGTACAAAATATTGATTTTCATTTCTTATAGCGTTTGAATACTAACACAAAAATATTAATAATAATAAATAGAAGTTGAAAGAGGAAAAATATGCCCCATACCATTTTTTATTGAAATTCACTCTAAGCAAGGCAGGAAGCAGCTCCCAAAGGGAACCAATCCACAGCCACTCAATAGCAAATAGCTACTAAAAGATATAGTACCAGCAACTGCACTTTAAAAACATCCCAAACAGAAATTAACCATCCCAGTAAAAGGCAGTGAGTGGTATCTGCCCTGGAAGATAGTAAAACCAATTTCCCCCCCAAAAAATTATAATATTATTTTGTGCATCGAGCGCAAGTTTAATATAGTAAGTGTTACTTCAATTTTTCATGCAGCAACAGGCATTGCCTGCTCTTTCTCTAAATCTATTCAGGAAACGTTCGCAGCTTATTTTGCTAAGTATGAGTCGGTGATGGATCGCGCCGATGAGGCGTTGTCCATCTGTGCCTTATGCTTGACAATATGATATCTTTGAACCGGACGTCGTCCGTGTTATCGGAAGTTATAACAGTTGAATCTCCCATGAAGCATATATGTACTAAAAACATCAGTAAGCTAAACCCAACAAAATTTCAATGAAGCTGGATTGGTGACGTTCAGATATCGGCTTGATAAAATATATTGATAGGTCACCGAACGTTCCAGTCAAAATATTTCACGGAGCCTGTCAAGTGTGGACTGTTGATGGAACGCGTCGTGGAAGCTTAACTGCGTTACATCTGCGGTAGTTGATTCATTTTAGGCAGTTTTTCTGGCCTTGCCCCGAGTGAATTTAAAAAAAGCGATCATCTCAAAGTGCTCACAGCAGCGACTATTTTGAATGGCCCGTTACACAAAACAAGAATTGAAGATCGAGTATCCACGAACACGCTTCCGAATAAATTAGGCGTACAAACCGTGTGTAATTAAACATGTTCGCCGACCGCCTACTTTAGTTGGTGCTTTACCCAGAGTGGTTAGCTAAAGGTAGTGGTAATGGAAAAAAATCTGCAACAACGGAGGAGAATCATGATTTTGTTACACAGCAGAAAACAAGTATAGACTTTTCCTCAAGCGTTGAATTTCTTGTTTAGTTCCAGGCTGAAAGCCAATAATTGATTTGTTTATGACGCCGTAACAATATGAATTTAGAAACTCTCTCAGACATATTTTCGGGCTACCTTGTGAACACGTCATCGTTTCAATATTTTGGTATATTTTTTGCGGGTTTTTGTTCGTGAAGTGTGAAGTATGTTTTGATATAAAGTGATTGATACATTATTTGTTTCATCGCTTTGCTGTTACATCCGTACATCGAGGTAGAGCTTGCCAAAATAGCCTAGGTGTAAATCTCCAATAACAAAGAACGGGAAATGACCGGTATTTCTTCAGTTCAATTTTCTGGCTTAAAATCACAATTTCCCGAGCCTTCACAGCAAATTTCTGTTGTATTTTATTGGAGTAAAATATCGGGGGAGGTCCATTCTATTCACATCAATCGATTGTACTATCACAAGATATGATACATTGGTGTCAGAAGGTGGCGAAAAACTAAGAGAAATTCCGGTGCTTGATCAATTTTCAATTTAATTGTTCCGAATTGGATACAAATTCAGCATACACGCCTCCAGCAAGTAATTCAACGGCTTGTCCACTGTGTTCGAAACACTTTGTGTGTGATTTAACAATGTAAAATTACACTGGGAACAACCCTCCTTGCACGCAATGCCATTGCCTTCAATTGACGTGAATGGTTAGTTCCGGCGGGTTCATTCTCCATTGCGATTTCAAGAGTTCATTATTCGACATCTGTACTTCAGGAACGTATTTTCTGATTTTCCCTCATAAATAATTTATCGGGCTACTAAGGGAGACAGCGTTAAGGCCCACAATACATGTGTATTTGTTGCATTACGTTACGGGTAATAAAATGAAAAAGCAATACACGCCTACATTGCTTCGCGTTAATCGTGTTCACATGCGTACAAAATCCCGATTGTTTAGACACGATGTAATCAAATGTTTGTAACTTTGAATCCTCACATTTCACATATAAGCGAAATTCAAGACGACCTGGAATCGCATTTCTATAAATTATTGCGTGACTTCTCCGAGATCGCTCAAGTACTATGACCCAAATTTGTGGTTTATGAATAAATTATCTTTAGCACTGCTGCTGCATTTTTGATACATATATTTTCAAATGTTTCAGGATTTTTTGTATCTGGCAACGACAATCAAATTGGCGTCATAACTTGACAAATGAATATTCTAATATTATTCTCCGACTCAAGTATTTAAACATTCCACACGAAGTGTGTTTGTATGCTAGTGTTCTTTTGATGTTTCCCAGTGTTCTGCAGTTAATGTGTGAAATATAAAAATGTCGACTATTTATAGAGATTTTAAAAATGGTACTGAACACTTTGATAGTTTAAGCAACATCTTGGGCTCTACCGTAAAATTATTTATTATTCAGTTCAATGTACTGCTATAATTCTGATAGGAGGGGTTAATATGTCATCAATCATCTTCAATAGGTTTAGCGACATTAAAGAATGTCTACAACCTGTTGGGGGGTTGATTGGCGATTGAAACGCGTCTGTAGATTTTAAGCTACTTACGTGATAAGCTATACCGCGAGATGGCAGAACCGAGCTGTGAAATGCTGTTTGAATAATTAGGAGTAAATAGATAGATTTATTTCGACATTCGCGTCGTGACAATAGTATTAAAAATCATCTTATTTACATTTAAGTTCATTTAAGAAAGGGTGGACAAATGAGGTTTAAAAACATGAAGTTCAAAAGCGCTTTACGTACACGCGCCCGTTTAGCCAGTCCTAAAATTAATTTACCTACACAAAATTAAACGCAAAAAGTAAGTCGCAAAAATTGCATGGCAATGCACTGTTGCCACACAATAAATACACAGTAAACAACAATATTATATTACCAATAATACATATTTACAAAGTTCGAAGATCCGTTGTTGATGATCTTCATGCCGAGTGCAGTGCATATTTACCATACATGCATGCAGTGCAGATTTCGGGTTAGCCAATATGTTTAATTCTACCTGGTGCTGAGTATTTAAATGAGTTACCCAGTAGTGACGTACGATGTGCTTCAATATGTCCCAGAAAAAGCTGCTAGGATGCATAGTTTCACTATTTTGTTACTTGGTTTTATTTTATGTACTGTTACGATAGTACAGTGAATTTCCTATCTATTTGTAGTAATTGCATATTCACAAAATTTGAAAATGCGGTAATAATGATCTTTACGCAGAGTATGGATGTTTGATGCGCTTCGCCTCAGCGATGAGCTCTATCAACAGTGACCATATTGCTGCTATACCATATTGCTATACCATATTGCTGCTCCAAATTTCAAACACACCGAACAAGATAACGACATTTTTTATATTGACATGATTTTAATGAAATATATAGTAAATAGTATAGATAGGAGAAGTAATTAGACAAACATATAAATTTGAAGTCTCTGTTTACAATTATTCAATTGGCGTTCCCCGTTCTTGTAAATGCCCAATAATTCGAATTAGAGTTCTTTTCCTCTAACCCAGAGTGTAGTAACTTGACTATGCTTTGCCGAAGCGCATGGTTAGCAACACTAACCACTTAATATTCAACACTTCTATTCAATGAAATCGAAAACAATTTGCTCGGATATCTCGGTCCTCATGAATGCATTGATGAGCTAACGTCACGGACGAGTAACTGAATTTCATCAGATCGTGAGTGATCTGCAGTGTAACAATGGGAAGACAATGGGTATTTCCATCAATAGTATTGGTATCTTAAATTTTGTTCCTCATTGCGCATGCGACCTGGGACGATGTTGTGTCGGTAATCGGATGAAAAATAACAACAGTAAGCTGTTTGTATGAGATATTCCAAAGTTAATCTGAATATCGCCATAGGGTGAGTTAGCCTTTAGCAAAAACCTAGTCCCCAGTCAGGAATATTATTTCATCAAGCACGGAAAACAAAATATGTTTGGGCAGTTTTTTTCCGACTTGGAACCTTCATCCTTTCTATTAAACCTTTAAGCATAATTCCATCAAGATCGCCCATGTTGTGCTCTTGAATATAGTAAGTAATACTGCAGGATATAACGGCAATTTAGCTTTGTACAAGAATACATTACTGTTCTGAAAGTTTGTTCTATAAAAGATTTATCCTGGGTACTTTGGTCGAGTTGGAATAAGAGCTGAAATACTAAAATGGTTCTCGTGGTTCTTCTTCGTCGCGTTTTTCAGTAGGATAGGGATGGACAAAACCGAATCATATGGAATTCGAATCGTTTTCGATCATTTTTTTCGAATCGGATCGAATCACTAATTCTATGTTTAATAACCAATATCCCAATTTTTTTATTACAACTCATTTCCATCGTGAAAATCATGATATTCATAGTTTACTATGTTATTTCAATTCACACCACATGTATTAGATAAACCAAAGAATATTTTTGCCTATATACGCTAGTTGTTTGGATTCTAGTTATTGCCCGGGTGCACTATGATCAAACTCATCATGTGTATTGAAATATTTTTCTTTGGTCGCCAGAATAAGAACTTTTTGTACGTTTAGGAAGTATGAGCATAGAAAAATTATGCTCATTTTATATTTTAGTATGTTCAATTTTATTTCACAAAATAATGATAACAACTAATAGACTGGAAGCACCGTCTAAGATTACGGCAATTGTGGTGAACAGATACTATAAATCATAGTACCATCAACTTGCATCCTGAGCGAAAAGAATCCCAAATTACAGTTACTACAACAATGTAGAGCGATATAAAAATAAACTGCACCGCAGTAACTGATATCTACCCAAGTTGGCGGTAAAACCAACTTTTGATATTTTGTTTTATTGTTTTTATAAATGAATATAGAATATTTATAGAAAATTATTGTGAAATTGTAGACCCTCTCTGAGGATATCAAAGAAGATGGGTGATAATAGTTGTTGCTATTGGGTAAGTTCATCAACAATAAAAACCGAATAAAGTTGTTCCATTGATCAACATTTTATTTCTCGTAAAAAAAACTTGCATATCTGTTAATATCATTATATATAATCATTTCTAATGTGGAATTTAGATCAATTGTGACATTTTATATACGACAAGTAGACTGAAAATTTTAAAACTGGACTAATTTTGCTGGTTATCTACACTGGGTTGTTTGATATATGCTCAAGCTTAGATTACACTGAAGAAAAGCATGAAGAAGAGAACCATGCTTTTCTTAGCAAATATCCAATAGGATATAAACCGATGTTTTGTTTGCAGGACAGCGAAAATGGAACGTGCCTTTTGTGGAGATTTCCGAATATTTCTGGCAAAATTGAAGATCAATTCAATCAAACGTGAGATTGAAGCCTTATTTTATTACATAAAATTTTACTCCAATTATTTTGTTTTTTCGATTGGGGTATTTGATGTCAGCTGTTCCTTAATTTTGAATTATCTATGAATACAGAATACAGAATATTTGCCAAATAAGAAAACAAGGAAATAACATAACTCAAGTTTAAATTAGTATAGGCTAAGATTTGTCGAGACCAATTTTTTGTTGTTGTTTCGAATGTTTGATATGTCAGATTTCCCATGTGAACGGCCTTCTCAAAAACTTCGGAGAGCGTCTCCAGCTAGCCGAGTACAATGGTTAAATATGTAATGTTCAAGCATCAATGTTAAACTATCAGCCTTCCGGACAAAATCATCGCGCTTAACCGAAGAAGGCGTCGTGCCAGGGTGCTCCTGGGCGGCATTGCTTTTACAAAGAATTGATTTCACACGAGTTTGCCCTCATGCGCGGTTGTCCATGGGAGATTACACTGACGTTGACTTTTCTGCTCTTACCCTGCTCGAGTTTACGCCCATTATTGAACTACGCTTCTCAAGGTCCTCCACCCCGAATTGCTATGTTTCAGCTCCAACGTATAACTTTCTAATCCGCGCGATTGCCAGTACGTAATATTGCCGCCACATTGGATCCCCACCATATAAAATTGTCACCATTTTTCCCGAGTAGGATTACAATCACACGGAACTAACTTTTAACCAAATTGCATATACGCAGAATTGTGCCTGCAGGAAATGACCTCGAATTGCCCCCTCGGATTGTTCCACTCGATATTGTCTTCAAGCGGGATTGACCAATGCAGGCAAAGCACAAACAGGGATTGCCGCCATGTGCGATTATCATTCGCTTAGAAAATGCCCGTCCTCATGCAGGATTTGCCAACTCGCAATATTGACTCTTCCACTTGAAATTGACCTCTTAACCGATTGCTTCCACATGAAAGTGCACCCCTACAATAAACGGTGACAGGCGTGTCCTGGATATAAGGACTATCAAAAGAAATCGATAATTCCAAATTGCAACATAGGCATAGCTGACGGCAGGACTATAGCGCTTAGCACATTCGCATCGATTGAAATTTTCTTGCTGGAGTGTTGGTAAGTTCAACTAGTATATCCACGCCCATTAATTGACCCAAAATGTAATGACTTTGCTTTTAGTGTTTAGTATAATCATAGGGCATAATCACTCGCAGTAAAAATACTCGTTTAAACTAAACCAAAAAATGTTCATCTGAGATAAATAGAGCCTAGGATTAAAATAAATATAATGAGTGTGTATTTCAAATAATTTGTGCCTTCGTTCTTTTATTCATTTCATTTTTCATTCAGATTTGAGAATATCATTGCATTGTGTAATGCTTTGTTAACCGTATCTGCTCTTCTATGTATAGTAGCATTTATTTTGTCTTGCACGGAGAAAGATGATGACCTATGGTATGTAATTATCTTATTGAACACATTTTTTCGCCAACAAAATAATAACGAATACAAATCGCCCATATGAATTATAGAACCATGTGGTCTTGAGTTTACGTGCCTTACTATATTACTTTCATAATCCAGAATTAATGTGCCCCCACACGTCACCCAATATTCGCCCAAACGCGCAGTAAAGGACCAAAATAAGACCACGCCCATGAAGTGTATGACTTTAAATTGATTGAAGGGACATGATACTCACTTAAAAATATAGAACGAGATTTAATATTATATGAAACTCCCGCATGGCCTGGGCGAGAAGCAATCCCCCATGTACAACTCGATCACACAACTCAACTTCCCGGGTATCACTGGTGTTAGTATCTCTCTAACTTTCAGAAATGCCATTTAGGAAAAAAAAACTTCAGCGCGATAATGTTTACGTGAGCAAAAATAGTTACCGTAAAAACGGGTACTTTTAATATATAACGATTGTGATACCTGTTCAATGAAAATGCGAATAAAAATGGAAATATAAAAACGAAATATATCACCAATATTGATATGACGTCAATTTGTTATACCCAAGCACCACATTTAGTCACTCAAACACCATTTATATTATAATTTTCGAATCCTCGCTGCCAGGTGGGGTTTGTATCTATTACTTCGCATGTCATTTTGAGTGAACCTCTTTTCCTGGGTAGATTTTGTTTTAATTCATCTTTTCCTACCAAAGAGACTGTTTTGAGGCTGCCTGATATTTGAATGCCCCTCGTTTAGATCGATAATTAAATTACTATAAGAGCTCTTTAAGTCCATCCATGGCGTTTCCATGCAATTTTTGTTTTCATCACAATTTTGAATTTTCAAGAAAATGGGCGTAGAGGCTGCACCTAATCCGTCTGACGTCGATCGCATGTTCCAATCAGGAGATCCTGGGGTAGTGAGGAATTGTTCGGAATTCACTGCTTTCCCGATCGTGTGGATTTGAAAGCTTTCAAAACTCGCTTTTCTGAAACAGCGCCTAAAGGGGAAAAAATCGATGGACACATAGGTGACAATATGTGACAAAGTACCAAACATTATAGTACAAGAAACTAAACTCATAAGAAACTAATAAAAGTGAAAAAATTGAAATTGTTGAAAATTTGAGAACAACATCAAAGTTTACTAATTCCAAGTCACAAATTGAAAAAAAACGAAAGTTGACGATCTATCTAAGAGAGTGAAACTTGAAGTTTCCGATTTGTAGTGAATTTCAGTAAAACAGTTTTTATTACGCTGATTCCTTAATTATTGCAATGAATTGCACTTGGAATGGATTCAACTCATCCAATCAGTTAAACAAGCATTTGAAGTCAGAATCGTGACATTTTCTTTTAGGGACTGGGAAGAAAATGATTCCTGGCGGACAATAGCTGGTCACGTACCTAGGTTTTTGTTTCTGGGATTAGCTCCTATCATACCTATAATATTAAGTTCGTCAAACTACAAAATATTGTTTGGAAACGTGTACCGGAATCTGTCCATGAACGATGTCCTTTTCACTCTGGATCCCGCAAATTTCACACATCAAAAGTAAGTTTGTACTTCAATGAAAATGTATGTTACCGTTTTCTCACAATATCCCTCAAAATATAAAATTCTGATTTAAGTTCGCACCTTAATCGAAGGGGTATCCAATTTTAATTTCGTCAAGCTATTTATTTTATCATGATTACACAACCACGAACAAAATCCCAATGACGTCAATTTACTAGAATTCAGAAGAACACGACGTTAAATTTTTCTGGTGGAGAATTTCCGCAAAAAGTAAAATTTTCCTTTTTCACTTTTTCAAAATTACATCTTATCTGTATATATTATATATACAATGTATGTGCAATTATTTTCTTGAAGTAGTATTGTTGAGTGTTCTATTATCTCAATTATTCGTATTATCGAATATGGAATAGAAACAAAATAAGAAACCTTGATTGTCCCCGCACTGTCTATCTATTTCCAGTCAACGCAAACCTAGCTATCTCTCCCATTACATTTGCAGTATTTTAAACATTAAAAACCCATTAACAGTTGTAAGTTATGTTGAAATCATTTGTAATGCTTCTAGAAATTTCTCATTTGATCTACCCTTGGAAACACCGTTGTCCCTGTATAGTCAAATGCATTTTTTCGTGATCATTGGCGTATTTGTGATGTTATTGGTTACTGATATTTATTGCGAATCCCACGTAAGTACTCATTTCTTCACTCTTTCACCGATCGATCCATATGATTTTGACCACAATCGATAGGAATAATCATAACGATTTTGGAGGCAACTAAAGGGAAACAAAATAACGGTAGATGGTTCGATCATCTCCCAGAATAAATACACCAAAGTGTATTTAAGATTTTGGTTCAGTACTGTGTATGATGTTTTCTGCTTATGCTGGCACTTTATATTGTAATAGCGCTTTGTCTTCCGGGTGACCAATAGTTAGCTACTCTTTCGGCCTTGTGGCAATTTTGAAACAACTTGCAACAAGCCTAGGAATCAAAACATAAATTGATTTAAAATATCTTTTTGATTATTTCGTTAACCCAGTTACACACGTATTTTTGAGAATTTGGCGAGTTTTTGAAATTCGTTAGACCTCGGATTCTTTTTGCAGTGGAGCAATTTTTTGCGTTAATCCGTCAGTTACCTATTATAAAAAATGGATGATAAATATAGACACGTTTTTGGCCGATATAAATATTTCTAATTTGCTCAAAACTGAGGCCAAATATCGGTCGTGCCTACTTTATATCTCTCTTCTTGACCATTAATGGTATATGAAATTGTTGAAAATTCTGTGCAATCATTGAGCAGAAAGCAACTGCTTAACGAAAAAATATTTCAAGCAATCGTGCATTAATAAATATTTGAAAATAACCGAAAACAAAAATTTGACCAACTTTGAACCGGGCGAGCTTCAAAATTTTTTTCGAATGAGCTAAAATATTTTCTGTGTTTTTTTTATTCAATATCTACTTTTGACGAGGTTTTAGTTATGTTTTTCATTTTTTTTTTTTTTTTTTGGACCACCCTAATAGGGACCAGGAAGCAATTTATTTTGGCCGTCATCGGGAATATCAATAATTGGGATACTTGGCACGCTGGTCACTTTTGGCATTTTGTTTCGGAAAACGAAATCAATTGTGGATTCACATGGAATAGAGTCATATTTATGCCCGTCGGAGTACTTAATGTAAGTAGAAATTTAACTTCTAACAGTCATTGTTGTTTCGAGAAGCTATTAACGTTGTATGATATTGGCTGGATTAAAAATCACGTAATGGTATAATTGATGAGCAATTTCATTCGAAGAAATCATTATGGGCGTAGAAGTATTTGAGAGCTTTTGTTTAAAATGGCACGGAGCCAGCTATATGTAACGGAAATGTGTGGAATTGATTTCTGATAAATACCGAAACACCAATATATATAATATTTTTCATTTTAGGGCCTAATATGCGAGTTTCATTATCTCAGCATTCTGGATAGCAACATGTCTTTCATTCGTCGTGCTGGCGGCTTTATATGAGTATAGACAGGTATATTTTTCATCAAATTTGTTCACAATGTATATATGTATATTAAGATGTGATACAGAATTCTTTCCCTCCTCCAGGGTAGATACCACTCACTGCGTACTGCAACAATAATGTTTCCGCTTCAATTGAAAATGCTGTTTCTTCATATTTAGAATTAGTTTGAATGAAGCCAATGCAATAAGGGAAAGTGGTTCTAAGATGCTAGGGGTCGACAATTTTTTGGCTGTTTTTTTTTTTGTTATTAAATCATTCATAACAGATCCATTAACTCAGATGGTTAATTTTATGATTCTGGTTTTCGCCAACCTCAACCCGTCTGACTTTTGTCTTGAATCCACGTGATTTATCCTCCCCGATTCCTTTGCCTCCGTTATTTTACAACTGAAGTTAAGAACTGCGGCTGAGCAAATTCCTCGCACCTATTATAATTACAATTAAGTCCGATTCAGCGCGAACATGTGACTTGGGCAATAAGTGGTATGCGACTTTTAACTCGGGGAAGATCAAAGTGTTGTCAATTACTCATTGCAATTATTTAAATTGAACTCAAATGTACCTATTTTTTATGCACCTGGAGAATCCTTACAGATTTGTCTCGTTTGAATGACACTCACTCGTTAAACTTTTAGGGATTTGAGCTTATGAGTGGAATAGCTATGACACCAATCTTCATTCTATCGTGTGATTAGTATATTTTTTAGGATTAAAAGGCGTTGGCATGCAGTTATCATAACTGCCTTTTTAAAATATGATTTCTGCTCTAGTGTCTCATAAAAATCTTCAGCTGATCGACGCACGCGTTTCTTTACCTATTTATATACATTTATTGTGGAAGTTTTACAGCGACAAAACACCCCATTGTATCAATTTGCATATTTACTATTGCCGAGATAATTAGAAACTAATATTTATGATAAGTAATCAGGCTTTTGTGTTCATCTCACAGGTATTCCTGGAATACTTACATTCACATTTGCGGAAAATACGATTGCGCATGGCATCTTCTGAAAAAGATATTCAAGAAAAACCTCTTCTAGCTGTGCAATCTGACTCGGCTATATCTCTAGTACCGGACACAGTGGAAAATACATATAAGATTTACTACATCATCAGACAAGCAAGAGGTTTAACGTCTCTCGTCATAATTTTTAAACGTACTCTTGAAATACACGAGGAATCGGATTACAAATGCTTTACTTCACTCATAGAAAATGATGAAATCATGGTAAAGATAAAACCGGTCGTTACTGATGGAGACTCTATTCCAATAACAGGAACCATTGCGGTTAAAGACATTTTGGAAAAATGCTCAAACAACCGTTCACACTCTTTCACATTTGACATTCCGCCCACGTTACTTAATCAGGGGCGGATTGAATATGGCGTATGGGTAAAAAATCGAACGCCACATGGATCTCAACTCAGCTTGGAAGTTGCTTCAGCACCAGGAAATAGATCCACACCACAAAACAATTCTTGCAGTAACAACTGTAGTGGCAATTGTAAAAAAGAAGGTGAATAATAATTCCATATTTATATTGTAATAATGGGGTTCTTATACCTAGAACCACAAACCTTGTAGTTTATAAAAATAATTATATGTCAAGTTTTATGATAAGACCTCGAATTAATTGCGAAATCTTTAACAATAAATTCTCTTTTATGCTCGGGTACTAATGTCATAACCTACATAAAAACTATAAACACATGGGGCGCATTTCACCAAGCTGACATTGACAGACGGAGCAGCTTTATGGAAAAATTACTTCCTTTCTGTGATATTTCGTATATTTTTGGTAAATGTAAGTTGTTTTGTCACTATTTATCTGTCATGGAAGAATATGCGAAGAGCATCACTGTAAATGACTATTATATATCTTTTATCCTATCTAACAGATCATCGGAATAGATCAGATAGGATCACCCACAACGCAACTGGATACAATATCAGTGGTACAGCAACAATCAATCAGAGTGCTGACTTAAACGTTCAAGTTCATTCAGGTCCGGAGCAAATAAAGAGAAACGATCAATCGGGAGCAGCCACGGGCAATTGCAGCAACAACTGCAACAACTGCTGTATCATTACATTGGGATAAAAACTACATAACAATAGGCTGATTTAATTCTATCTAATGAAGAGGGACAATCTTGATCAAGTCATATGCCATAACATCATCAATAAAAGGGTCAGTGCTGTAGTAAAATCGAGCCTACCCAATTTATCAAACCGTTAATTAGGTCTTAGAGATGGATTCATGAGCCAAATTCATTAGGACAGAATCCCGAAAAATAAAAAAAAATAAAAAAATAATAGTAACGTCTCTTTATATTATTAATTTCAAATTACATTCTTTAAAACCTTTTATTTGCTATTTTTTATTTTTTGGACTCTATATGTAAAGTTAGAAATAACACCAAAAAGAACTGAATAGAAACCAGCATAACACAAACAACTAACGCAGATGAACAATCAGAAACTGATCATTTGAGGGAAATATTCCGTTCAGACATCAATCGCTATATTACGTTTAGTTGGTTGATGAACTAAATAAATTTTTAAGAGCAAAATTTGGGACTTCTGCTCATGATATAGTCTAAATTTGCCAATTTTATATTTAGTTGCACTTATATGGTATATGTTTTTAGTAGTTGATTGATTCATGTTTTTTTTTTTGAAAATTTGAATGTTGAATGTGATTTATTCGCAGTATTTCTGATGTAAATTCATACTTGCTCAAAATTGTGAAAATAAAACCAATGAACTAAGAGGAAAAATTCGAGACTTCAGTTCATGATATATTTTAAATTTGAAAATTTTATATTTAGTCGCACATAGATGTTATATATGGTTGATGAAATATAAACTTTCATCCAACATTTAATTTTTTACCTCTGATATGACAAACTTATTTTGCAGCTGATTGATTCATGTTTTTCTTCTCTGGAAATTAGAATGTTTATTACGATCTATTCCCAATTTATCTGAAGCAAATGATATTTGCTTAAAATTGTAAATAAACTAATGAAGTAAGAGTGAAATTTGTGACTTTTTCCGAATTTGTATTTTCTAGTTGTACATAGATATTAAATGCTATTGATAAAATGAGAACATTTAGTTGCCTCATGTTGTTCTTTTATAGAAATTAGGTTGTCAATAAATTGCAGGAATATTCTACTTAAAGTTGTTTTATTCCTATTATTATTGTACAAAAAAGCAGAGAATGAATCTTAGTTAAGCATAATTCACCCATGGAACGTGTCGCCGAGGCGCGGTTCATTTGTGACTCATGCTTGGTAATTTTCTGACTACGGTGGTGTTGTAAATTCAGTTTTTCGTTTTTTTTTTGAGATTCACTCTGTGCGCGACCTTAAACTGCGTCATAAGTGAACAAATATTTACCGGTTACTTATAGTACAAAGAGAATAACTACAACTAGCGGAAATCTTCTGAAGCAGACATGAATCGCCATTAAAATAAATGCAGTGAGTGGTATCTGCCCTGGACGATGGTAGAACTTACATTCGAAGCGAAATTAAATTCCTATTATAATATAGTTCAGTGAGTTGTATCTACCCTCTACAATTTTAGAGCTTCTGTGTATTCTTACAATGGCCATAACCAGGTGCAAGAAATGCGTTAGGGCAACTCTGAAGCCTGCACCTACATAGCTTTAAATATATTCCTACCGATTTATTCATTAATTCCCGAATTGGAGACACCTGCTATCCAACCAGGTGAATTCACCTAGGGCATGAATGTAGACGAGGATTTCGTAATCAGAAAAGAGATAAGAACATTTATTGACAATTTTGCTATATGGACAGATTGTGATGTCTAATCTTTGACAAATAAATTTTCTGAAGCTGATTATCTAGGGTGCCCTGGTTGGTGTTTGTAGGACAATGAATGGAGTTTTTAAAAATACTCGATTTGTAAACTACCAGACATAAATGTACTGATTGAGAGACACAATTTGACAGCGCTTTACCATCTACTACTTCTCACCTATACGACCATACAACGAATTATGATTTGTGCAAGTATGGGTTATCTACTCGTTATGTAAGATTCGATCGAGAGAATTAATGAATACAAAGTTTGGCTCAGAGAACGATTTTTTGATCTTAAAATGATTTTAAATCCCATTTTTTAACCTTTGGCCGAAATTTTATAGATTTTGATCTTCACCAACTTTGCTGAGCTTAAAGAATAGCTAATACTGGAAAAAAAATACCGGATAACGTTAAGAGCACCGTGCCTGGAAAAAATATAGCTTGGCTTAGGCTGAATAAGTTGAAGGTTACTGCGGTCGAATTCTCAAAATTCGCCAGCTCAGTATATTCACAATTTTTGAAGGAGGAAAGAAACGAAAAAAACATATTTTGCGTTCACAATAATGAATTATTTATTGATAACATTACATCATTCATATTTGCTTGAGTAAAAACTTGGTGTTAAAATGAGTCGGTCATTTGCGTCTGAGTAAAAATATCTCGAACAATTAGGAAATGAAATATCACAAACGTCGAAACGCTCTGATTTATATGAAAGACAACGTTTGACACCCCTGCCGATATATAATTCAAAAAAAATGATTGTTTCGATCGTTTTCGCTCTACAGTGCGTAATTTTCCATTCATACTCCCAGATCAACGTTTTGAAATTAAACACTTCCCATTTTGTTTCAAATTGGAACAAATATATATTGCTATGTGTGGGTTGCTGATGGGCCGGGGCGTCCGAATGCTTGAGAGAATAAAAGTTCCGATTTGGTCGATTGATACCTACTGATTTATACAGATGTGGATACCCGCTGTTCAACCAGGGGAATTGAATTACCTTGGAAATAAATTTAGAAGAGGTTAGGTAATTTGCTTGATCGAGTATGGATCGAACTGCCATGTGTATTGCCTCATTCTTGGCGACAAGATCGGGATTAGGTTAGATTAACTCTTCGAGATACATAAGTTACGCTGATATTTTTTAACACTTTTGAAAAGATATGCGTCGAAAATAAATGAGTATTATTTTTCAAGTAACGTGTGTTGCGACACAAGTTTATAGTTTTCCTAAAATATTCGGAGGTTTGGCGTCGAATTTATAACATTCAAAAGCGGTACGTTAGAGAAGTGCCAAATACTTATTCAAACATCACACATTCCTTTGTGCAATTTGCTGAGTTGAATAACTTAATCTAAATTTACGATGAATGATATCAGAAGATCTAGCCTACTAGCTACTGTACTACTCATTTGGATATGCCACTCCAGTTCATGCAGAAATTTGGGGTAAAAGATAAACGCTACGAGATGATGTGGATAAATTTTGATATATCCTAATTATTTCACCAACTGATGTAAAGCGTGGTTCTGGAATCTCGTAGAAAAATTTATCGCGGTAACTAGCTCGCTTGACTACTTTTTTGAGTAACATATCTTACCAGAAGTGACGTTACATTCCTCATTCAGCAATTATATACCTCAAGCAAAAATTATATTTTTCCTCAATATGAATTTCAGATGGAGAGCGGCGCTTACCTAACAAAACATGCTCTGCAGATTTTTTTGCCAGGGATTCATGGCTAAGGTATTCAATCCCCTCGGTGAGATAGCGTATTTCTACAAATCTGTAAGTTATAAAGCTTGTTCTATATCAGAAATTTTATTTTGCCAAGCATGATCCGCTGATGAATCGCGCTTTCACTGGTAGCGACTGTGACTCGCATAAAACATACAATGTTTAAAATATATTTTCCGACTCGGTACTGAATCATTTAAGTTAAAACGTTGCTTTACTGGCTCATATTATTGAATTAAAATCAAATAAAATTTTATTGCAAGTATTTATTATATTTTAAACAATTGTATTACGATGGAGGAGGTCCAAATAGGAAAAGGTTACTGGCGTACTGGCGAACACCTCGGTACACAAGTAATACAGAAGTAATTGAAAATTTCGTTTGTTCAATATTTTAGAATAAATCGGAAAATGCGCTTTGAAGCTCTGTAGATGTTCGCAATAAAAATTTTATTTTGTCAAGCACGCGCTACGGATGAACTGCGTCTTCTCGAAGCGAATCAGCAGTGACTCTTACTTTCTAAAAAGCGGCGCGTTCCATTGGTGGCTAATAATTACCTAAACATGATCATTTAATAATTTTCGGAACAGGCAGCGGTATTGGGAAATATAGGGATATCAAAACAAATAAAATTCTACAGAAAATTCGAACTCACATCTTTGCTACTTGATATCTCAATATTCAGACTAAAGCAACAATAAAAAGATATCATAGTATTTTATTAAGATTCTAATTTCTAAAAATAAAAACATAAGATAATTGAATGCGGAAATTTTCTCGTACTACAGATAAAATGTTAAATGTTCATATTCATTATCATATTATATCGAAATGATGGTGTAAATCTATACACAACTAAAATTTCGAAAATTGGAAATGTAGAATATATATCACGAACAGAAGTATCCAATTTTGGCTGTTTGTTCATCGTTTTTTAATTTTGATAAATATGTACTTTGTGCCGTGAGCATTTAAGCGTAGAAAATTATAACAAAAATGCTTTGAATGAATCCGGCCACCACTCGCCGAAAGGTCAAGTTGATGTCTCCAAGTATACCTCATTTAATAAATTTCGATGAAATAAATCGGCAGAGTTAACTTATGACAAGCAAAAGCATAAACATTAGTTCGCAATTTTGAATAAGTTTCGTGAAAACATAAGTCAGTGCCTACCTTATTACACCCTGGGTTGAATGGTGGGGGGTGGATTAATGAACTGGACTTGCCCGGGCTAGAAGCCAAGACCTACCTGTCGTGCCAACGTACTATATTTACTTAAGTTTAGTATAATAAATAATAAAAAGGGCCACGATAAATGATAAAATACAGCACATGATTGGTTTCACACTGGAAAAAGTGCTGGGTATTTGGTGCTTGATAAGGCCTCGCATGCATTCTACTCATTCATCATTAAGCCCGCGCTAAAAGTTGATTGCTCTCTCAGAATTAAATGTTTCATCGTTGAGCATAAAGCGATAAAGTGATAATATTGCACTCCTTGTTGTGCAGTTCTATTCTAAAGTTCGAACAACTCCACTCAAATTCCAATGACTGTTTTTGTCGCCACATACGAGCGACATGAAAACAGTACTTCTGTGAAAAGTTTCTCTATATGAACAGAGCATTGTTCTGAACAACAAATGTTTGTACACTAAACAACATATGTTTGTACAAATGATAGGGACTGAGTAATGAAAGAAATTTCTCTGATTATTTTATTAATTCAGCTTGTGCTCAAATCTTTATTAATCAAACACTAAACTTAATAAACTTTACCAATTACTAATACTTAACAAAGCATTGAGTAAACATTCCTGTTTAACATGGGTCATTGATGGAACACGCCGTTCATCTGTGGCTAATGCTTTACAAAACAATATTTCTGTTAATACATTTACTGTGATAACGGATCATCTATTCGTGCTCATGGCGGCTGCTTCTTCTCACGAAAGAATATTTTTAGCAAAATCTGGCTAATCTGGCTCATGCTTGACAAAATTTCTTACTGGGTTGATATAATATTGACTATAACGACAGAGCATCATTGCAGAAACTGCGTTTTTGTTCGAAGTGGAGAATCATTGTCAAACTAATGGATTTGAACAATAAAGTTCAATTAACAAATAGTTTGGTTTTGTCTGCCAGGACCGATGTATGGCGCCGCGTCGTTCATATCATCTTGAAAAAAACGTAAAAAAGTGGGGGGAAATGTTAAAACTTTTGGGGTCTGAGTATGACGTCATAATGGACGTCGTTGCTAGCTAAAATTTTTCTCAAAATTAGATATCTATTGTATATCATGATACAGTGCCCAAATTTGCACGAGAGGCAGTGATATTATATACAATAATTGACAAATCGTATATATTTTAATTATTGTAGTGAAAGTTAAAAAAAATAGTTAGAATATTTTAAAAACCTGTCGAAAATATTACTGGATTCAGTCTTATTGAGTGCAATTTAACTGGGCGCAATCAAAATGGGCGTGATCTCACTGTGTTTTTTTTCTTACTGGGTTCTTACAAAATACTGTTCTAAAGGATGCAATCTTAGTAAGTGCAATTCTACCGAACTGGGTGCAATTACCTAGCGAGTGCACTCCTACTGGGTGTAATTGTACTGATGATGCAATTGCACTGGGTGAAATTCAACAGATGTTATCCCACCAGATGCAATTATACTCGGTAAAATATCTTACAAAATACAAGCCTATTGGATGCAGTTCTATAGTGTGCAATAATTTGTGAGTTCATTTGACTCAAAATCATTAAGCTCAAAATGAAATGCGTGTACTTCAACTCAGTGTAATTCGATAGCCCCTTCATCTTGCTTTTGGCATTTTTGGGCACATATTTGAGGCATTGGGTTGTCCAACATCTTTTATATATTGAACACCGCAGTTAGGGGTTAACGAAGTCGATTTTACACTCAAATACAAATATTGCGCGTGGAAAATATATTTTCAGAATGCTCTTCATGCAGTAAGATTTGATCAGCTCATCATCAATGTTATCAAAAATATTGATATAATTACAATGTATTGCTATGGTGGAAACAATCACATCCCGGTACATGAAAAAATTCGCCACTCATTTGATATTAGCCTACTTTGGATTTTACTTCACGCCCACGAGACCTCTATCCATCTCTGGCACAGAATAAAATTTCTGAAAATGACGCAGGGAATATTCTATACAAATCTGAACGCAATGGCAGAGTGCACTGGAATGATGTCTGTCCTGTGCGAAGGTAAACTTATCTACTACTTCTTTACAAGAAGGGGAACAAGAATAAATAATCAATTGAGTGACAACACCAATTGGACATAGGCCAGACTTGGTGGCACGATTGGTGTAAGTGATTTTACGGGACGGTATTGAAAATACTTCGAAATTGACTTTTTTAGGCCAAATATAGAGTGTTGATGGAACGCATCTTCGCGGTGCGTTCCATCAACAGACTATTATTGGCATAAATCTCATCAACTTGGCATCGTTTTATGCAATTACTGCAAATGACCAGTAAATTCATTGCACTCTAGTTGCAGTATATCAGTGGTCCGGGCACAAATTTTATTATAACACAAAATCGGTTTGTTTGGGACAGCGTGAGACTATTCCACATGTCTCCGGCGTTTTGTGTACCCTGTTTGCTTTCACTATTTATATCCGAACTGAGTTGATTTTATCGTTGTTTTTCTTCACCTTATATCTTGCAATTTGCCTGTGTACAGTTAATATGGCTCTGCGTTTGCTTCGATGATAAAGCAACCAATAGAATTCTCGAAACAGAATAACAAGATTCTGGCAAATCTTATACACTGTGGCAAAAATACAGTAAATTTACTGGTCATTTGCAGTAATTGCATATTTTCAAGGTTAAAAAACGCTCCGTTCATGAAATTTATGCCAATTATGGGCTGTTGATGAACCGCACTTTGTCGTTGCGTTCATATTTTATAATTTCATATATTCCCGGCAATTCACAACGATAGTGAGGCTAGTAGTAGTACAAGTAGTCAAGTTGTAAAGTTAACCAAATATTCCTCAAGTCAGAAACTTTTGTATCAGCATCTCAGTTTGTCTGTTAGAAATGTGTCACCGATGCATCGCTCGCTATAAGCCATCTGTCACTCAAGTTTGATGAAATGAATTTTCTGATTTTAACTGAACTTGGCGAGATTCATGAGTGACTCATCTCATTCATGTCTAAATAACGAAGTGAAATATTTTAGGCGTGCATTCGTATCCTTATTAAAACTTTGTTTTATTTGTCAGTTATATATCTCCTCAGTTTACTATCAACATGGGTTTGATTACCCATGCATTTGTTTTACTCGGATTGTTATCTGTGTGTGTAAGTAGCGCTGCCAAAATCGAGAAACCTCATTCACGTCTTGATTTAATATTCACACCATGGAAAGCTTGGTTAGCAGGATAGCGAGCTTAGAGCAACAAGTCCAAGAACTGTCTCTACACAGCAAATCACACAGTAATTCTGCCAAGATGTTGCTACAACCAGGAAATGAATTTGCGACAACCCGAGATGCCGTATTGTTCCCAACATTACTGGGCGGTGAGAAGAGAGAGAAACCATACTAGATGTGAATTTTTGATTTTATATTCTTATACTCAGTAAGTCCTTGCAAAGGAACATAAAATGTTATTGCACATGATTGATGACTGACGACTTTGTCTTGTAGATTTCTATATAGTCACTCACCGGAGTGAATTATCTCGAGCATGGCTCTCTACTATATGGCTTACACTGTAACAAAAGTACAGTAAATTTACCAGTCATATGCAGTAATGGCACATTTTCAAGGTTAATAAAAGGCTTTGTTGATGAGATTTATCCGAATTATGAGCTATTGATGGACCGCACCTTCCCGGTGCGATCCATCAACTCCTCATATTTTGCCAAAAAGTCAATTTTGAGCCAAGTAAAATTACTGACAAAGACCAGTGATTTTGTTGCATTTTTTGTTACAATGTATAGGTAAACAGAGTGAGATGCATATGTGTGTTAAATGTACGTTTTGTGTCGAACTTGTTATATGGTACCACACATATGGTTTATAGTCAAAAAAGTTTTACTCAAAGATTTTATGTTGATTTTAAGACACTGATATAGCGCATCGGAATGTCGCGGCACAACTGTGTCTCATACTTGACAAGTTGACAATTGTGACCAAGTTAAAAACAATTTTCTATATTTTTTATGCATCGATAGTTGTTGTAGAGTTTTCATAAAATATTACAGAAGGTCAAATTCAAATGTTTATCTACTTATTATAGGTCTCTGTCCTGTCAAATATGCAGACAAATGCTTCTTTGCAATGTTCTATTATATGGACCGTCCTAGTCCAGAGGATGCTGATAATTTATGCAAAGAAAAGGGCGCTGAACTCGGAAACATTTACTCTCAGCAACATATGATAGATCTTGGTCATTACATCCGGCCGTATCTTGCCTATACAAAAGGAGAGCGAAATCATATCAATTTCAGGACAGCGATGGAATTCAACCCATTCGTAAGAATATTGATAGTTTTTATATGAAATCGAATATTTAAAAATGTGGGAAAACACTCACGATTGAAGTTATGCTGCTTGAAAATAACAATACTCTTCAAAGATGAAGAAATGAACTTTGAGTCAAATGATTTACTATTATTTCAATTTGTGTCAACTTTTGCTTAACACGCGTTTCGGTCTCCTTGATAACAAATCTATTACTGTAAATAATTAAATCGTGATGCTTCTTCCCAAAGAATTCACTTACATAGTGTGGTATGTAAATATCTGGTGTATTTCCTGCATTCGATAATTATTTAATGTTTATCGGATAAAATGCAAATCAAATAAAAAATCACTGCGTAAAAATTCGTGTGATTTTCTTCAAACTTTTGACCGCAATATAACTTATACCCAAGGGATACTTGAAACTTGAAAAGAGACAAACAAAAAAACCACAAAGACGAAAAAATTATAAAAAAATAGTATTGGAAGGGATGATGAGAAAAAGGGATGGGCATAAAATTCAAAACCTATTAATTATTTTTCAGACAAGCACAGTAACAGCATCCGATGGCACTGAACCCAATTTTTCCAACTGCTGGTATCCAAATGAACCCACTTATGCAGTAGATCAAACAGGCATTGGACTTCATGTTGCTAAGCTTGGATATCATACCGAAGTTGCAATTTACGATTTATATCCATACCATGTGTCAGATGGTGTAATTTGTCAGATAGATCTTTATTTCTGATATTAATGCTTGATAAAAATGGAATGGGATAATTGTCTGACCACATCTCAGTTATGAGCAAAAAGTATTTGGAACAATTTTCAATTTTTTAGTTTGGATAATGAGATCAATTTTAACTTAATTACAAAATGCCGAAAATAGTAAGATTTGAAATAAAATTAGATAAATATACCTCGGAATTTTCATCAATTGTTAAATTCCGTTGTTGTTTTCAATTTTGTGTAATTAATGAATTTAATTATTAAAAAAATAAATTCATTTGAGTTTATTTAATTGAAAAGTTTTCATATTTGTTGAGTACAAGTCGTAGATAGAAGAACATTCGCGCATTGCGAGGGAGGTAAGGTGCCATTAAACCTTTTTAGCCAATTTTGGGCTGTCAAGGGAAATTGCAAATTGAGGGTGTGATATTACTGTGAAACCCTAATATTTAAAAAAAACTGTTCGGTGCAAACCGGAGGTGTGTGTAAATGTTCCGACTTCAATACTTGGGATAAATCATTGGCGAAATTACGCTAGGAACTATTACACATTTTCTGGCAACTTCTTCCGTGACGTCATCAGATAGCAAGACGTTTTTGAGACTTGTCAATTGAGGACTAGTACGGACAATGTGTGTAAATTACGAAACTTTACTTCTGTCATAAAGATGGATAAACCGAAATATCGAAATGACCGAAAGTCGTAACGTAGAAATTTTTCTGGTCTTTTATAGGCCGTTGTCGCCATTTTGAGGCCATAAATTTCTATTATATTTTTACGTGAATTCTTAAATCCTTTTATGATGGATTAACATCATGAAAACTTCGTGAGGCACTCTTCGCTCCTATGTCACGATTTTGAGTTTTTTGCCATGACATAAAATATAAACGCTCTTTTAAGCTCGCCTGGGTTGCGCATCATGAAGTCACAAAAATTTATGACAAAAATTTTGGGCCCCCTCCTTGTCAAGATTATATATGTACCACCAGTATTGATTTGTGAATCATAGTTTTTCGAATAATTATTGTTGAATATTTTGAAAATATATAAAGCATGACCTTCAAATGTGAATTAAGACAGACTTGTTTGAATGAAAAGTTCTGAAGATATGACGGTAATTTGAAATCGAGTTGACATGGCAATTCTATAAAATATAGGTTTATGCTTTGTAATTCTTACAGTTTAGGGGGACGGAAACAGCCTCGTAATAATTAATAAAACATATCGTGATGAACACTAACTTATCGTTGAAACACACAATCGAAATGTTTATTTTGACAAGGATGTGCCACAAATGATGACCCATACTTAACACTTTTTGTTTGACCAGTAATATGACCCGGAGGTTGATGATATGAACAAGGTGCATTGTTATTTATGTACTTTTTCTTGTCCTTTGTGGTTAAATACCAGATATAATATCAATTTCAAAATGATCTTCATACAGACCAACAGACTTTAATCGAAATTTCCTTTGCGGAAAGCACATAGCGGTATTGAACACGGCAGAATAGCACAAATGTCTTATTGCCTCTACAGCGAATTGCCGCATAAAAATTGATGCCACGCAGACACTAGCGTATTTATGCATTCAAATATTTTGAAAACATTAGCACCTATATAAAAATTACGATGAAACATATTTTGAGTATAATATGAGTTTGAAGAACAGAACAATAATGGTTTACAATAGTGAAACATAGTTAATCTGGGGCTCATGCTTCATATATTTTTTATATTGTAGTTTGGCGTCATAAGTTCCTTGTTGTCCCGAACACGCAATACTGTTTATCAAATTCATCAGTCTCTACAAAGTATTGGCTCGAAACGATGTTACTTCATATTTGCTTACCCAGGCCGAACTCGACAAATATTTTTCAATAAACATCCAAAGAAGTCCGTAAGCGTGGATGCGTGTATTTCTTATCTTCAAAGTCGCTGTTACGTAAATGACGTCGCGTCATCACGCACAATACCACGTCGCTCGAGAACCTGACTGACGCAAGGACGCAAACAGGACCCTAAAATAACAAACAAAATTATCCATAAAAATGGTTTGAAATGTCACAGAAACGTTTCAATGGTATCACCGGAAAGGAATTATACTAGCGCGCACGATCACACTCGAATTTCCTGTCAAAGTTAAAAGCAAAGAAATCATTTAAACATTAGCCAAATAAGTTTTTACAGGGTGTGTTTAATACCTATTTTATCTCATAAAATCACAAAGTTCGGACTTCAAATTACATTCAAATATTTTTGCATGTTTTTGCTTCTCTGGTTATGGAAATACGAAATTTTAAAGTCTACCTGTTTTTCAGACACGCGAAACACACTATATTGCTCTTCACGATTCAGGGGTTAAACAGCGTGTGAGTGTCCCACATGTCTCTGACGTCTTTCATCTTTTGTTTACTTCTTATATTTATATATAGGTTAGGTTTATCGTTGTTTTCACTTCTTTTATATCTTTTCTCTCGGGCATAAGTTACAGATGGCCCGCGCCTTGACGGCGCGATCCATCTACCCCTTATGCTTCACAAAAGATTTTTTCGTCATATTTTTTTCCTGGCTAGGCTATTCCGTTCAATATAAGTACGATTGCTTGAAAGATGTTGATAGTTTTTCATGAAGATTCCGCACAAGATAGTAAGTAGTTAGATAAGGAAGTAGAAGTGAAATATTTTGACTACCGTATATTTTTTCGTTCTATTTTTCTTATTTTATTTCCAAACCCATCTATTCCAAGGCAGATAGATGATATACTTTAAAATTCTCGGATAAAATAAACATAAACGCACATAAGATAAGTGATGTATGTTTCAGTAATTAAATATTAATTAAATATTACCCTGATGTCAAACAATGAATTAATGTGGATATCCTTTATCCGAATCGGTGAAAAATCACGTTCAAAAATTTCATTTTGTCACCCAGTATTCACTGATGGACCTACGCGATATATCAGTGACTCAAACTTGGAAAAAAAATAGGCAAATGATTCCTGACTAGTCTACCAGTTAAGCCATAGTAAAAGCGATTTTCGACTGCCCGGATGTGTCTGCCACCACCGGAAGGTGACATGAGGCACATGTACCCCCAACAAATGGAGGGAGGAAAGTACTCCCAAGATTCTGAGTAATATTTTAATTTTTTTTTTATATGAGCATAATTTTTGGACGCCTTCGACAAAATAATATTTTTAATACGCTTCTGCTTTTTTCTCGTTCTTAATTTTTTATGTCCGCCATCAAAATGTGAGACCTTCCACCGCTATTGTCTGCCCAAAAATTCTGTTACACTAACATCGAATGAAAAAAAAATGAAAACCGTGAATCCAGAACTCTGCCCGAAGGTATAATTAATTTACTGTTATGATGGGGTAAGTGGTCACCCAGGGTAAATACCGTTCATAACAGCTCAGAACGGTTCATTGCTGTTTTTTTTTATATTTTGAATACAATTGCTGGTACAGATAACAGCCTGTTGCTTTGTGAAATATTTTCGCCTTTTGGCTTATTCGGAGTCACTTCAGTAAAAAATATAGCAAAACGGTGCTTTCACTATTTCATTTTTTTAGCATTAAAATTCAATAATGTCTATCTATACTTTGCTGTTGATTGTCTTATCGGCTGTATTCGCCTGTACATTAGAAGGTACGGAATGGTCGTATTCATCTTCAATTGAAGATTTAACAATCAGAATGGATAAGCTTGAACAACAAGTCGAAAAAAATACAAAATCTATCAATGCAACAAGTCAAGCTTTGCAACAAATTAAAGACAATCAATTGGAGATAAAAAGACAAATGTACGCGTTACACGGTATGCATTTTTATTGTTGCCCCCTTGTTCGCCAGGACTATAAATTTTGCGCTTAATTATTCCACAGTTAAAAAGAGTTAATATTGGCAATTTTCATCCTTCGAAATTTGTTCCACTAAAAGTTTTACACGATTTTTATTTCTAAACTATTGCTTTTTAAACCAAAAATTTTACACCATTGGTGCGATTTTTATAAACTTTTATTTATTCGAAGACAAAATTGTATATTTCTTTAAACATTTTTACTTGCGTCGCACATTATGACGTCATAAAACTTAATTCATAATCCTCCGCGAAAAATTCTAGATTTGCCACTGAGTGTGTGTGTGTGTGTATGTGCGCTTTGTAATAATTAAGATCATCTATGATCTTGCTTATTTTTATCCCCACCAATCGGGATTTTGTTAAATACGAGCCACAGATGGACCGCGGCTCAGCGGTGCATCCCATCTGTGACTCATATTTGAACAAAACGGTTAGGTGTAATTTTAAATGAAAAAATGATTTCATGGCATTTTCAGGACTATGCCCTGTGAAATACGACAAGAAATGTTTTTTCACGATATTTGACTACGATTGGAGGATAAACCTCGACATCGGCGAGGTGTTGTGCCAAGAAAAAGGGGCAAAGGCTGGAAATCTTTACTCGAATGAACATATGTTGGCTCTGGGTGATTATATGAGGCCTTTCCTTGTCATAACAAAAGGAGGTAGAAATTATATAAGCGTATTCACGGCAATGGAATTTAACCCATCGGTAAGAATATGTTCATGGCAGTCCCTTCACAACCTCTAAAACACCAAAAAGGTATTGAAATCATGGAAATTAAATAACTGATTCGCTCAAGGTTTTAAAATTGAACCTCCAAGGCGCGATCCATCTGCGTTTCAGTCTTCACAATATGTAATTTCCGATTGTACAAACATACATGGGCACTGGAAGCATGTGGACAGCGAGGCAGTCTTTTTATGTATAAGGTTTTATCAGTTTTTTCTCATTTATCATCATTTAAACCTCTAGAGCAAAATCATATTTATTAAATTTATTTCGAGGAATTTTTTGTCAATTACTCTATGAAATAGTATTTGGATTCAAAGTTTGGAAATCAAGTTGTATTCTTCTCGCTCCAGGTAAGAGATTTTTTAAATATCTAACTGATCTTTCGGTGGTGCTCGCGTCACTATGGAATAGGCCACACGCGGTCAACAAGCTAATAGTGCAAATCTTACAGCAGTTTTTTCATTACAGACTGGATTTTTAACCCCTCTCCGACAACAGCCAATCTGATGTAGATCTATGGTTCCCGGGAAATCCAGCCTATGACCCGGAAAGAACGCGAATTGGATTTCGTGTCGGACGAACAGATGATAGCAACGGCGAAGTTACTATTTTCGATACTTTCTATCAAGGGGCTTACCTCGATGGCGTGCTTTGTGAAATAGATCTTGCTTAGAAGGTGCTGGGAGATTGCTGCAGGAGGTTGTAGAACGCGCGATAAGAATCAAATTAAATTAATTTTAAATTAGTTTTTACAAAATTTCAAATTTATCAAAATAGAACATGAAATTGATATACAAGGATTGAAAAAAATTTGAATTGAAGTTTGAGTTTAGAAATCCTGGAAATTAGTTGTTAATAGAGATGAACAATTAAATTTGGCGATTCCAACCGATTCAAAACAAGAATTATTCAAATTATTGCAGAAATATTATATTCTCAAACGTGATCCGCACGAGGATTTTTATATTCGGTCTATATGAATTTTTATTGAAAATCTTTGAACTTGCCATGGCCAAAACGTTATGAAAAGGGTATTCCTTCTACATCGCCTTTTTCTGAATGATTACAAATTTCGACTAAACATAGGACACCGAAAGCTGTTTAGATCTAGTGTATTTCGTTGGGGAATGATGCAATTGCATATCGTCTTTACATGCTTGCTTCAAATCGTATGAAATATCAGGCTTTTTTGTGGGACTTCTGCGCGCATTAGTTATTTATAATATTCGGCCAGTATTATAGGTATGAAAACCCCATTATTGCATCTTCGGAAGCCATTTTTGACTCAATTTTGCTTTCATATAATTGCTATTTTTCAGCAAAAAAAAAAGTTTTGTCGGTGACCTGCTTTATGACGTCAATATTTCCTTTCAATTGTGTCTTAATTTATATAAGAATTTCCGGATTTATGTTTCAAGCTAGTTGTCAGTTCTGATTTCAAAGTTGCTTGGTTATTTTAATAATTGCTGTGGTTTCAATTGGACTGTGGATGGTCGATAAATAAAATCCAAAAGATATCACTATATCTGGTAATGCTACCTCAGGTATTTGGGCATCGTGGGCGTTTGCAAATTATGGGCTGTTGATAGACCGCACCTTCGCAATTCCATTTGAATCACCGAATCGAATTGCCCAGCCCTAATACCAAGTTAAAACGTTGCGGATTAATCCATGTATATTGCAGGTAAAAAATATTTTCGAAATAAACTCTAAGCAAGGTAAACGCTGTACATCTGATGACCTAACTTACATACCAAAGAGCTTCTACAAAATACAGTACCGGCAATTGCAATGCAAGAGGAATTGGTGGGCGCGATGGTCCAGTGGTTGAACATTTTGGCATCGCAGGTTGAGGAAATCGAGTCCGGCTCGTCAATCCGTGGCCATTACTCAACCCAAGGTGTAATAACTCGAGTAGACTAAGCCAAACAGGAAAAAATCATATCTTCCCACCAATTCTAATACTGCCCGCCTATAAGTGGCTGCTGCCTTGGGCAGGGTGATCCACTCTAAGAAAAACTAAAAAAACATTTCAATGGAGACTGAAGCACATTAATAAAATTTCTTGAATGGCAACTATGCCTTGCGTTGCACCATATACTTCTTATTACCTTTCGCGACTTTTCGTTCGAAGTGCATTTGCTGGCACTAGAATTTTGTAGTACCTATTTGCCCTTACGCGTTGTGGCTAGGCTTGTTCTGTTCACCGCTTTAAATAGAAATACAATCCTAAATATTAGTTCTATTTAACAAACTTTTCAGCTATTCCACCACTCGATTTGTCGTACTCGATTTTAAAACCATCAAATACTCTAAAAAAGTTATTAGTCATAATTATAAAGGCTGCCTTATTATACTTTGCCGTTGTGGTTATCCAAAAATCTCTAAGTTTGCCAGCAAAAGATCTAAGATCCAACGCTGAGATGCTGAGATACTCGAGAAAGAAGAAGCGCAAATTCCATGGTAGATTCGGAGACATATTATTTTTGTCGTTTCGCTTTATTCATAAGCCAAGTAGTAGTTTTTTTATGTTTTGAGCTCAAATCAATTCGCTGATTCGGATCGCTTCGAATCACAATTGCGAATCAATCCGACCGTTTCGTTTTCGACAGCAAAGAAATAATATCTCTAAACCCAGTAACAAATAACAACAGTAACAGTAACAAATATAAATCGCTTATGGATCGCCCCACCGAGTCAGAGTTTTTTGAATATTACCGAGTTTGTTTTTGTCAAGATTCGCTCAGAGCAAGGCTACAAGCAGCATATCATAGTTGAAAAGTCTCCAGAAACAACTAAAAGTCCAGAAAGCTACATGATATGTAGGAAAGTGAACAAAGGAATTCCCATCTTTGACAAATGTCTATTGACGCGAGTTTTAGGAGCCATTCAGATCTTCACGATAAAAAAATGAGAAACGAAGTAATTCAATAAAGATTCTTGGATGAAAAATTCTTGCAAAGAACTGGTTGTGATACCGTGGAACTTCCGCAGTGAATAAGCGTGAACTTGGAGTCAATAGAGTGGACCAGTTAAATATTTTGCTTATGCTTGGCAATACAAAGTTTCCAATTCTTGAAAAAAGAAGTTTGCTTGAGGGCTTCTGTGAATTGAACTTAGGTCCTTAAGAACTTAATAAAAGATACCTGTGATTCTATCAACAATCTGATAAACGGGATGATTTCCAATATGAAACCAAACTTCCCAATTTTCTCAAATAAAATACGGGGAGGTATCGGTCAGATTAGCATAAAGCCAGCTACTCTTCTACTTAGACACGCGAAATAAGTTCCATCGGAAGAAAATTTAGCCAAGAAGCTTTATTTTAGGATATGTTGTAAATGAAAGATTTTATGCTCTCCTTGTTCATAATACACTCTATGGAAAAGAATTTTGAGGCTTTTTGTCAATCCAAAGGAACTGAAATGTACATTTCGGATAACCGAAGCTAACCAAGATTCCGCCATCCTGCTATCTGTAATAAAAATTCATCTTCACACATTATATGAACAAAACGAAATTAAATATTTATACTTTTTTGATATGAATTTTCGCAAATAGGTAAATAAAGGATTCGATATAATTAATATACCGATAGCCGCATTTTTTGTGTTGTTTTTCAATATTTAATTTGAAACAAAACTACAAATTTTAACTGTTTCGGATTATGGTTGAATATCTCGTGGTGGGCCGATGCTGGTTGGTACACGGCTAGTCCGACCCTAGTGCTGTCAAAATCACTTTAAATGGGGTTCGGATATCCCCACTGGACAAAATGTGCAGTGTGTCATCGGAAAGATTACCGAAACCACTCCATGAAACGGTCGAAAACGGCACAATCAAGCTTGAAAAAAACAATCAATGAAAATTACATATTAAGTAAAAACTAATCTGTCACCCTTTGGGCATAGTTGCACTCATGCGTAGTTTAGGATTGCGACGTTTTCACCATAACCCAACACCTAAAACAGAACATTTTCGCATGAAGATACATTTTTGCTCAAAATTCGGCTACAATCTTCTTTTTAGTTTTACATAATTTTTGTACAGAGTGAGCGTGTTGTTTTCCCGTTTTCATTCAATTTTTACATTTTGTGAAGCCTCATGCAGATGTATCTCTGGAGAGGGGGCGGGAAGTGATTCCGAGAAAACAGCGGAGAATACAGAGACAAAGTAAATAACAAGACGAATTTAATGTTTCCACTTTCTCAACATTGTAGATTAAAGATCCGCAAATTGAATGTACATATGTTGACATTTTGAGGCCCGGGGTTTGGTACGTCAGTGAAAGATGTTTAAAAGAAAAAATTAAAATAAGAGAAATCGGAATTGTTGAAACGTTTTTGTTAGTATCTGTTTGTGATGGATAACGTCGATGAGAAGCAGTCCATTTGTGGCTCATGTTCAGCAGAACATAAGTTTCTGATTGAGCAATAACACGCCCGTCATTGGTAGACAATTTCAAAAGACATGGTAGAAAAGTAAAAAATCAGATTAGTAACTGACAAGAAGGAGTTGATGGAATGTGCTTTGTGTCGAGTCTCGGTTCTCAGTGTACTTAACAAACGACAACAAAATTTACTTGCAAGGTATTGAACCGAGGTGCATGGATGAGAACAGTGGGACATGCGGGGAGACTCGAAGCATGCTTTTGTAGGTTATTTTATTTGGCTTATACAGCCGCATCGAGTGCTTTCACACTTGCACATAGTGAAATTCAACCCCAAAGGATATGTTATTGGTCTTGGGTGCGTGTCCAACAAAGTATCCTACCTATTTGCCATTACCAATTCTCTCTTTATATTGCATATAATGTTATATTTGGATTAATGTGCATGTAAATTGCTTGTGAAATAAGCATGGTCATACATAATTTAATGAATTTTTTATTTAAATTCGCTCAAAGCAAGGCTGCGCGATAAAAATCATACAAGAAACCAGTAGTTTTAAAGAAAGATGCATGAATGCTGCAATGAAGAAAGATTCAAGAACCTTCATCCCTAAAGAATATTTATTGACACAAGTTTTAAAGCCATTTAGATCAACACAGCATGGAGGTAATAGATTCCAAGGTTTAGAAATTCGAGGTAAAAATCTTCCGGCATAAAAAACTTTTATTTAAAGCTTTTCTCTCTTTACATTGCATGTAAATTCCATTTCTGCCTAAGTGAATGCTTTTTAAAATGCGAAGTCCGATATTGTTCTGACGATACGTTGATGAATTTGAAGTGTAATGCAAAACTCTGAACCTCTTTAATAAATATTCTTATCTAAAGTTTGAATTTTCCATAAACTAAATATGATTTTAACTATCGACGAAGCTAAATTTTTTTCACACCATTACAACAGAGCGATTCCACAAAACACACAATTTACTTGTGATTCATTTTTATAGCCATTCATTGAAGCACATGACTTTGAGCAGTGGCCTGTCCCTGCAAACTAATTACAGGCGATCAGGGTCAAAGTTATTGAAAACATATTAGTTTTCTGGTTTAGCGGTGCTTACTTGTGCTGGCAACGAAGTAATAAGAAATTTACCACTAATCTAGGTGAAGTATTATTAGGTAACCTAGCTTCACTTCTAAAACTAGGAAGAACCTAAAAATTAATAATCAGGTAAACTAGGTAATTGCCTTTTGGCTGCGTTCAAGGCATTTTTAATAAATTTGAAGGTTATTAAGGTCTTCAAACAGTCTATATTGATAGCTTTTTGAATATCGAAAATATGATTTATCTATTTTTTTACACCAGGTACCAGGTTACCAAGTAAATTTACTAGGTAAAATATTAAACAAGATTGGGTAGACTTTGAACCAGGCAAGTTATATATTCTTGAAACTAGGTAAAGTACTTTGAAAATAAACTCCGCAAATTTACCACCTTGCCGACACTAGACAGCCTACTCAAGTTATTACACCCAGGTTGAGCGGTGGACATGGTTTACTGAGCCGGGCTTGCTGGGATTCGAACTCGAAATCTTTCATCCAAATTTTGAGACAAGAGATCTTCAAATGCCTAATCAAAAAGCTCTTGGCGATAGAATAGCGCATCAACCTCAATAAACCGGTTCAAATGACCCTAATTTGTCGTTCTCTTAAGAGCATATCGTAAAAAGCGGAACTATTGGTTTAACAGAGAATAGGCGACACGATAGCCCCATTCGATCGGCATCATAGGTTATGGATCAGGAAATTTATTCCATCAAGCGTAGGTGGTGAATCGGAATATCTTTATTTTGTTAAGCAAGGTCCGCTGATGGACCGCGCCTATTTGTCAAATTAATTCCAATTGGATTTTACTTTGAGTCGTGTTGGTACAGGCTTCATCGGAACAATCCTAACTATTTTCTGCGTTTCATAAGAAGTTCTTATAATATAAATGAAGCAGGGGAGTCGGAGATTGTTTTATCTTTGCCCACGGCAGATACCAAGTACTTTACGTTGGTAATTTAGTTCTGTATCATAGATGTTCAGATTGAAATATAGTTGCTGGCACTGCATTTTGCAGTAGCTCTTTGCTATGTGGGGTTATAACTTGAATATTCATAGATAGGAACTGCTTTCGATCTTACTAAGACCGAATTTCAAATAAAAAAAAAAAAAAATACAGCTTACAATCATGGTCTTGTGTTAGTCAAAAAATGTATCTGAAAGTTCTTGTCAAGTACATCGTAACAAGATAGCGATGAATTAGTCGGCTCATGGGAGTAGTTTACTCGCTGGTATTGAAACAAGACCTCAATATGGACTCTTCATCCAAATATGGGCTGTTGATGGAACGTGTCGCCCGAGAACCGGTCCATCACTACCACATACTTGACAAAAAAACCATTTCGAAACTTGGAAATATACCCACAAATGAAGGGTGAATTTACTCTTGAAAATTCCCCGATTAAATTGATACGACCGATACCTAGCGCATGGCCCATACTTGTTGAAGTGAAAATCTGAGCATATTTTACGCCTGAGTTACTTTCGAATAAAAAATATTGTGAGCCGGTATTTTATGTAACAACATTGATCGTGCAGTCAAAATGCCCCAAAAGATGTTTGGTCCGCGTGAAACCGCAGCACCTGATGTAACAAAAATTTAGAGTCGTTTTACGGTTGAGTTGCTCTCAAGCAAAAAATAGGATTTGGTTATATCTTTTAGAATGTTTATACTCGGTCCATACTTATCAAAACCTGTTAAAATAACTTTATTGGTTATGCATAGTTTTGCCAAACTTGGACCGTCGATATTCAAAAAAATTGTGTGTTCATCTAGCGTGAGCCACAGATGGATCGCGCCAGTGACTCATAGTTGACGAATATGTTTGAGCAAATATATATTTTCAATGGGTTTGTAACGGTAACGCTTCAATAACACGAGACACCGGTAGGCTACGTTTGGCAAAACAAGTGCAAAAAAGGCTGTTGTTTGCTGTAGCGTTTTACCGTAAAAAGCGGAACTATCTTCGCCTACTGTGAAAGTTGATAGTTCCTACTTTGTAAGGATTGTAATGCAGTTTTGTTGACCAGATTAATCTGAAGCAGATAATATGGTTTTATCACCAGGA
Source organism: Styela plicata (assembly GCA_963675895.2). NCBI lineage: Eukaryota > Metazoa > Chordata > Ascidiacea > Stolidobranchia > Styelidae > Styela > Styela plicata. The sequence continues at coordinate 18,273,069 of OZ023141.1, forward strand.
TAGACGGCATTTCTGATGTTTGATTAACAGGAAATCGTAGGATAAGAATACCTTTGAGATATCATATTGTTGCTAATGTAACCCCTATCTGAGTTGTGTGTATTTTTTTGTATATACCGTTACACGTACCATCGTTATAAGGTCTTGCTCAGGGTGATGAACATATATAAACAGCTGTGAAAGACCACACTCAGCAACGCAGTGTCCGAATCAGATATTTAATTTGGTTTTGACAGGCTTGTGCCACATGAAGACCGCGTATCGTCGACGCAATTCATCAGTGACTCATGCTCAACAAAACGAAGTTTCTGATAAAATTGTTAATGGCAGTTTGCAATAGAACTTTTATCAAAACTTCCCAAACTTAAACTTTGTATTCGAACTTTTCCGACGGAACGATATGCGAGGTATTCATGTTGAAAATTTAAACATGTTAAGCATGAGCCACAGATGAACAGAGGTGCGATTCATCAGTGACGCACACTTTACAGACGGTACTTTAACAATATTTTTTGCAGGGATTCAATAAAATTAATATCGAACGTGAGGCGGGCGAGACAAGCCTCCCATTTTGGTTACAGAGCGAGATTATAATACACTCTTCATACACTATTCTGCACTATTGAGTTTTACTCAAATCCGATGTACAACGTACATGTTTCGAATTGAATACAAAGTTAATAAACAAATGCTATAAAGACGCCGTTCATTGACAATAATGTTACTCGGCTATATTGAAATAAAAATATGGAATTTACTTTTGCGACTGAAGAACTGAAGTAATGTGCAATCAAAATTTTTTATTGTAATTCCTTCTGAGCAAAACCGGAAGTAGTGCCTAACTCTAAAAGAAACGAAATAACGACCACTTAATAACAGAGAGAAGTTGCGAGATGTGGTACTGGCAACTGCACTTTAAGCGGAAATCATATCGAATAGAAGTAAATCCCTATTGTAAGTGCAGTGGATGTTGTCAGCACCGGGCTATGGTAAAACCATCTACCATTTCCTTGTTTCCTTTTAGTCGCCTCTTGCCAAATGCAAAAAAAAAATATGTTAAGAGTATTCTAAAGCCCGTACATACAGAGCTAAAATGACTATCTTTGTACGTAAATCGGATTTATGAGGAAAATCTATTTCCTCACACAATCAAGTCATTTGTTTTGGGTGATGACTTCTTAAGAAAATTTTATAACTTTGCTGAATTTATTACATATGCGAGGGTTATACACTACTGCTGCATTTTCGATACATATATTTTCAAAAGATTCAAGATTTTTTGCATCTGGCAACGACAATCAAGTTGGCGTCATAACTTGACAAATGAAAACTTTAATATTATTCTCCGACTCCGAAGTTTTTAAAAATTCCACACGATGGGTGTTTGTAGGCTGGCGTTCATTTAATGTTTCCCAGCGTTCTGCAGTTAATGTGTGAAATATAAAAATGTCGGTTATTTATAGAAATTTTAACAATTGTTCTGAATACTTTAGTAGCTCGAGCACAATCGTTAGGCTCTTACGAAAAGTTATTTAATATTCAGTTCAATGTACTGCTGTAATTCTGATAGGAGTAATTAATAAGTCATCAATCATCTTCAATAGGTTTGGCGACATTAAAGATTGTCTACAACCTGTTTGGCGATGATTGGCGATTCACATGCGTCTGTAGATATAAAGCTACTTATGTGATTAACTACACCGCAAAATGGCAGAACCGAGCTGTGAAATGCTGTTTGAATAATAAGGAGTAAATAGATAGATTTATTTCGACATTCGCGTCGTGACAATAGTATTAAAAATCATCTTATTTACATTTCAGAGTTCATTTAAGAAAGGGTGGACAAATGAGGTTTAAAAACATGAAGTTCAAAAGCGCTTTACGTACACGCGCCCGTTTAGCCAGTCCTAAAATTAATTTACCTACACAAAATTAAACGCAAAAAGTAAGTCGCAAAAATTGCATGGCAATGCACTGTTGCCACACAATAAATACACAGTAAACAACAATATTATATTACCAATAATACATATTAACAAAGTTCGAAGATGCGTTGTTGATGATCTTCATGCCGAGTGCAGTGCATATTTACCATACATGCATACAGTGCAGATTTCGGGTTAGCCAATATGTTTAATTCTACCTGGTGCTGAGTATTTAAATGAGTTACCCAGTAGTGACGTACGATGTGCTTCAATATGTCCCAGAAAAAGCTGCTAGGATGCATAGTTTCACTATTTTGTTACTTGGGTTTATTTTAAGTACTGTTACGATAGTACAGTGAATTTCCTATCTATTTGTAGTAATTGCATATTCACAGAATTTGAAAATGCGGTAATAATGATCTTTACGCCGAGTATGGATGTTTGATGCGCTTCGCCTCAGCGATGAGCTCTATCAACAGTGACCATATTGCTGCTATACCATATTGCTATACCATATTGCTGCTCCAAATTTCAAACAAACCGAACAAGATAACGACATTTTTTATATTGACATGATTTTAATGAAATATATAGTGAATAGTATAGATAGGAGAAGTAATTAGACAAACATATAAATTTGAAGTCTCTGTTTACAATAATACAATTGGCGTTCCCTGTTCTTGTAAATGCCCAATAATTCGAATTAGGGTTCTTTTCCTCTAACCCAGAGTGTAGTAACTTGACTATGCTTTGCCGAAGCGCATGGTTAGCAACACTAACCACTTAATATTCAACACTTCTATTCAATGAAATCGAAAACAATTTGCTCGGATATCTCGGTCCTCATGAATGCATTGATGAGCTAACGTCACGGACGAGTAACTGAATTTCATCAGATCGTGAGAGATCTGCAGTGTAACAATGGGAAGACAATGGGTATTTCCATCAATAGTATTGGTATCTTAAATTTTGTTCCTCATTGCGCATGCGACCTGGGACGATGTTGTGTCGGTAATCGGATGAAAAATAACAACAGTAAGCTGTTTGTATGAGATATTCCAAAGTTAATCTGAATATCGCCATAGGGTGAGTTAGCCTTTAGCAAAAACCTAGTCCCCAGTCAGGAATATTATTTCATCAAGCACGGAAAACAAAATATGTTTGGGCAGTTTTTTTCCGACTTGGAACCTTCATCCTTCCTATTAAACCTTTAAGCATAATTCCATCAAGATCGCCCATGTTGTGCTCTTGAATATAGTAAGTAATACTGCAGGATATAACGGCAATTTAGCTTTGTACAAGAATACATTACTGTTCTGAAAGTTTGTTCTATAAAAGATTTATCCTGGGTACTTTGGTGGAGTTGGAATAAGAGCTGAAATACTAAAATGGTTCTCGTGGTTCTTCTTCGTCGCGTTTTTCAGTAGGATAGGGATGGACAAAACCGAATCATATGGAATTCGAATCGTTTTCGATCATTTTTTTCGAATCGGATCGAATCACTAATTCTATGTTTAATAACCAATATCCCAATTTTTTTATTACAACTCATTTCCATCGTGAAAATCATGATATTCATAGTTTACTATGTTATTTCAATTCACACCACATGTATTAGATAAACCAAAGAATATTTTTGCCTATATACGCTAGTTGTTTGGATTCTAGTTATTGCACGGGTGCACTATGATCAAACTCATCATGCGTATTGAAATATTTTTCTTTGGTCGCCAGAATAAGAACTTTTTGTACGTTTAAGAAGTATGAGCATAGGAAAATTATGCTCATTTTATATTTTAGTATGTTCAATTTTATTTCACAAAATAATGACAAAAACTAATAGACTGGAAGAATCGTCTAAGATTACGGCAACTGTGGTGAACAGGTACAATAAATCATAGTACCATCAACTTGCATCCTGAGCGAAAAGAATCCCAAATTACAGTTACTACAACAATGTAGAGCGATATGAAAATAAACTGCACCGCAGTAACTGATATCTACCCAAGTTGGCGGTAAAACCCCTTTTGATATTTTGTTTTATTGTTTTTATAAATGAATATAGAATATTTATAGAAAATTATTGTGGAAATTGTAGACCCTCCCCTGAGGATATCAAAGAAGATGGGTGATAATAGTTGTTGCTATTGGGTAAGTTCATCAACAATAAAAACCGAATAAAGTTGTTCCATTGATCAACATTTTATTTCTCGTAAAACTTGCATATCTGTTAATATCATTATATATAATCATTTCTAATGTGGAATTTAGATCAATTGTGACATTTTATATACGACAAGTAGACTGAAAATTTTAAAACTGGACTAATTTTGCTGGTTATCTACACTGGGTTGTTTGATATCTGCTCAAGCTTAGATTACACTGAAGAAAAGCATGAAGAAGAGAACCATGCTTTTCTTAGCAAATATCCAATAGGATATAAACCGATGTTTTGTTTGCAGGACAGTGAAAATGGAACGTGCCTTTTGTGGAGATTTCCGAATATTTCTGGCAAAATTGAAGATCAATTCAATCAAACGTGAGATTGAAGCCTTATTTTATTACATAAAATTTTACTCCAATTATTTTGTTTTTTCGATTGGGGTATTTGATGTCAGCTGTTCCTTAATTTTGAATTATCTATGAATACAGAATACAGAATATTTGCCAAATAAGAAAATAAGGAAATAACATAACTCAAGTTTATATTAGTATAGGCTAAGATTTGTCGAGACCAATTTTTTGTTGTTGTTTCGAATGTTTGATATGTCAGATTTGCCATGTGAACGGCCTTCTCAAAAACTTCGGAGAGCGTCTCCAGCTAGCCGAGTACAATGGTTAAATATATTCGTGTAATGTTCAAGCATCAATGTTGAACTATCAGCCTTCCGGACAAAATCATCGCGCTTAACCGAAGAAGGCGTCGTGCCAGGCTACTCCTGGGCGGCATTGCTTTTACAAAGAATTGATTTCACACGAGTTTGCCCTCATGGGCCGTTGTCCATGGGAGATTACACTGACGTTGACTTTTCTGCTCTTACCCTGCTCGAGTTTACGCCCTTTATTGAACTACGCTTCTCTTATGCCCCCACGCCGATGGCAAAAGTACAACAAAGCTTCGCCTGACAAGGTCCTCCACCCCGAATTGCTATGTTTCAGCTCCAACGTATAAACTTTCTAATCCGCGCGATTGCCAGTACGTAATATTGCCGCCACATTGGATCCCCCACCATATAAAATTGTCACCATTTTTCCCGAGTAGGATTACAATCACACGGAACTAACTTTTAACCAAATTGCATATACGCAGAATTGTGCCTGCAGGAAATGACCTCGAATTGCCCCCTCGGATTGTTCCACTCGATATTGTCTTCAAGCGGGATTGACCAAATCAGGCAAAGCACAAACAGGGATTGCCGCCATGTGCGATTATCATTCGCTTAGAAAATGCCCGTCCTCATGCAGGATTTGCCAACTCGCAATATTGACTCTTCCACTTGAAATTGACCTCTTAACCGATTGCTTCCACATGAAAGTGCACCCCTACAATAAACGGTGACAGGCGTGTCCTGGATATAAGGACTATCAAAAGAAATCGATAATTCCAAATTGCAACATAGGCATAGCTGACGGCAGGACTATCGCGCTTAGCACACTCGCATCGATTGAAATTTTCTTGCTGGAGTGTTGGTAAGTTCAACTAGTATATCCACGCCCATTAATTGACCCAAAATGTAACGACTTTGCTTTTAGTGTTTAGTATAATCATAGGGCATAATCACTCGCAGTAAAAATACTCGTTTAAACTAAACCAAAAAATGTTCATCTGAGATAAATAGAGCCTAGGATTAAAATAAATATAATGAGTGTGTATTTCAAATAATTTGTGCCTTCGTTCTTTTATTCATTTCATTTTTCATTCAGATTTGAGAATATCATTGCATTGTGTAATGCTTTGTTAACCGTATCTGCTCTTCTATGTATAGTAGCATTTCTTTTTTCTTGCGCGGAGAAAGATGATGACCTATGGTATGTAATTATCTTATTGAACACATTTTTTCGCCAACAAAATAATAACGAATACAAATCGCCCATATGAATTATAGAACCATGTGGTCTTGAGTTTACGTGCCTTACTATATTACTTTCATAATCCAGAATTAATGTGCCCCCACACGTCACCCAATATTCGCCCAAACGCGCAGTAAAGGACCAAAATAAGACCACGCCCATGAAGTGTATGACTTTAAATTGATTGAAGGGACATGATACTCACTTAAAAATATAGAACGAGATTTAATATTATATGAAACTCCCGCATGGCCTGGGCGAGAAGCAATCCCCCATGTACAACTCGATCACACAACTCAACTTCCCGGGTATCACTGGTGTTAGTATCTCTCTAACTTTCAGAAATGCCATTTAGGAAAAAAAAACTTCAGCGCGATAATGTTTACGTGAGCAAAAATAGTTACCGTAAAAACGGGTACTTTAATATATAACGATTGTGATACCTGTTCAATGAAAATGCGAATAAAATGGAAATATAAAAACGAAATATATCACCAATATTGATATGACGTCAATTTGTTATACCCAAGCACCACATTTAGTCACTCAAACACCATTTATATTATAATTTTCGAATCCTCGCTGCCAGGTGGGGTTTGTATCTATTACTTCGCATGTTATTTTGAGTGAACCTCTTTTCCTGGGTAGATTTTGTTTTAATTCATCTTTTCCTACCAAAGAGACTGTTTTGAGGCTGCCTGATATTTGAATGCCCTTCGTTTAGATCGATAATTAAATTACTATAAGAGCTCTTTAAGTCCATCCATGGCGTTTCCATGCAATTTTTGTTTTCATCACAATTTTGAATTTTCAAGAAAATGGGCGTAGAGGCTGCACCTAATCCGTCTGACGTCGATCGCATGTTCCAATCAGGAGATCCTGGGGTAGTGAGGAATTGTTCGGAATTCACTGCTTTCCCGATCGTGTGGATTTGAAAGCTTTCAAAACTCGCTTTTCTGAAACAGCGCCTAAAGGGGAAAAAAAATCGATGGACACATAGGTGACAATATGTGACAAAGTACCAAACATTATAGTACAAGAAACTAAACTCATAAGAAACTAATAAAAGTGAAAAAATTGAAATTGTTGAAAATTTGAGAACAACATCAAAGTTTACTAATTCCAAGTCACAAATTGAAAAAAAAAAACGAAAGTTGACGATCTATCTAAGAGAGTGAAACTTGAAGTTTCCGATTTGTAGTGAATTTCAGTAAAACAGTTTTTATTACGCTGATTCCTTAATTATTGCAATGAATTGCACTTGGAATGGATTCAACTCATCCAATCAGTTAAACAAGCATTTGAAGTCAGAATCGTGACATTTTCTTTTAGGGACTCGGAAGAAAATGATTCCTGGCGGACAATAGCTGGTCACGTACCTAGGTTTTTGTTTCTGGGATTAGCTCCTATCATACCTATAATATTAAGTTCGTCAAACTACAAAATATTGTTTGGAAACGTGTACCGGAATCTGTCCATGAACGATGTCCTTTTCACTCTGGATCCCGCAAATTTCACACATCAAAAGTAAGTTTGTACTTCAATGAAAATGTATGTTACCGTTTTCTCACAATATCCCTCAAAATATAAAATTCTGATTTAAGTTCGCACCTTAATCGAAGGGGTATCCAATTTTAATTTCGTCAAGCTATTTATTTTATCATGATTACACAACCACGAACAAAATCCCAATGACGTCAATTTACTAGAATTCAGAAGAACACGACGTTAAATTTTTCTGGTGGAGAATTTCCGCAAAAAGTAAAATTTTCCTTTTTCACTTTTTCAAAATTACATCTTATCTGTATATGTTATATATACAATGTATGTGCAATTATTTTCTTGAAGTAGTATTGTTGAGTGTTCTATTATCTCAATTATTCGTATTATCGAATATGGAATAGAAACAAAATAAGAAACCTTGATTGTCCCCGCACTGTCTATCTATTTCCAGTCAACGCAAACCTAGCTATCTCTCCCATTACATTTGCAGTATTTTAAAACATTAAAAAACCCATTAACAGTTGTAAGTTATGTTGAAATCATTTGTAATGCTTCTAGAAATTTCTCATTTGATCTACCCTTGGAAACACCGTTGTCCCTGTATAGTCAAATGCATTTTTTTCGTGATCATTGGCGTATTTGTGATGTTATTGGTTACTGATATTTATTGCGAATCCCACGTAAGTACTCATTTCTTCACTCTTTCACCGATCGATCCATATGATTTTGACCACAATCGATAGGAATAATCATAACGATTTTGGAGGCAACTAAAGGGAAACAAAATAACGGTAGATGGTTCGATCATCTCCCAGAATAAATACACCAAAGTGTATTTAAGATTTTGGTTCAGTACTGTGTATGATGTTTTCTGCTTATGCTGGCACTTTATATTGTAATAGCGCTTTGTCTTCCGGGTGACCAATAGTTAGCTACTCTTTCGGCCTTGTGGCAATTTTGAAACAACTTGCAACAAGCCTAGGAATCAAAACATAAATTGATTTAAAATATCTTTTTGATTATTTCGTTAACCCAGTTACACACGTATTTTTGAGAATTTGGCGAGTTTTTGAAATTCGTTAGTCCTCGGATTCTTTTTGCAGTGGAGCAATTTTTTGCGTTAATCCGTCAGTTACCTATTATAAAAAATGGATGATAAATATAGACACGTTTTTGGCCGATATAAATATTTCTAATTTGCTCAAAACTGAGGCCAAATATCGGTCGTGCCTACTTTATATCTCTCTTCTTGACCATTAATGGTATATGAAATTGTTGAAAATTCTGTGCAATCATTGAGCAGAAAGCAACTGCTTAACGAAAAAATATTTCAAGCAATCGTGCATTAATAAATATTTGAAAATAACCGAAAACAAAAATTTGACCAACTTTGAACCGGGCGAGCTTCAAAATTTTTTTCGAATGAGCTAAAATATTTTCTGTGTTTTTTTTATTCAATATCTACTTTTGACGAGGTTTTAGTTATGTTTTTCATTTTTTTTTTTTTTTTTGGACCACCCTAATAGGGACCAGGAAGCAATTTATTTTGGCCGTCATCGGGAATATCAATAATTGGGATACTTGGCACGCTGGTCACTTTTGGCATTTTGTTTCGGAAAACGAAATCAATTGCGGATTCACATGGAATAGAGTCATATTTATGCCCGTCGGAGTACTTAATGTAAGTAGAAATTTAACTTCTAACAGTCATTGTTGTTTCGAGAAGCTATTAACGTTGTATGATATTGGCTGGATTAAAAATCACGTAATGGTAAAATTGATGAGCAATTTCATTCGAAGAAATCATTATGGGCGTAGAAGTATTTGAGAGCTTTTGTTTAAAATGGCACGGAGCCAGCTATATGTAACGGAAATGTGTGGAATTGATTTCTGATAATACCGAAACACCAATATATATAATATTTTTCATTTTAGGGCCTATTATGCGAGTTTCATTATCTCAGCATTCTGGATAGCAACATGTCTTTCATTCGTCGTGCTGGCGGCTTTATATGAGTATAGACAGGTATATTTTTCATCAAATTTGTTCACAATGTATATATGTATATTAAGATGTGATACAGAATTCTTTCCCTCCTCCAGGGTAGATACCACTCACTGCGTACTGCAACAATAATGTTTCCGCTTCAATTGAAAATGCTGTTTGTTCATATTTAGAATTAGTTTGAATGAAGCCAATGCAATAAGGGAAAGTGGTTCTAAGATGCTAGGGGTCGACAATTTTTTTGGCTGTTTTTTTCTGTTATTAAATCATTCATAACAGATCCATTAACTCAGATGGTTAATTTTATGATTCTGGTTTTCGCCAACCTCAACCCGTCTGACTTTTGTCTTGAATCCACGTGATTTATCCTCCCCGATTCCTTTGCCTCCGTTATTTTACAACTGAAGTTAAGAACTGCGGCTGAGCAAATTCCTCGCACCTATTATAATTACAATTAAGTCCGATTCAGCGCGAACATGTGACTTGGGCAATAAGTGGTATGCGACTTTTAACTCGGGGAAGATCAAAGTGTTGTCAATTACTCATTGCAATTATTTAAATTGAACTCAAATGTACCTATTTTTTATGCACCTGGAGAATCCTTACAGATTTGTCTCGTTTGAATGACACTCACTCGTTAAACTTTTAGGGATTTGAGCTTATGAGTGGAATAGCTATGACACCAATCTTCATTCTATCGTGTGATTAGTATATTTTTTAGGATTAAAAGGCGTTGGCATGCAGTTATCATAACTGCCTTTTTAAAATATGATTTCTGCTCTAGTGCCTCATAAAAATCTTCAGCTGATCGACGCACGCGTTTCTTTACCTATTTATATACATTTATTGTGGAAGTTTTACAGCGACAAAACACCCCATTGTATCAATTTGCATATTTACTATTGCCGAGATAATTAGAAACTAATATTTATGATAAGTAATCAGGCTTTTGTGTTCATCTCACAGGTATTCCTGGAATACTTACATTCACATTTGCGGAAAAATACGATTGCGCATGGCATCTTCTGAAAAAGATATTCAAGAAAAACCTCTTCTAGCTGTGCAATCTGACTCGGCTATATCTCTAGTACCGGACACAGTGGAAAATACATATAAGATTTACTACATCATCAGACAAGCAAGAGGTTTAACGTCTCTCGTCATAATTTTTAAAAAACGTACTCTTGAAATACACGAGGAATCGGATTACAAATGCTTTACTTCACTCATAGAAAATGATGAAATCATGGTAAAGATAAAACCGGTCGTTACTGATGGAGACTCTATTCCAATAACAGGAACCATTGCGGTTAAAGACATTTTGGAAAAATGCTCAAACAACCGTTCACACTCTTTCACATTTGACATTCCGCCCACGTTACTTAATCAGGGGCGGATTGAATATGGCGTATGGGTAAAAAATCGAACGCCACATGGATCTCAACTCAGCTTGGAAGTTGCTTCAGCACCAGGAAATAGATCCACACCACAAAACAATTCTTGCAGTAACAACTGTAGTGGCAATTGTAAAAAAGAAGGTGAATAATAATTCCATATTTATATTGTAATAATGGGGTTCTTATACCTAGAACCACAAACCTTGTAGTTTATAAAAATAATTATATGTCAAGTTTTATGATAAGACCTCGAATTAATTGCGAAATCTTTAACAATAAATTCTCTTTTATGCTCGGGTACTAATGTCATAACCTACATAAAAACTATAAACACATGGGGCGCATTTCACCAAGCTGACATTGACAGACGGAGCAGCTTTATGGTAAAATTACTTCCTTTCTGTGATATTTCGTACATTTTTGGTAAATGTAAGTTGTTTTGTCACTATTTATCTGTCATGGAAGAATATGCGAAGAGCATCACTGTAAATGACTATTATATATCTTTTTTCATATCTAACAGATCATCGGAATAGATCCGATAGGATCACCCACAACGCAACTGGATACAATATCCGTGGTACAGCAACAATCAATCAGAGTGCTGACTTAAACGTTACAGTTCATTCACACCCGGAGCAAATAAAGAGAAACGATCAATCGGGAGCAGCCACGGGCAATTGCAGCAACAACTGCAACAACTGCTGTATCATTACATTGGGATAAAAACTACATAACAATAGGCTGATTTAATTCTATCTAATGAAGAGGGACAATCTTGATCAAGTCATATGCCATAACATCATCAATATAAGGGTCAGGGCTGTAGTAAAATCGAGCCTACCCAATTTATCAAACCGTTAATTAGGTCTTAGAGATGGATTCATGAGCCAAATTCATTAGGACAGAATCCCGAAAAATAAAAAAAAAATAAAAAAAATAATAGTAACGTCTCTTTATATTATTAATTTCAAATTACATTCTTTAAAACCTTTTATTTGCTATTTTTTATTTTTTGGACTCTATATGTAAAGTTAGAAATAACACCAAAAAGAACTGAATAGAAACCAGCATAACGCAAACAACTAACGCAGATGAACAATCAGAAACTGATCATTTGAGGGAAATATTCCGTTCAGACATCAATCGCTATATTACGTTTAGTTGGTTGATGAACAAAATAAATTTTTAAGAGCAAAATTTGGGACTTCTGCTCATGATATAGTCTAAATTTGCCAATTTTACATTTAGTTGCACTTATATGGTATATGTTTTTAGTAGTTGATTGATTCATGTTTTTCTTTTTTGAAAATTTGAATGTTGATTGTGATTTATTCGCAGTTTTTCTGATGTAAATTCATACTTCCTCAAAATTGTGAAAATAAAACCAATGAACTAAGAGGAAAAATTCGAAACTTCAGTTCATGATATATGTTAAATTTGAAAATTTTATATTTAGTCGCACATAGATGTTATATATGGTTGATGAAATATAAACTTTCATCCAACATTTAATTTTTTACCTCTGATATGACAAACTTATTTTGCAGCTGATTGATTCATGTTTTTCTTCTCTGGAAATTAGAATGTTTATTACGATTTATTCCCAATTTATCTGAAGCAAATGATATTTGCTTAAAATTGTAAATAAACTAATGAAGTAAGAGTGAAATTATTGACTTTTTCCGAATTTGTATTTTCTAGTTGTACATAGATATTAAATGCTATTGATAAAATGAGAACATTTAGTTGCCTCATGTTGTTCTTTTATAGAAATTAGGTTGTCAATAAATTGCAGGAATATTCTACTTAAAGTTGTTTTATTCCTAATATTATTGTACGAAAAAGCAGAGAATGAGTCTTAGTTAAGCATAATTCACCAATGGAACGTGTCGCCGAGGCGCGGTTCAATTGTGACTCATGCTTGGTAATTTTCTGACTACGGTGGTGTTGTAAATTCAGTTTTTCGTTTTTTTTTTGAGATTCACTCTGTGCGCGACCTTAAACCGCGTCATAAGTGAACAAATATTTACCAGCTACCTATAGTACAAAGAGAATAACCACAACTAGCGGAAATCTTTTGAAGCAGACATGAATCCCTATTATAATAAATGCAGTGAGTGGTATCTGCCCTGGACGATGGCAGAACTTACATTCGAAGCGGAATTGAATGGCTATTATAATATAGTTCAGTGAGTGGTATATACCCCGTACAATTTTAGAGCTTCTGTGTATTCTTACAATGGCCATAACTAGGTGCAAGAAATACGTTAGGGCAACTCTGAAGCCCGCACCTACATAGCTTCAAATATATCCCTACCGATTTATTCATTAATTCCCGAATTGTAGACACCTGCTATCCAACCAGGTGAATTCACCTAGGGCATGAATGTAGACGAGGATTTCGTAATCAGAAAAGAGATAAGAATATGTATTGACAATTTTGCTATATGGACAGATTGTGATGTTTCATCTTCGACAAATAAATCTTCTGAAGCTGATTATCTAGGGTGGGGTATTGAATTCACCAAAGTTGCTCGAGGTATTTTATTGTTGCGCGTCAATGCCTTGGTTGGTGTTTGTAGGCCAATGAATGGAGTTTGTTTTTAAAAATACTCGATTTGTAAAATACCAGACATAAATGTACTGATTGAGAGACACAATTTGACAGCGCTTTACCATCTACTACTTCTCACCTATACGACCATACAACGAATTATGATTTGCGCAAGTATGGGTTATCTACTCGTTATGTAAGATTCGATCGAGAGAATTAATAAATACAAAGTTTGGCTCAGAGAACGATTTTTTGATCGTAAAATGATTTTAAATCCCATTTTTTAACCTTCGGCCGAAATTTTATAGATTTTGATCTTCACCAACTTTGCTGAGCTTAAAGAATAGCTAATACTGGAAAAAAATACCGGATAACGTTATGAGCACCGTGCCTGAAAAAAATAAAGCTGGGCTTAGGCTGAATAAGTTGAAGGTTACTGCGGTCGAATTCTCAAAATTCGCCAGCTCAGTATATTCACAATTTTTGAAGGAGGAAAGAAACGAAAAAAACATATTTTGCGTTCACAATAATGAATTATTTATTGATAACATTACATCATTCATAATTGCTTGAGTAAAAACTTGGTGCTAAAAATGAGTCATTCATTTGAGTCTGAGTAAAATTACATCGAACAATTGGGAACCGAATTAACTCAGATGGCGAAACGCTCTGATTTAAATGAAAGGCAACTTTAAACACCCCTGACGATATATAATTCAAAAAAAAAAAAATACTCGTTTCGATCCTTTTCGCTCCACAGTGCATAATTTTCCATTCATACTCCCAGATCAACGTTTTGAAATTAAACACTTCCCATTTTGTTAAAAATTGGAACAAATATATATCGCTATGTGTGGGTCGCTGATGGGTCGGGGCGTCCGAATGCTTGAGACAATAAAAGTTCCGATTTGGTCGAGTGATACCTACTGATTTATACAGATGAGGATACCGGTTGTTCAACCAGGGGAATTACCTCGGAAATAAATTGGGAAAAGGTTAGGTAACTTGTCTGATCGAGTGTGGATCGTACTGCCATGTGTATTGCCTCATACTTGGCGACAAGATCGGGATTAGGTTAGATTAACTCTTCAAGATATATAATTTACGCTGATATTTTTTAACACTTTTGAAAAGATACGCGTCGAAAATAAAAGTGCATTATTTTTAATTAACGTGTGTTGCGACATAGGTTTATAGTTTTCCTAAAATATTCGGAGGTTTGGCGTCGAATTTATAACATTCAAAAGCGGTAGGTTGGTGAAGTGCCAAATACCCATTCAAACATCGCACTTTCTTTTGTGCAATTTGCTGAGTTGAATTGCTTGATCTAAATTTTCGATGAATTATACCAAGATATTTTGCTTACTAGCTATTATATCATACATTCGCATATGCCACTCCAGTTCCTACAGAAATTTGTGGTGAAAGAGGTACGTTACGAGATGATGTGGATACATTTTGATATCTCCTAATTATTTCACCAACTGATGTAAAGCGTGGTTCTGGAATCTCGTAGAAAATTTATCGCAGTAACTAGCTCGCTTGACTACTTTTTTGAGTAACATATCTTACGAGAAGTGACGTTACATTCCTCATTCAGCAATTATATACCTCAAGCGAAAAATTATATTTTTTCTCAATATGAATTTCAAATGGACCGCGGCGCTTACCTAACAAAACATACTCTGCAGATTTTTTTGCCAGAGATTCATGGTTAAGGTATTCAATCCCCTCGGTGAGATAGCGTATTTCTACAAATCTGTAAGTTATAAAGCTTGTTCTGTATCAGAAATTTTATTTTGCCAAGCATGATCCGCTGATGAACCGCGCTTTCACTGGTAGCGACTGTGACTCGCATAAAACATACAATGTTTAAAATATATTTTCCGACTCGGTACTGAATCATTTAAGTTAAAACGTTGCTTTACTGACTCATATTATTATATTAGAATCAAATAAAATTTTATTGCAAGTTTAAATAATTTCAATACGATGGATGAGGTTCAAATAGGAAAACCTTACTGGCGTACTGACGAACATCTCGGTACACAAGTAATACAGATGTAAATTATGTTCGTTCAAAATTTTTTTCCCAAAACCTTTGACAAACGCGAGAATTGATCGGATAACTTAACATATTCACAACTATTTTATTGTTTATTGGTCGTTGATAGCAATTTGGAAGGACAATTAGATATATATATATATTTTAATTTTCCGTTCTGATTATGACGACCTGCGTCGTCTCGACGCGAATCATCAGTGACTCATACTTTCCGAAAGATGTTTTGATGTACTTTTTCTAATGTAAAACCATCCCCCACGTGTTGTAGAAGGCCACTGTAAAGATATCGGAGTGGCAGATGGTTCTACCATCGTACAGGGCAGAAATACCTCAATCCCCTCTATTATATTAGCGGTTCATCCATGCTTTGTATGCATTTTACTTAGAGTACAGTAGTGGGTCCAACTTTTAGTATTAGTTAGTATAGATAGAGTGAATTTCAATGAAAAAATATTCAAAACATCACTGTGGCATCACTAACATCACTAACTTTTGACACCCCTGCCGATATATTATTCAAAGAAATAATTGTCTCGATCCTTTTCGCTCTACCGTGCGTAACTTATATTCATATTGCCAGGTCAACGTTTTAAAAACAAACATTGTCCATTTTGTTAAAAATTGAAACAAATATATATTGCTATGTGTGGGTCGCTGATGGGTCTGGGCATCCGAATGCTTGAGACAATAAAAGTTCCGATTTGGTCGATTGGCACCTTCTGATTTATGCAGGTGAGGATACAGGTTGTTCAACCAGGGGAATTACCTTGGAAATAAATTAGGAATAGGTTAGGTAACTTGTCTGGTCGAGTGTGGATCTTACTGCCATGTGTATTGCCTCATGCTTGGCGACAAGATCAGGAATAGGTTAGATTAACTCTTCGAGATATATAATTTACGCTGATATTTTTTAACACTTTTGAAAAGATATGCGTCGAAAATAAAAGAGCATTATTTTTAAGTAACGTGTGTTGCGACACAAGTGTATAGTTTTCCTAAAATATTCGGAGGTTTGGCGTCGAAGTTGTAACATTCAAAAGCGGTACGTTAGAGAAATGCCAAATACTTATTCAAACATCGCACTTTCTTTTGTGCAATTTGCTGAGTTGAATTGCTTAATCTAAATTTTCGATGAATTATACCAAGATATTTTGCTTACTAGCCTTTATGTTATACATTCGCATATGCCACTTTAGTTCCTACAGAACGTTGTGGTGAAAGAGGTACGTTACGAGATGATGTGGATACATTTTGATATCTCCTAATTATTTCACCAACTGATGTAAAGCGTGGTTCTGGAATCTCGTAGAAAATTTATCGCGGTAACTAGCTCGCTTGACTACTTTTTTGAGTAACATATCTTACCAGAAGTGACGTTTCATTCCTCATTCAGCAATTATATACCTCAAGCAAAAAATTATATGTTTTCTCAATATGAATTTCAGATGGATCGCGGCGCTTACCTAACAAAACATACTCTGCAGATTTTTTTTGCCAGGGATTCATGGCTAAGGTACTCAATCCCCTCGGTGAGACAGCGTATTTCTACAAATCTGTAAGTTATAAAGCTTGTTCTGTATCAGAAATTTTATTTTGCCAAGCATGATCCGCTGATGAATCGCGCTTTCACTGGTAGCGACTGTGACTCGCATAAAACATACAATGTTTAAAATATATTTTCCGACTCGGTACTGAATCATTTAAGTTAAAACGTTGCTTTACTGACTCATATTATTGTATTAGAATCAAATAAAATTTTATTGCAAGTATTTATTATATTTTAAACAATTGTATTACGATGGAGGAGGTCCAAATAGGAAAAGGTTACCGGCGTACTGGCGAACACCTCGGTACACAAGTAATACAGAAGTAATTGAAAATTTCGTTTGTTCAATATTTTTGAATAAATCGGAAAATGCGCTTTGAAGCTCTGTAGATAAATAAAAAATTTTATTTTGTCAAGCACGCGCCACGGATGAACTGCGTCTTCTCGAAGCGAATCAGCAGTGACTCTTACTTTCTAAAAAGCGGCGCGTTCGATTGGTGGCTTATAATTACCTAAACATGACCCTTTAATATTTCCGGAAACGGGCTGCGGTATTGGGAAATATAGGAATATCAAAACAAATAAAATTCTACAGCAAATTTGAACTCACATCTTTGCTACTTGATATCTCAATATTCAGACTAAAGCAACAATAAATAAGATATCATAATATTTTATTAACATTCTAATTTCTAAAAACAAAAACATAAGATAATTAAATGCGGAAAATTTTTTCGTACTACAGATAAAATGTTAAATGTTCATATTCATTATCATATTATATCGAAATCATGGTATACATATATACACAACTAAAAATTCAAAAATTGAAAATGGAGAATATATATCATGAACAGAAGTATCGAACTTTGACTGTTTGTTCATTGTTTTTGAATTTTGATAAATATGTACTTTGTGCCCTGAGCATTTAACCGTAGAAAATTATAACAAAAGTGCTTTGAATGGTTGCTCTTGCCACCAAAATTTTGGCAAACAGGATTAATATGATATCCGGAATAAAAAGGATTTATTTTGTCTTTAATCAGGGCGTATTGGACATGCGTTGAATCGTGTATTAACAAAGCAGACTGAACAAGAGCAACATTCTGCCAAGGGGGCCAACGTTTAAAAACAACAACGTTTGAATAAATGTTTTTGATAGTTTTTCATGATCTTTAGTTTTCAATTTGAAAATAATTTGGAAAATATTGCCTCTACGTTAAAATTGTATTCTTATTCCAGTGCGTCTATTGTAGAAATAAAATATATATATATATATATTATAGTAACTGTAGATATTCCCCTATCAATAGCAACACCGGTGCGCGTAGCCGGTGTAAAGAATAGGAACAATATTTACATTTTTTATCTCGGCTTCTTCATCTTGTTATGGTTGTTCGGGCATTTTCGTCTATGAACACAATATGCAAATGTAATGGGGCATTAAAAATCTGTCCTGACTCTTCCAAATATTATTGGCTACACATAAACATAATGCAGGGATTATACACAACATTCGCAAAGCACAAACTGTTACAATGACGGCGTGTCTATTATGTTTGTTGATCTTGCTGAAGGACAAAACTTCAGCCTTTTGTATAATCCGGTCATCACTCGCCGAAAGGTCAAGTTGATGTCTTCAAGTATACATCATTTAATAAATTTCGATGAAACAAATCGGCAAAGTTTACTTATGACAAGCAAAAGCATGAACATCAGTTTGCAATTTTGAATAAGTTTCGTAAAAACATAAAATCAGTGCCTACCCTATTACACCCTGGGTTGAATGGTGGGGGTGGATTAATGAACTGGACTTGCCCGGGCTCGAAGCCGATACCAACCTGTCGTGCCAACGTAATATATTTACTTAAGTTTAGTATAATAAATAATAAATAGGGTCACGATAAATAATAAAATACAGCACGTGATTGGTTTTACACTGGAAAAAGTGCTGAGTATTTAGTGCTTGACAAGGCCTCGCTTGCATTCTACTCATTCATCATTAAGCCCGCGCTAAAAGTTGATTGCTCTCTCAGAATTAAATGTTTCATCGTTGAGCACAAAGCGATAAAGTGATAATATTGCACTCCTTGTTGTGCAGTTCTATTCTAAAGTTCGAACAACTCCACTCAAATTCCAATGACTGTTTTTGTCGCCACAGACGAGCGACATGAAAACAGTACTTCTGTGAAAAGTTTCTCTATATGAACAGAGCATTGTTCTGAACAACAAATGTTTGTACACTAAACAACATATGTTTGTACAAATGATAGGGACTGAGTAATGAAAGAAATTTCTCTGATTATTTTATTAATTCAGCTTGTGCTCAAATCTTTATTAATCAAACACTAAACTTAATAAACTTTACCAATGACTAATACTTAACAAAGCATTGAGTAAACATTCCTGTTTAACATGGGTCATTGATGGAACACGCCGTTCATCTGTGGCTAATGCTTTACAAAACAATATTTCTGTTAATACATTTACTGTGAAACGGATCATCTATTCGTGCTCATGGCGGCTGCTTCTTCTCACGAAAGAATATTTTTAGCAAAATCTGGCTAATCTGGCTCATGCTTGACAAAATTTCCTACTGGGTTGATATAATATTGACCATGACGACAGAGCGTCATTGCAGAAACTGTGTTTTTGTTCGAAGTGGAGAATCATTGTCAAACTAATGGATTTGAACAATAAAGTTCAATTAACAAATAGTTTGGTTTTGTCTGCCAGGACCGATATATGGCGCCGCGTCGTTCATATCAGCTTGAAAAAAAAAACGTAAAAAAGTGAGCGAAAATGTTAAAACTTTCGGGGTCTAAGTATGACGTCATAATGGACGTCGCTGCTAGCTAAAATTGTTCTCAAAATTAGATTTCTATTGTCTATGATGATACAGTGCCCAAATTTACACGAGAGGCAGCGATATTATATACAATAATTGACAAATCGAATATCTTTTAATTATTGTAGTGAAAGTTTAAAAAAAATAGTTAGAATATTTTATAAAAACCTGTCGAAAATATTACTGGATTCAGTCTTATTGAGTGCAATTATACTGGGAGCAATCAAAATGGGCGTGATCTTACTGAATTTTTTCTTACTGGGTTCTTACAAAATACTGTTCTACAGGATGTAATCTTAGTAAGCGCAATTCTACCGAACTGGGTGCAATTACCTAGCGAGTGCAATCCTACTGGGTGTAATTGTACTGATGATGCAATTGCACTGGGTGAAATTCAACAGATGTTATCCCATCAGATGCAATTATACTCTTACAAAATACAATCCTATTGGATGCAGTTCTATAGTGTGCAATAATTTGTGAGTTCATTCAACTCAAAATCATTAGGCTCAAAATGAAATGCGTGTACTTCAACTCAGTGTAATTCAATAGCCCTCCCCACCCCCCCCCCCCCCCCCCCCCCCCCCATACCCCGCCCTTCATCTTGCTTTTGGCCTTTTTTGGGACAATATTTGAGGCATTGGGTTGTCCAACATCTTTTATATATTGAACACCGCATTTAGGGGTTAACGAAGTCGATTTTACACTCAAATACAAATATTGCGCGTTGAAAATATATGTTCAGAATGCTCTTCATGCAGTAAGATTTGATCAGCTCATCATCAATGTTATCAAAAATATTGATATAATTACAATGTATTGCTGTGGTGGAAACAATCACATCCCGGTACATAAAAAAATTCGCCACTCATTTGATATTAGCCTACTTTGGATTTTACTTCACGCCCACGAGACCTCTATCCATCTCTGGCACAGAATAAAATTTTCTGAAAATGACGCAGGGAATATATTCTATACAAATCTGAACGCAATGGCAGAGTGCACTGGAATGATGTCTGTCCTGTGCGAAGGTAAACTTATCTACTACTTCTTTACAAGAAGGGGAACAAGAATAAATAATCAATTGAGTGACAACACCAATTGGACATAGGCCAGACTTGGTGGCACGATTGGTGTAAGTGATTTTACGGGACGGTATTGAAAATACTTCGAAATTGACTTTTTTAGGCCAAATATGGAGTGTTGATGGAACGCATCTTCGCGGTGCGTTCCATCAACAGACTATTATTGGCATAAATCTCATCAACTTGGCATCGTTTTATGCAATTACTGCAAATGACCAGTAAATTCATTGCACTCTAGTTGCAGTATATCAGTGGTCCGGGCACAAATTTTATTATAACACAAAATCGGTTTGTTTGGGACAGCGTGAGGCTATTCCACATGTCTCCGGCGTTTTGTGTACCCTGTTTGCTTTCACTATTTATATCCGAACTGAGTTGATTTTATCGTTGTTTCTCTTCACCTTATATCTTGCAATTATCCAATGTCCAGTCATTGCAGCTATGCATTCGCTCCGATGATGCAGCAATCAAGAGAATTCTCACAACAGAATAACAAGATTCTGGCAAATCTCATACGCTGTAACAAAAATAAAGTAAATTTACTGGTCATTTGCAGAAATTGCATATTTCCAAAGTCAAACGCCATATTGACAAAATTTATGCCAATTAAGGGCTGTTGATCGACCGCACCTTGGCTCATCAACACCCCATACTTCCCATACTTATCCAAAAAAGTCAATTTTGAATTTGTTCAATACCGTCGAGTAAAACCGCTGTCAAAGACTGGTGATTTTTTTGCATTTTTTTGTTACAGTGTATATATCATATTTTATATTATTATATATTCCTGGTAATTCAAAATGAAAGTGAGTTTAGTAGGTTTAGTAGGTGAGTATAGTAGGACCATTGTTTTGGCGGTCGATTGATCCACCAGGCATCCACTAAACAACACATGTTTGTACAAATGATTCAGACTGAGTAATGAAATACATTTCGCTGATTATTATTGAGCTCGTACTCAAATCTTCATTAATCAAACACTGAACTTAATTAACTTTACCAATCTTTATTAAATCTCAAGCAGTAATCATGTTTGCCAGTTGTGCGCCACCGAAAACTTGAGGTTTACTAATGACTAATACTTTCAAAGCATTGAGCAAACATATTCTGTTTAACATGGGCCATTGATGGAACGCGTTTCATTTGTGGCTCATACTTTACAAAACAACATTTTCTTTTGATACATTTATTGTTAAAACTGGTTATCGATTCGTGCTCAAGGCGACTGCTTGTTCTTGATAAAATGTTGAAAGCTGGAACGCACCGCGAAGGTGCTGTTCATAAACAGGCTATTATTGACATAAAATCTCATCAACGTGGCGTTTTTCAACTTTTGCAATATGCAATTACTGAAAATGCCCAGTGAATTTACTGTAATTTTGTTACAGTATATCAGTGGTCCGGACTCAACTTAATATAACTTAACATTGGTTTGTTTGGAATACCGTGAGACTATTCCACATGTCTCTGACGTTTTATGTACCCTGTTTGCTTTCACTATTTATATCCGAACTGAGTTGATTTTATTGTTGTTTTTCTTCACCTTATATCTTGCAATTTGCCTGTGTACAGTTAATATGGCTCTGTGTTTGCTTCGATGATGAAGCAACCAACAGAATTCTCGAAACAGAATAACAAGATTCTGGCAAATCTTATACACTGTGGCAAAAATACAGTAAATTTACTGGTCATAATTTATGCCAATTATGGGCTGTTGGTGGACCGCACCTTGTCGTTGCGTTCATATTTTATAATTTTATATATTCCCGGCAATTCACAACGATAGTGAGGTTTAGTAGTAGTACAAGTTGTAAAGTTAACCAAATATTCCTCAAGTCAGAAACTTTTGTATCAGCATCTCAGTTTGTCTGTTAGAAATGTGTCACCGATGCATCGCTCGCTATAAGCCA
Source organism: Styela plicata (assembly GCA_963675895.2). Lineage (NCBI taxonomy): Eukaryota > Metazoa > Chordata > Ascidiacea > Stolidobranchia > Styelidae > Styela > Styela plicata. The sequence goes on from OZ023141.1 coordinate 18,295,981, forward strand.
TCTGTTACTCAAGTTTGGTGAAATGAATTTTCTGATCTGAACTGAACTTGGCGAGACTCATGAGTGACTCATCTCATTCATGTCCAAATGACGAAGTGAAATATTTTAGGCGTGTATACGCATTCTTTCTAAAACTTTGTCATTTTCCAATTATATATCTCCTCAGTTTACTATCAACATGGGTTTGATTACCCATGCATTTGTTTTACTCGGATTGTTATCTGTGAGTGTAAGTAGCGCTGCCCAAAATCGAAAAAACCTCATTCACGTCTGGATTTAATATTCAATACCATGGAAAGCTTGGTTAGCAGAATAGCGAGCTTAGAGCAACAAGTCCAAGAACTGTCTCTACAGCAGAATCACGGTAATTCTGCCAAGATGTTGCTACAACCAGGAAATGAATTTGCGACAACCCGAGATGCCGTATTGTTCCCAACATTACTGGGCGGTGAGAAGAGAGAGAAACCATACTAGATGTGAATTTTTGATTTTATATTCTTATACTCAGTAAGTCCTTGCAAAGAAACATAAAATGTTATTGCACATGATTGATGACTGACGACTTTGTCTTGTAGATTTCTATATAGTCACTCACCGGAGTGAATTATCTCGAGCATGGCTCTCTACTATATGGCTTACACTGTAACAAAAGTACAGTAAATTTACCAGTCATATGCAGTTATGGCACATTTTCAAGGTTAATAAAAGGCTTTGTTGATGAGATTTATCCGAATTATGGGCTATTGATGGACCGCACCTTCCCGGTGCAATCCATCAACTCCTCATATTTTGCCAAAAAGTCAATTTTGAGCCAAGTAAAATTACTGCCAAAGACCAGTGATTTTGTTGCTTTTTTTGTTACAATGTATAGGTAAACAGAGGGAGATGCATATGTGTGTCAAATGTACGTTTTGTGTCGAACTTGTTATATGGTACCACGCACATGGTTTATAGTCAAAAAAGTTTTACTCAAAGATTTTATATTGATTTTAAGACACTGATATAGCGCATCGGAATGTCGCGGCACAACTGTGTCTCATACTTGACAAGTTGACAATTGTGACCAAGTTTAAAACAATTTTTTGTGCATCGATAGTTGTTGTAGAGTTTTCATAAAATATTACAGAAGGTCAAATTCAAATGTCTATCTACTTATTATAGGTCTCTGTCCTGTCAAATATGCAGACAAATGTTTCTTTGCAATGTTCTATTATGAGGGCCGTCCTAGTCCAGAGGATGCCGATAATTTATGCAAAGAAAAGGGCGCTGAACTCGGAAACATTTACTCTGAGCAACATATGATAGATCTTGGTCATTACATCCGGCCGTATCTTTCTTATACAAAAGGAGAGCGAGAGAATATCAATTTTAGGACTGCGATGGAATTCAAATCCCCTTTCGTAAGAATATTGATAGTTTTTATATGAAATTGAATATTTAAAAATGTTAGAAAAAAAATGTTAAATGTTAAAAAACTCAGCATTGAAGTAATGCTGCTTGAAAATAACAATATTCTTCAAAGATGAAGAAATGAACTTTGAGTCAAATGATTTTACTACTATTATTTCAATTTGGGTCATTTTTTGCTTAACACGCGTTTCGGTCTCCTTGATAACAAATATATTACTGTAAATAATTATATCGTGATGCTTCTTCCCAAAGAATTCACTTACATAGTGGTATGTTAAATATCTGGTGCATTTCCTGCATTCGATAATTATTTAATGTTTTATCGGATAAAATGCAAATCAAATAAAAAATCACTCCGTAAAAATTCGTGTGATTTTCTTCAAACTTTTTACCGCAATATAATTTATACCCAAGAGATACTTGAAACTTAGAAAGAGACGAACAAAAAAATCACAAAAACACAAAAATTATAAAAAAAAAAAATAGTATTGGAAGGGATGAGGAGAAAAAGGGGATGGACATAAAATTCAAAACCTATTAATTATTTTTCAGACAAGCACAGTAACAGCATCCGATGGCACTGAAACCAATTTTTCCAACTGCTGGTTTACAGATGAACCCACTTATGCAGTAGATCAAACAGGCATTGGACTTCATGTTGCTAATCTTGGATATCATCCCGAAGTTGCCATTTACGATTTATATCCAGACTCTGTGTCAGAAGGTGTAATTTGTCAGATAGATCTTTATTTCTGATAACAATGCTTGATAGAAACGGAATGGGATAATTGTCTGACCACATTTCAGTTATGCGAAAAAAAAGTACTTTAGTAAAAAGTAAAAAAGTAAAAAAAAAAAAAGTAAATTTACAAAATGCCAAAAATTTTTGAAATTTAAAAAAAAAATCGGAAGTAAATAAATATCTGTCGGAATTTTCATCAATTATTAAATTGCGTTGTTATTTTGAATTAGACTATGATTATTTAATAAAATAAAATAAATTCATTTGAGTTTAATTAAAAAAAATTATATTTGTATTTGAGGTACAAGTCGTAGATGAAAAGAACATTCGGGCATTGAGGGGGGAAAGGTGCAATTACATTTTTTTTGGGCTGTCAAGAGAAATTGCATATTGAGAGGGTGTGAGATTTTTGTGAGGTTGTGAAACGCTAATGATAAAAAAAAACTGTTTGCTGCGAACCTGAGGTGTGTATAAATATGCCGACTTCAATACTTGGGATAAAATCATTGGCGACATTACTCTTGGAACTATTACACATTTTCTGGCAACTGCTACCATGAAACGTCATCAGATAGCAGGACTTTTTTGAAACTTGTCAATTGAGGACTAGTACGGACAATGTGTTTAAATTACGAAATTTCACTTCTGTCATAAAGATGGAAAAACTGACCGAAAGTCGGTATGTAGAACTTTTCCGGGTCTTTTATGGGCCATTGTCCGCCATTGTGAGGCAATAAATACTTTTGCAAATTTCCATTAAATTTTGAAGTGAAATTCTTGAATCCTTTTATGAGGGATTCCCATCATGAAATCTTCGTGGGACTCTTTCTGCTCCTATCTCACGATTTTAGGCTGTTTTACTATGACATAGGATATAGACGCTCTTTTAAGATCGCCTGGGTCGCACATTATGACGTCACAAATTTACAACAAAATTTTTTCAAATTTTGGGCCCCCCTCCTTTCAAGATTATAAATGTGCCACCAGTTTTTTGATCTGTGAATCATAGTATTTCGAATAATTATCGCTAAATGTTTGGAAAACATATGCAGCATGACCTTTCAATGCAAATTTCATTTTTTTAAATATTTTGCAGCAAATTATCTGAGAATTGAGACAGACTTGTTTGTGTGAAAAAATTCTGAAGATCCGATAGTAATTTGAAATCATGTCGGCATGGCAATTCTATAAAATATAGATTGATGCTTTGTAATTCGGACAATTTAAGAGGTGACAAATGTCATAATCATTAATAAAACATATCGTGATAAACACTAACTTATCGTTGACACACCCAATTGATATATTTATTCTGTCAAGCATGTGCCACAAATGGATCGTGTTGCCGAGGTGACCCATACTTGACAAATCATGTTCGGGCAGGAATAACCTGACTGGGTCGTAACAAAGTCACTCTTCATCGACTGGACCTCCATGGCGCCATGTAACGTATGAACCACAAATAAGACTTATTTCGAATTCTGTTTCAGAACGTTTTTCAATTGTATATGCATGTGCTCAATTTTTATTTTCCCCCTGGTGTTTTGCTCAAATGATATTATTAAATAAATAAGTGGATCAGTACTTCACAATAGTCCTAACGTAATTATCTTGTGTTGTATGAGGCGACAAAAATGACAAAAAGAAGTAGCACACGATCGTTTTTTTCAAGCACGCTAAAATTAAAATGTAGTAACACCACATCTCTTAGACAGCAGTTTTGTTTGGGAATATAGATATTAAAGAATAAAATCAACCCTTCCAACCTAATATAATTGGCATAAATCTAAAATATGAAGCGATTTTGAATATTAGAAGTCTACGAAATGAACGACAAATTTACCGTGCCAATTCACAAGATGTCATTTATATTGGTTCATGTTCTATTTCCAAACTTTACATACTCAAAGTAATGTTATCCTGGAAACAACGAAAGAACAACCACCAATGTGCTGCTAGCTAAACTTATAAACAATAACAATTAATAAAACATCAAACGGAGGTATGCACATCAGTTACCATTTCATCCTCAAAATTGCAATATTATTTTTTTTTATTATTGAAGTTCGTACTGCAGCGCCTAAAAGGAATCAACTAACCTGCCACTTAATGGCAAGGAGTTATTAGAAAACATATTACCAGTAACTGCATCATAATGGAAAACTGCCCAAACTGAACTAAATGTTTATGGTGAACTATAGTGATGAATATCTGCCTGGGCGATCGTAGAACTACCAAACACGTCTTGTTTGACCAGTAATATAACCTGGAGGTTGATGATATGAGCAATGTGCATTATTATTTGTGTACCTTTTCTTGTCCTTTGTGTTTAAATACCTGATATAATATCAATTTCAAAATGATCTCTATAACAGAGTTTAATCGTAATTTTCTCTGCGGCATTGCACATAGAGGCATAGCAGAATAGCACGAATGTCGTATAGCGAATATAGCAATGCAGTAATACTTGGTTTCAACTACTAGAACTCTGACGCGACAGAACGACGATACTTTCGCATCATAAGCGTCCCACTGCTCTGTCTCGAACCAAGTCGCATAATATATGGAAAATTTGCATGAAATTAAGTTTCCTTTTAAAGCAAACATAGTTGTTTCAGCGTTTGGTATCGGAAATGAAAGTTCAGAATATTGACTACACAAACGCGTTTTTGATGCCACATAATGATAAGTCCACGATTCGTGTCGCATAAAATTTGCCCGAAGATGTTGAGATTAAGCGAATCCAATTATTTTTTTTTTTTTTTTTATTGAAATTCGCTCAGAAGCAAGGACACAGAAGAAGAATCAAACTTGAAAATTCTCCTGCAGCCACTAAAGTGCAAAGAGCTACATAAAATGCAGGAGCAGGAACTAAAGAAACCCCCATCCCTGATAGATGTCTATTAAAGCGCGAGTTTTAAAAAAGCCTTGTAGGTCAACACGATCAGGAAAACAGCAAGAAGGCAAAGAAATCCAAAGTTTTGATATTCTTGGAAAAAAGCTTCTTGAATAAAACTGTTTGTGACATTGTGGAACCTCCACAGTGAATAGGTGCGAATTGGTAGCCAATCGTGTTGATCGATTAAAAATTTTGTTCTGAGGAACGAGAGCAGAAAGCTCCTTTGAACAAAGATCATTATAATATCTGTAAAATAAACATAGTGAGGCAAACGTTGCGGCGGTGTGTCAAACTTTGCAGACTGCAGGAAAGTTTAGGACCAATCATATTGACCACCACGCCTTTGAATACGATCGAGCATGCTAAGAACAGTGACAGCGGCGCTGCCCCAAATGTGACAGCAATACTCCATACAGGGTCGAATCAATGATTTGTACAAATGGAGAATGATTTCGGGAGTGAGATAATGGCGAGCTCGATATAGAGAACCGACTTTCATCGAGGCTTGTTTAGCAATACTGGTGACATATTCATTCCAACTCATGTCCTTAGACAGTGTGAGTCCAACAAGACGAATATTTAATGATTCCTCCAGAACAGTACCAGATAATGAAATTTTGGGTTGCATTCGTATTAGTGTAACGATTACTTGATAAAACTTTAAGTCTTCTCCGAGTTAAGAGTTACCTGCCAAGTGTCACCCCAATTAGATACTGTGGCCAAATCACACTCAAGTGATTTTGCCAGAGCTAGACGTTGTTCCGGGAGGGATTTTTCATTGAGACAAGAATATAAAGTTGTATCATCAGCGTAAATTACCAAAATCACATATCAAATTATCGGGCAGGTCATTAATATATATCAAGAACAAAGTTGGACCAAGGATTGACCCCTGAGGGACACCGGATGAAATGGAATAATTACCTGAACGTTGTCCGTCCAAAACAACATTAATCTTACGATTGGATAAGAAAGATTTGACAACTGAAAAAACTTGTCCAGAAAAATCCCATACGATTGAATTTTCTGCAACAGACCTTGGTGCCAAAACTCTGTCAAATGCTTTAGAAATGTCTAGAGCAACCGACTTTGCCTCCCCACAACGATCAAGGGCACGAAATATTTGTTCAGTTATTACTGTCAACAAGTCCAGCAGTAGAGCGAGAACGACGAAAACCATACTAGCTTGTCCGTGAGGAAGACAAAGCGACTCCAGGTGTCCAGAAATTTTATTATTAATAATTGATTCAAAAAATTTTACTTATAATTGGTAAGAGACTAATTGGACGATATTTATTAGGATCAGTTCGGTCGCCACAGTTTTTGAAATGCCGGCACAATCGTTTGCACATTTCCAAATGTATTTGGGAAGGTACATTCTTTTAAGCATTTATTAAAAAGTTTGGGCCAAAAATAGAGGACAACTCAGGTGAAAGAATCTTCAGAATCACAGATGGAATGCAGTCAGGACCAGGAGATATGTTCGAATCGAGTTTGGCAATCATTCTAGAGACAAGTAGCGGAGTTACTGACATGCTCTCCAATGTAACGTCGGTTCGATTTGGAAAATTAGGTGGTGAGGTACCAGAAACCTGAACCAAGGCTGCAGTTATTAGAGAACATCCTGGCAAAACAACTCCGCCTTGTCTCTGGAAGAACACAAAATTTCAGGGCCATTTAAAAGAGGAGGGATACTAGATTTACCCCTGTTCATTACATTATTTATTATTTACCAAAAATCTTTGGAAACCCAATTTTTGTTGTGAAATTTTGGATTTGGTGGATTCCATGTATCGAGTTCTAGCAATTCTGAAAATTCTTCCACAATTATTTCTAGCCTTTCTGTGAAGTCGTCTATTATTGACGTTGGGATCGTCGACGATAGCGGTGGAAATGATGATTTCTCGTCGCTATTGCCGCCGAGCATTCGGGTGAAAACCACAACCATGGGGCAGAGTGGGGCTTCACTGGAATCTTCGGTGAGGAAATGAATTTCATCAATTCCAAGGCGTATCCACTCTGGCGATTTCCACCGCCCACTCATTTAGCTAGGCAACCCCCAAGAAGAACATCATTCCACGGCACATCGCGAAGGAGAGTCCCGAAAAGAGTCCAAGTCACCGCCCTTGTAGTTATAAGAAGTGCGTGTGAAAAGGAGACTCTTTACTTTTGTGAGAGTCGAATTTTTTAATCTCAGCTGCAAAATGACGTGGGTCTGAAGTACCAAGTGGGGGCTGGGGAACCAGGGAGAATACATCACCTGGATCTGAGACAAAACAAAGATCCAGTCGGGAAAGAAGCGTGAGCCGGGTTATCGGGGATCCTAGTCCATAAAATCCACCACCTGTGTCAGAGGACTCAGTGATGGCGAAATTATGAGTTTTTAATTCCGGCCAGGTCAGTTGCAGCTGAATATCAACCAGGTATCGTGATGGGCATTAAAAAATCTCCCATTATGCAAAATTTGGCGGATGGACAAGACATCAAAATCTTGTCCTTCTGCAAAGAGATGTCATCCAGGACAGAACAATCTTGGGTTGAGGGGGATTCGGTATACGAAGAATAGAAATGATGTCCCGATGTCAAAAGCGACATGCGTAGCGCACAGATACGAAAAGCCTGATGTGGACTCAAAAGCAAATGCACGAGCTACAGGCAGATTGCTACGAACGTAGACAGCTAGTCCGTGCATATGCTTTGGAGAATCCTTGCGTTAATGAGCGGCAAAATAACCCTCGACCCCCGAAAATCAGAAGATGAGATGCTCTATCCAGTTTAAGGTTGGTCTCGCAGAGTGCAAAGACATCTGGACTAATTCCTCGCAAGGAATGATTCCACAGAAACGAAGTTTCCTCTCAACCCACGAACGTTAGAAAAACAAATTGAAAAATTGTTGACTCGTGAGATTCTTAGCACCCCCTCCCCTATTACTTGGGTGCACGGGACTGGGGGGGCCATTGGCTTTATTCGGAGACGCGTCATATTATGTGAAAAAACAGCAACTGCACGCTGAGCGCAGGAAAACATTCCAAGGGAACTGAACTGCCATCGTTGAATGCAGTGAGTGGTTCTACCCTTGGACGAGAGTATGACTTCACTACCACTTCATGAGATTGGGATTACGTTTGGTTTTACGCTTCTGTCTGTAGAACTTCCTGATAAGGGTTGACACCTCCTTGCCAGAGAGGAATATCTCAGGTCAGTATAGCGCTACAGATTTACAAAGGTAATAAGCCCATCCGCCGCGACACCAAGGCAATAGTAATCCCATGGATGGGAAAAAAGTGAAAAGTGAAAAAAAAGTGAAAAGTTACTCCTGTGAACCATTAATTTGCAAAAAATGGATACCAAACCAACAAATATTTATCACACGAAAGTTGTCAATAACGTCAAATTCACAATTTTTTTCACCCAACATTCACAAACTATCCTTTTTCACTGATTTTGAATCTCTTTTTATTGGAAATTTAATCAATTAATTCAATACTTCTCTGAATCATAGATCTAATTAATTGTCGTCGATGTTCCATAACTTGTGTAACGATGTATGGCATTTTTAAGGGATACATTTATCATACATTGAGACATAGGCAAAGCAGGGTCGCCCGTCCGGTCCATGTCCACGGGTCGGTCACATGGTAATGATGTATTGTGTCACAAATACTTAACTGTATAACGATTTTGAATAGAGATCCAACCGTTTATGGAAAAAATGAATGTCAAATATAACGCAGTTCCGATGAAATACAATAGATATATCGGTGCCCAACAACGCTCAGGACAATGCGCCAATTATTGCCCGATCTATAGCATATTATCTCTTATTTCTCACTGGTCCCACCATGTATAGTTGTTGTATCGGAGTTAGTTTCAGAAATGCCGCGTTGTTTTTCTCAGCCCCATCAGTTATTGTTACTCACACAGCATTATTCCCTCTTGGGGCCTTCTACCGTAAAGTTATTTAATATTCAGTTCAATGTACTGCTATAATTCTGATAGGAGGCGTTAATAAGTCATCAATCATCTTCAATAGGTTTGGCGACATAAAAGAATGTCTACAACTTGTTTGGGGATGATTGGCGATCCAAAGCGTCTGTACATTTTAAGCTACTTATGTCATTAACTATACCGTGAGATGGCAGAATCGAGCTGTGAAATGCTGTTTGAATAACTAAGAGTAAATAGATAGATTTATTTCGACATTCGCGTCGTGACAATAGTATTAAAAATCATCTTATTTACATTTCAGAGTTCATTTAAGAAAGGGTGGACAAATGAGGTTTAAAAACAACGCGCATTACGTACACGTGCCCGTTTAGCCAGCCCTAAAATAAATTTACCTACACAAAATTAAACGCAAAAAATAAGTCGCAAAAATTGCATGGCAATCCACAGTTGCCACACAATAAATAAACAGTAAACAACAATATTATATTATCAATAATACATATTAATAAAGTTCGAAGATGCGTTGTTGATGATCTTCATGCCGAGTGCAGGGCATATTTAGCGCACATGTATACATTGCAGATTTCGGGTTCACCAATATGTTTAATTCTACCTGGTGCTGAGTATTTAAATGAGTTACCCAGTAGTGACGTACGATGTGCTTCAATATGTCCCAGAAAAAGCTGCTAGGATGCATGGTTTCACTATTTTGTTACTTGGTTTTATTTTATGTACTGTTACGATAGTACAGTGAATTTCCTATCTATTTGTAGTAATTGCATATTCACAAAATTTGAAAATGCGGTAATAATGATCTTTACGCAGAGTATGGATGTTTGATGCGCTTCGCCTCAGCGATGAGCTCTATCAACAGTGACCATATTGCTGCTATACCATATTTGCTATACCATATTGCTGCTAAATTGCTGCTCCAAATTTTTAACAAAATTCCGAACAAGATAACGACATTTTTTATATTGACATGATTTTAATGAAATATATAGTAAAATAGTATAGATAGGAGAAGTAATTAGACAAACATATAAATTTGAAGTCTCTGTTTACAATAATACAATTGGCGTTCCCTGTTCTTGTAAATGCCCAATAATTCGAATTAGGGTTCTTTTCCTCTAACCCAGAGTGTAGTAACTTGACTATGCTTTGCCGAAGCGCATGGTTAGCAACACACTAACCACTTAATATTCAAACACTTCTATTCAATGAAATCGAAAAACAATTTGCTCGGATATCTCGGTCCTCATGAATGCATTGATGAGCTAACGTCACGGACGAGTAACTGAATTTCATCAGATCGTGAGTGATCTGCAGTGTAACAATGGGAAGACAATGGGTATTTCCATCAATAGTATTGGTATCTTAAATTTTGTTCCTCATTGCGCATGCGACCTGGGACGATGTTGTGTCGGTAATCGGATGAAAAATAACAACAGTAAGCTGTTTGTATGAGATATTCCAAAGTTAATCTGAATATCGCCATAGGGTGAGTTAGCCTTTAGCAAAAACCTAGTCCCCAGTCAGGAATATTATTTCATCAAGCACGGAAAACAAAATATGTTTGGGCAGTTTTTTTCCGACTTGGAACCTTCATCCTTCATCCTTCATATTAAACCTTTAAGCATAATTCCATCAAGATCGCCCATGTTGTGCTCTTGAATATAGTAAGTAATACTGCAGGATATAACGGCAATTTAGCTTTGTACAAGAATACATTACTGTTCTGAAAGTTTGTTCTATAAAAGATTTATCCTGGGTACTTTGGTCGAGTTGGAATAAGAGCTGAAATACTAAAATGGTTCTCGTGGTTCTTCTTCGTCGCGTTTTTCAGTAGGATAGGGATGGACAAAACCGAATCATATGGAATTCGAATCGTTTTCGATAATTTTTTTCGAATCGGATCGAATCACTAATTCTATGTTTAATAACCAATATCCCAATTTTTTTATTACAACTCATTTCCATCGTGAAAATCATGATATTCATAGTTTACTATGTTATTTCAATTCACACCACATGTATTAGATAAACGAAAGAATATTTTTGCCTATATACGCTAGTTGTTTGGATTCTAGTTATTGCCCGGGTGCACTATGATCAAACTCATCATGTGTATTGAAATATTTTTCTTTGGTCGCCAGAATAAGAACTTTTTGTACGTTTAAGAAGTATGAGCATAGAAAAATTATACTCATTTTATATTTTAGTATGTTCAATTTTATTTCATGAAATAATGACAACAACTAATAGACTGGAAGCATCGCCTAAAATTACGGCAATTGTGGTGAACAGATACTATAAATCATAGTACCAGCAACTTGCATCCTGAGCAAAAAGAATCCCAAATTACAGTTACTACAACAATGTAGAGCGATATGAAAATAAACTGCACCGCAGTAACTGATATCTACCCAAGTTGGCGGTAAAACCAACTTTTGATATTTTGTTTTATTGTTTTTATAAATGAATATAGAATATTTATAGAAAATTATTGTGAAATTGTAGACCCTCCTCTGAGGATATCAAAGAAGATGGGTGATAATAGTTGTTGCTATTGGGTAAGTTCATCAACAATAAAAACCGAATAAAGTTGTTCCATTGATCAACATTTTATTTCTCGTAAAACTAGCATATCTGTTAATATCATTATATATAATCATTTCTAATGTGGAATTTAGATCAATTGTGACATTTTATATACGACAAGTAGACTGAAAATTTTAAAACTGGACTAATTTTGCTGGTTATCTACACTGGGTTGTTTGATATATGCTCAAGCTTAGATTACACTGAAGAAAAGCATGAAGAAGAGAACCATGCTTTTCTTAGCAAATATCCAATAGGATATAAACCGATGTTTTGTTTGCAGGACAGTGAAAATGGAACGTGCCTTTTGTGGAGATTTCCGAATATTTCTGGCAAAATTGAAGATCAATTCAATCAAAAGTGAGATTGAAGCCTTATTTTATTACATAAAATTTTTACTCCAATTATTTTGTTTTTTCGATTGGGGTATTTGATGTCAGCTGTTCCTTAATTTTGAATTATCTATGAATACAGAATACAGAATATTTGCCAAATAAGAAAATAAGGAAATAACATAACTCAAGTTTATATTAGTATAGGCTAAGATTTGTCGAGACCAATTTTTTGTTGTTGTTTCGAATGTTTGATATGTCAGATTTGCCATGTGAACGGCCTTCTCAAAAACTTCGGAGAGCGTCTCCAGCTAGCCGAGTACAATGGTTAAATATATTCGTGTAATGTTCAAGCATCAATGTTGAACTATCAGCCTTCCGGACAAAATCATCGCGCTTAACCGAAGAAGGCGTCGTGCCAGGCTACTCCTGGGCGGCATTGCTTTTACAAAGAATTGATTTCACACGAGTTTGCCCTCATGGGCCGTTGTCCATGGGAGATTACACTGACGTTGACTTTTCTGCTCTTACCCTGCTCGAGTTTACGCCCTTTATTGAACTACGCTTCTCTTATGCCCCCACGCCGATGGCAAAAGTACAACAAAGCTTCGCCTGACAAGGTCCTCCACCCCGAATTGCTATGTTTCAGCTCCAACGTGTAACTTTCTAATCCGCGCGATTGCCAGTACGTAATATTGCCGCCACATTGGATCCCCACCATATAAAATTGTCACCATTTTTCCCGAGTAGGATTACAATCACACGGAACTAACTTTTAACCAAATTGCATATACGCAGAATTGTGCCTGCAGGAAATGACCTCGAATTGCCCCCTCGGATTGTTCCACTCGATATTGTCTTCAAGCGGGATTGACCAAATCAGGCAAAGCACAAACAGGGATTGCCGCCATGTGCGATTATCATTCGCTTAGAAAATGCCCGTCCTCATGCAGGATTTGCCAACTCGCAATACTGACTCTTCCACTTGAAATTGACCTCTTAACCGATTGCTTCCACATGAAAGTGCACCCCTACAAATAAACGGTGACAGGCGTGTCCTGGATATAAGGACTATCAAAAGAAGTCGATAATTCCAAATTGCAACATAGGCATAGCTGACGGCAGGACTATAGCGCTTAGCATACTCGCATCGATTGAAATTTTCTTGCTGGAGTGTTGGTAAGTTCAACTAGTATATCCACGCCCATTAATTGACCCAAAATGTAATGACTTTGCTTTTAGTGTTTAGTATAATCATAGGGCATAATCACTCGCAGTAAAAATACTCGTTTAAACTAAACCAAAAAATGTTCATCTGAGATAAATAGAGCCTAGGATTAAAATAAATATAATGAGTGTGTATTTCAAATAATTTGTGCCTTCGTTCTTTTATTCATTTCATTTTTCATTCAGATTTGAGAATATCATTGCATTGTGTAATGCTTTGTTAACCGTATCTGCTCTTCTATGTATAGTAGCATTTCTTTTTTCTTGCGCGGAGAAAGATGATGACCTATGGTATGTAATTATCTTATTGAACACATTTTTTCGCCAACAAAATAATAACGAATACAAATCGCCCATATGAATTATAGAACCATGTGGTCTTGAGTTTACGTGCCTTACTATATTACTTTCATAATCCAGAATTAATGTGCCCCCACACGTCACCCCAATATTCGCCCAAACGCGCAGTAAAGGACCAAAATAAGACCGCACGCCCATGAAGTGTATGACTTTTAAAATTGATTGAAGGGACATGATACTCAATTAAAAATATAGAACGAGATTTAATATTATATGAAACTCCCGCATGGCCTGGGCGAGAAGCAATCCCCCATGTACAACTCGATCACACAACTCAACTTCCCGGGTATCACTGGTGTTAGTATCTCTCTAACTTTCAGAAATGCCATTTAGGAAAAAAAAACTTCAGCGCGATAATGTTTACGTGAGCAAAAATAGTTACCGTAAAAACGGTACTTTAATATATAACGATTGTGATACCTGTTTCAATGAAAATGCGAATAAAATGGAAATATAAAAACGAAATATATCACCAATATTGATATGACGTCAATTTGTTATACCCAAGCACCACATTTAGTCACTCAAACACCATTTATATTATAATTTTCGAATCCTCGCTGCCAGGTGGGGTTTGTATCTATTACTTCGCATGTTATTTTGAGTGAACCTCTTTTCCTGGGTAGATTTTGTTTTAATTCATCTTTTCTTACCAAAGAGACTGTTTTGAGGCTGCCTGATATTTGAATGCCCTTCGTTTAGATCGATAATTAAATTACTATAAGAGCTCTTTAAGTCCATCCATGGCGTTTCCATGCAATTTTTGTTTTCATCACAATTTTGAATTTTCAAGAAAATGGGCGTAGAGGCTGCACCTAATCCGTCTGACGTCGATCGCATGTTCCAATCAGGAGATCCTGGGGTAGTGAGGAATTGTTCGGAATTCACTGCTTTCCCGATCGTGTGGATTTGAAAGCTTTCAAAACTCGCTTTTCTGAAACAGCGCCTAAAGGGGAAAAAATCGATGGACACATAGGTGACAATATGTGACAAAGTACCAAACATTATAGTACAAGAAACTAAACTCATAAGAAACTAATAAAAGTGAAAAAATTGAAATTGTTGAAAATTTGAGAACAACATCAAAGTTTACTAATTCCAAGTCACAAATTGAAAAAAAACGAAAGTTGACGATCTATCTAAGAGAGTGAAACTTGAAGTTTCCGATTTGTAGTGAATTTTCAGTAAAACAGTTTTTATTACGCTGATTCCTTAATTATTGCAATGAATTGCACTTGGAATGGATTCAACTCATCCAATCAGTTAAAACAAGCATTTGAAGTCAGAATCGTGACATTTTCTTTTAGGGACTGGGAAGAAAATGATTCCTGGCGGACAATAGCTGGTCACGTACCTAGGTTTTTGTTTCTGGGATTAGCTCCTATCATACCTATAATATTAAGTTCGTCAAACTACAAAATATTGTTTGGAAACGTGTACCGGAATCTGTCCATGAACGATGTCCTTTTCACTCTGGATCCCGCAAATTTCACACATCAAAAGTAAGTTTGTACTTCAATGAAAATGTATGTTACCGTTTTCTCACAATATCCCTCAAAATATAAAAATTCTGATTTAAGTTCGCACCTTAATCGAAGGGGTATCCAATTTTAATTTCGTCAAGCTATTTATTTTATCATGATTACACAACCACGAACAAAATCCCAATGACGTCAATTTACTAGAATTCAGAAGAACACGACGTTAAATTTTTTCTGGTGGAGAATTTCCGCAAAAAGTAAAATTTTTCCTTTTTCACTTTTTCAAAATTACATCTTATCTGTATATGTTATATATACAATGTATGTGCAATTATTTTCTTGAAGTAGTATTGTTGAGTGTTCTATTATCTCAATTATTCGTATTATCGAATATGGAATAGAAACAAAATAAGAAACCTTGATTGTCCCCGCACTGTCTATCTATTTTCCAGTCAACGCAAACCTAGCTATCTCTCCCATTACATTTGCAGTATTTTAAACATTAAAAACCCATTAACAGTTGTAAGTTATGTTGAAATCATTTGTAATGCTTCTAGAAATTTCTCATTTGATCTACCCTTGGAAACACCGTTGTCCCTGTATAGTCAAATGCATTTTTTTCGTGATCATTGGCGTATTTGTGATGTTATTGGTTACTGATATTTATTGCGAATCCCACGTAAGTACTCATTTCTTCACTCTTTCACCGATCGATCCATATGATTTTGACCACAATCGATAGGAATAATCATAACGATTTTGGAGGCAACTAAAGGGAAACAAAATAACGGTAGATGGTTCGATCATCTCCCAGAATAAATACACCAAAGTGTATTTAAGAATTTTGGTTCAGTACTGTGTATGATGTTTTCTGCTTATGCTGGCACTTTATATTGTAATAGCGCTTTGTCTTCCGGGTGACCAATAGTTAGCTACTCTTTCGGCCTTGTGGCAATTTTGAAACAACTTGCAACAAGCCTAGGAATCAAAACATAAATTGATTTAAAATATCTTTTTGATTATTTCGGTAACCCAGTTACACACGTATTTTTGAGAATTTGGCGAGTTTTTGAAATTCGTTAGACCTCGGATTCTTTTTGCAGTGGAGCAATTTTTTTGCGTTAATCCGTCAGTTACCTATTATAAAAAATGGATGATAAATATAGACACGTTTTTGGCCGATATAAATATTTCTAATTTGCTCAAAACTGAGGCCAAATATCGGTCGTGCCTACTTTATATCTCTCTTCTTGACCATTAATGGTATATGAAATTGTTGAAAATTCTGTGCAATCATTGAGCAGAAAGCAACTGCTTAACGAAAAAATATTTCAAGCAATCGTGCATTAATAAATATATTTGAAAATAACCGAAAACAAAAATTTGACCAACTTTGAACCGGGCGAGCTTCAAAATTTTTTTCGAATGAGCTAAAATATTTTCTGTGTTTTTTTTATTCAATATCTACTTTTGACGAGGTTTTAGTTATGTTTTTCATTTTTTTTTTTTTTTGGACCACCCTAATAGGGACCAGGAAGCAATTTATTTTGGCCGTCATCGGGAATATCAATAATTGGGATACTTGGCACGCTGGTCACTTTTGGCATTTTGTTTCGGAAAACGAAATCAATTGTGGATTCACATGGAATAGAGTCATATTTATGCCCGTCGGAGTACTTAATGTAAGTAGAAATTTAACTTCTAACAGTCATTGTTGTTTCGAGAAGCTATTAACGTTGTATGATATTGGCTGGATTAAAAATCACGTAATGGTATAATTGATGAGCAATTTCATTCGAAGAAATCATTATGGGCGTAGAAGTATTTGAGAGCTTTTGTTTAAAATGGCACGGAGCCAGCTATATGTAACGGAAATGTGTGGAATTGATTTCTGATAATACCGAAACACCAATATATATAATATTTTTCATTTTAGGGCCTATTATGCGAGTTTCATTATCTCAGCATTCTGGATAGCAACATGTCTTTCATTCGTCGTGCTGGCGGCTTTATATGAGTATAGACAGGTATATTTTTCATCAAATTTGTTCACAATGTATATATGTATATTAAGATGTGATACAGAATTCTTTCCCTCCTCCAGGGTAGATACCACTCACTGCGTACTGCAACAATAATGTTTCCGCTTCAATTGAAAATGCTGTTTCTTCATATTTAGAATTAGTTTGAATGAAGCCAATGCAATAAGGGAAAGTGGTTCTAAGATGCTAGGGGTCGACAATTTTTTGGCTGTTTTTTTCTGTTATTAAATCATTCATAACAGATCCATTAACTCAGATGGTTAATTTTATGATTCTGGTTTTCGCCAACCTCAACCCGTCTGACTTTTGTCTTGAATCCACGTGATTTATCCTCCCCGATTCCTTTGCCTCCGTTATTTTACAACTGAAGTTAAGAACTGCGGCTGAGCAAATTCCTCGCACCTATTATAATTACAATTAAGTCCGATTCAGCGCGAACATGTGACTTGGGCAATAAGTGGTATGCGACTTTTAACTCGGGGAAGATCAAAGTGTTGTCAATTACTCATTGCAATTATTTAAATTGAACTCAAATGTACCTATTTTTTATGCACCTGGAGAATCCTTACAGATTTGTCTCGTTTGAATGACACTCACTCGTTAAACTTTTAGGGATTTGAGCTTATGAGTGGAATAGCTATGACACCAATCTTCATTCTATCGTGTGATTAGTATATTTTTTAGGGATTAAAAGGCGTTGGCATGCAGTTATCATAACTGCCTTTTTAAAATATGATTTCTGCTCTAGTGCCTCATAAAAATCTTCAGCTGATCGACGCACGCGTTTCTTTTACCTATTTATATACATTTATTGTGGAAGTTTTTACAGCGACAAAACACCCCATTGTATCAATTTGCATATTTACTATTGCCGAGATAATTAGAAACTAATATTTATGATAAGTAATCAGGCTTTTGTGTTCATCTCACAGGTATTCCTGGAATACTTACATTCACATTTGCGGAAAATACGATTGCGCATGGCATCTTCTGAAAAAGATATTCAAGAAAAACCTCTTCTAGCTGTGCAATCTGACTCGGCTATATCTCTAGTACCGGACACAGTGGAAAATACATATAAGATTTACTACATCATCAGACAAGCAAGAGGTTTAACGTCTCTCGTCATAATTTTTAAACGTACTCTTGAAATACACGAGGAATCGGATTGCAAATGCTTTACTTCACTCATAGAAAATGATGAAATCATGGTAAAGATAAAACCGGTCGTTACTGATGGAGACTCTATTCCAATAACAGGAACCATTGCGGTTAAAGACATTTTGGAAAAATGCTCAAACAACCGTTCACACTCTTTCACATTTGACATTCCGCCCACGTTACTTAATCAGGGGCGGATTGAATATGGCGTATGGGTAAAAAATCGAACGCCACATGGATCTCAACTCAGCTTGGAAGTTGCTTCAGCACCAGGAAATAGATCCACACCACAAAACAATTCTTGCAGTAACAACTGTAGTGGCAATTGTAAAAAAGAAGGTGAATAATAATTCCATATTTATATTGTAATAATGGGGTTCTTATACCTAGAACCACAAACCTTGTAGTTTATAAAAATAATTATATGTCAAGTTTTATGATAAGACCTCGAATTAATTGCGAAATCTTTAACAATAAATTCTCTTTTATGCTCGGGTACTAATGTCATAACCTACATAAAAACTATAAACACATGGGGCGCATTTCACCAAGCTGACATTGACAGACGGAGCAGCTTTATGGAAAAATTACTTCCTTTCTGTGATATTTCGTATATTTTTGGTAAATGTAAGTTGTTTTGTCACTATTTATCTGTCATGGAAGAATATGCGAAGAGCATCACTGTAAATGACTATTATATATCTTTTATCCTATCTAACAGATCATCGGAATAGATCAGATAGGATCACCCACAACGCAACTGGATACAATATCAGTGGTACAGCAACAATCAATCAGAGTGCTGACTTAAACGTTCAAGTTCATTCAGGTCCGGAGCAAATAAAGAGAAACGATCAATCGGGAGCAGCCACGGGCAATTGCAGCAACAACTGCAACAACTGCTGTATCATTACATTGGGATAAAAACTACATAACAATAGGCTGATTTAATTCTATCTAATGAAGAGGGACAATCTTGATCAAGTCATATGCCATAAACATCATCAATAAAAGGGTCAGTGCTGTAGTAAAATCGAGCCTACCCAATTTATCAAACCGTTAATTAGGTCTTAGAGATGGATTCATGAGCCAAATTCATTAGGACAGAATCCCGAGAAATAAAAAAAAATAAAAAAATAATAGTAACGTCTCTTTATATTTATTAATTTCAAATTACATTCTTTAAAACCTTTTATATTTGCTATTTTTTATTTTTTGGACTCTATATGTAAAGTTAGAAATAACACCAAAAAGAACTGAATAGAAACCAGCATAACACAAACAACTAACGCAGATGAACAATCAGAAACTGATCATTTGAGGGAAATATTCCGTTCAGACATCAATCGCTATATTACGTTTAGTTGGTTGATGAACTAAATAAATTTTTAAGAGCAAAATTTGGGACTTCTGCTCATGATATAGTCTAAATTTGCCAATTTTATATTTAGTTGCACTTATATGGTATATGTTTTTAGTAGTTGATTGATTCATGTTTTTTTTTTGAAAATTTGAATGTTGAATGTGATTTATTCGCAGTATTTCTGATGTAAATTCATACTTGCTCAAAATTGTGAAAATAAAACCAATGAACTAAGAGGAAAAATTCGAGACTTCAGTTCATGATATATTTTAAATTTGAAAATTTTATATTTAGTCGCACATAGATGTTATATATGGTTGATGAAATATAAACTTTCATCCAACATTTAATTTTTTACCTCTGATATGACAAACTTATTTTGCAGCTGATTGATTCATGTTTTTCTTCTCTGGAAATTAGAATGTTTATTACGATCTATTCCCAATTTATCTGAAGCAAATGATATTTGCTTAAAATTGTAAATAAAAACTAATGAAGTAAGAGTGAAATTTGTGACTTTTTCCGAATTTGTATTTTCTAGTTGTACATAGATATTAAATGCTATTGATAAAATGAGAACATTTAGTTGCCTCATGTTGTTCTTTTATAGAAATTAGGTTGTCAATAAATTGCAGGAATATTCTACTTAAAGTTGTTTTATTCCTATTATTATTGTACAAAAAAGCAGAGAATGAATCTTAGTTAAGCATAATTCACCCCATGGAACGTGTCGCCGAGGCGCGGTTCATTTTGTGACTCATGCTTGGTAATTTTCTGACTACGGTGGTGTTGTAAATTCAGTTTTTCGTTTTTTTTTTGAGATTCACTCTGTGCGCGACCTTAAACTGCGTCATAAGTGAACAAATATTTACCGGTTTACTTATAGTACAAAGAGAATAACTACAACTAGCGGAAATCTTCTGAAGCAGACATGAATCGCCATTAAAATAAATGCAGTGAGTGGTATCTGCCCTGGACGATGGTAGAACTTACATTCGAAGCGAAATTAAATTCCTATTATAATATAGTTCAGTGAGTTGTATCTACCCTCTACAATTTTAGAGCTTCTGTGTATTCTTACAATGGCCATAACCAGGTGCAAGAAATGCGTTAGGGCAACTCTGAAGCCTGCACCTACATAGCTTTAAATATATTCCTACCGATTTATTCATTAATTCCCGAATTGTAGACACCTGCTATCCAACCAGGTGAATTCACCTAGGGCATGAATGCAGACGAGGATTTCGTAATCAGAAAAGAGATAAGAACATTTATTGACAATTTTGCTATATGGACAGATTGTGATGTCTAATCTTTGACAAATAAATTTTCTGAAGCTGATTATCTAGGGTGCCCTGGTTGGTGTTTGTAGGACAATGAATGGAGTTTTTAAAAATACTCGATTTGTAAACTACCAGACATAAATGTACTGATTGAGAGACACAATTTGACAGCGCTTTACCATCTACTACTTCTCACCTATACGACCATACAACGAATTATGATTTGTGCAAGTATGGGTTATCTACTCGTTATGTAAGATTCGATCGAGAGAATTAATGAATACAAAGTTTGGCTCAGAGAACGATTTTTTGATCTTAAAATGATTTTAAATCCCATTTTTTAACCTTTGGCCGAAATTTTATAGATTTTGATCTTCACCAACTTTGCTGAGCTTAAAGAATAGCTAATACTGGAAAAAAAATACCGGATAACGTTAAGAGCACCGTGCCTGGAAAAAATATAGCTGGGCTTAGGCTGAATAAGTTGAAGGTTACTGCGGTCGAATTCTCAAAATTCGCCAGCTCAGTATATTCACAATTTTTGAAGGAGGAAAGAAACGAAAAAAACATATTTTGCGTTCACAATAATGAATTATTTATTGATAACATTACATCATTCATATTTGCTTGAGTAAAAACTTGGTGTTAAAAATGAGTCGGTCATTTGCGTCTGAGTAAAAATATCTCGAACAATTAGGAAATGAAATATCACAAACGTCGAAACGCTCTGATTTATATGAAAGACAACGTTTGACACCCCTGCCGATATATAATTCAAAAAAATGATTGTTTCGATCGTTTTCGCTCTACAGTGCGTAATTTTCCATTCATACTCCCAGATCAACGTTTTGAAATTAAACACTTCCCATTTTGTTTCAAATTGGAACAAATATATATTGCTATGTGTGGGTTGCTGATGGGCCGGGGCGTCCGAATGCTTGAGAGAATAAAAGTTCCGATTTGGTCGATTGATACCTACTGATTTATACAGATGTGGATACCCGCTGTTCAACCAGGGGAATTGAATTACCTTGGAAATAAATTTAGAAGAGGTTAGGTAATTTGCTTGATCGAGTATGGATCGAACTGCCATGTGTATTGCCTCATTCTTGGCGACAAGATCGGGATTAGGTTAGATTAACTCTTCGAGATACATAAGTTACGCTGATATTTTTTAACACTTTTTTGAAAAGATATGCGTCGAAAATAAATGAGTATTATTTTTCAAGTAACGTGTGTTGCGACACAAGTTTATAGTTTTCCTAAAATATTCGGAGGTTTGGCGTCGAATTTATAACATTCAAAAGCGGTACGTTAGAGAAGTGCCAAATACTTATTCAAACATCACACATTCCTTTGTGCAATTTGCTGAGTTGAATAACTTAATCTAAATTTACGATGAATGATATCAGAAGATCTAGCCTACTAGCTACTGTACTACTCATTTGGATATGCCACTCCAGTTCATGCAGAAATTTGGGGTAAAAGATAAACGCTACGAGATGATGTGGATAAATTTTGATATATCCTAATTATTTCACCAACTGATGTAAAGCGTGGTTCTGGAATCTCGTAGAAAATTTATCGCGGTAACTAGCTCGCTTGACTACTTTTTTGAGTAACATATCTTACCAGAAGTGACGTTACATTCCTCATTCAGCAATTATATACCTCAAGCAAAAATTATATTTTTCCTCAATATGAATTTCAGATGGAGAGCGGCGCTTACCTAACAAAACATGCTCTGCAGATTTTTTTGCCAGGGATTCATGGCTAAGGTATTCAATCCCCTCGGTGAGATAGCGTATTTCTACAAATCTGTAAGTTATAAAGCTTGTTCTATATCAGAAATTTTATTTTGCCAAGCATGATCCGCTGATGAATCGCGCTTTCACTGGTAGCGACTGTGACTCGCATAAAACATACAATGTTTAAAATATATTTTCCGACTCGGTACTGAATCATTTAAGTTAAAACGTTGCTTTACTGGCTCATATTATTGAATTAAAATCAAATAAAATTTTATTGCAAGTATTTATTATATTTTAAACAATTGTATTACGATGGAGGAGGTCCAAATAGGAAAAGGTTACTGGCGTACTGGCGAACACCTCGGTACACAAGTAATACAGAAGTAATTGAAAATTTCGTTTGTTCAATATTTTAGAATAAATCGGAAAATGCGCTTTGAAGCTCTGTAGATGTTCGCAATAAAAATTTTATTTTGTCAAGCACGCGCCACGGATGAACTGCGTCTTCTCGAAGCGAATCAGCAGTAACTCATACTTTCTAAAAAGCGGCGCGTTCCATTGGTGGCTTATAATTACCTAAACATGATCATTTAATAATTTTCGAAACAGGCAGCGGTATTGGGAAATATAGGAATATCAAAACAAATAAAATTCTACAGAAAATTCGAACTCACATCTTTGCTAATTGATATCTCAATATTCAGACTAAAGCAACAATAAATAAGATATGATATTATTTTATTAAGATTCTAATTTCTAAAAATAAAAACATAAGATAATTGAATGCGGAAATTTTCTCGTACTACAGATAAAATGTTAAATATTCATATTCATTATCATATTATATCGAAATGATGGTATAAATCTATACACAACTAAAATTTCGAAAATTGAAAATGTAGAATATATATCACGAACAGAAGTATCCAATTTTGGCTGTTTGTTCATCGTTTTTTAATTTTGATAAATATGTACTTTGTGCCGTGAGCGTTTAAGCGTAGAAAATTATAACAAAAATGCTTTGAATGATTGCTCTTGATTTATTTTGTCATTAATCGGGGCGTATTGGACATGCGTTGAATCGTGTATTAACAAAGCAGACTGAACAAGAGCAACATTCTGCCAAGAGGGCTAACGTTTAAAAACAACAACGTTTGAATAAATTTTTTTGATAGTTTTTCATGATCTTCAGTTTTCAATTTGAAAATAATTTGGAAAATATTGCCTCCACGTTCAAATCATATTCTTATTCCAGTGCGTCTATTGTAGAAATAAAATATATATATACATATAGATATTCCCCTATCAAGAGCAACACCGGTGCGCGTAGCAGCCAACATTCAGCCTCTCACTGTACTGTAATAAGTTAAAATTGCACCAATCAGATGTAAAGAAAAGGAACAATATTTACATTTTTTATCTCGGCTTCTTCATCTTGTTATGGTTGTTCGGGCATTTTCTTCTATGAACACAATATGCAAATGTAATGGGGCATTAAAAATCTGTCCTGACTCTTCCAAATATTTTTGGCTACACATAAACATAATGGAGGGATTA
Organism: Styela plicata; assembly: GCA_963675895.2. Classification (NCBI taxonomy): domain Eukaryota; kingdom Metazoa; phylum Chordata; class Ascidiacea; order Stolidobranchia; family Styelidae; genus Styela; species Styela plicata. Next base: position 18,320,138 of record OZ023141.1, read on the forward strand.
TACACAACATTCGCAAAGCACAAACTGTTACAATGACGGCGTGTCTATTATGTTTGTTGATCTTGCTGAAGGACAAAACTTCAGCCTTTTGTATAATCCGGTCATCACTCGCAGAAAGGTCAAGTTGATGTCTCCAAGTATTATACATCATTTAATAAATTTCGATGAAACAAATCGGCAGAGTCCACTTATGGCAAGTAAAAGCATGAACATTAGTTCGCAATTTTGAATAAGTTTCGTAAAAACATAAGTCAGTGCCTACCCTATTACACCCTGGGTTGAATGGTGGGGGTGGATTAATGAACTGGACTTGCGCGGGCTCGAAGCCGAGACCATCCTGTCGTGCCAACGTACTATATTTACTTAAGTTTAGCATAATAAATGATAAAAAGGGTCACGATAAATAATAAAATACTACACGTGATTGGTTTCACACTGGAAAAAGTGCTGGGTATTTGGTGCTTGATAAGGCCTCGCATGCATTCTACTTCATTCATTATTAAGCCCGCGCTAAAAGTTGATTGCTCTCTCAGAATTAAATGTTTCATCGTTGAGCACAAAGCGATAAAGTGATAATATTGCACTCCTTGTTGTGAAGTGAAGTTCTATTCTAAACATTGAACAACTCCACTCAAATTCCAATGACTGTTTTTGTCGCCACAGACGAGCGACATGAAAACAGTACTTCTGTGAAAAGTTTCTCTATATGAACAGAGCATTGTTCTGAACAACAAATGTTTATACACCAAACAACATATGTTTGTACAAATGATAGGGACTGAGTAATAAAATAAATTTCTTTGATTCTTTTATTAATTGAGATTGTGCTCAAATCTTTATTAATTAAACACTAAACTTAATTAACTTTACCAATGACTAATACTTAACAAACATATCCTGTTTAGCATGGGTCATTGATGGAACACGCCGTTCATCTGTGGCTAATGCTTTACAAAACAATTTTTCTGTTGATACATTTACTGTGAAAAGGGATCATCGATTCGTGCTCATGGCGGCTGCTTGTTCTCACGAAAGAATATTTTTAGCAAAATCTGGCTAATCTGGCTCATGCTTGACAAAATTTCTTTCTGGGTTGATATAATATTGACTACAACGACAGAGCATCATTGCAGAAACTGTGTTTTTGTTCGAAGTGGAGAATCATTGTCAAACTAATGCATTTGAACAATAAAGTTCAATTAACAAATAGTTTGGTTTTGTCTGCCAGGACCGATGTATGTCGCCGCGTCGTTCATAGCATCTTGAAAAAAACGTAAAAAAGTGAGGGAAAATGTTAAAATTTTCGGGGTCTAAGTATGACGTCATAATGGACGTCGCTGCTAGCTAAAATTGTTCTCAAAATTAGATTTCTATTGTATATCATGATACAGTGCCCAAATTTACACGAGAGGCAGCGATATTATATACAATAATTGACAAATCGTATATATTTTAATTATTGTAGCGGAAGTTTAAAAAAATAGTTAGAATATTTTATAAAACCTGTCGAAAATATTACTAGATTCAGTCTTATTGAGTGCAATTGTACTGGGCGCAATCAGAATCGTCGTGATCTTACTGAGTTTTTTCTTACTGGGTTCTTACAAAATACTGTTCTACAAGATGTAATCTTAGTAAGTGCAATTCTATCGAACTGGGTGCAATTACCTAGCAAGTGCAATCCTACTGGGTGTAATCGCACTGGGTGTAATTGTACTGATGATGTAATTGCACTGGGTGAAATATCGACAGGTGTTATCCCACCAGATGCAATTATACTCGGTAAAATATTCTACAAAATGCAATCCTATTGGATGCAGTTCTATAGTGCGCAATAATTTGTGAGTTCATTTGACTCAAAATCATTAAGCTCAAAATGAAATGCGTGTACTTCAACTCAGTGTAATTCGATAGCCCCCTTCATCTTGCTTTTGGCATTTTTGGGCACATATTTGGGGCATTGGGTTGTCCAACATCTTTTATATATTGAACACCGCAGTTAGGGGTTAACGAAGTCGATTTTACACTCAAATACAAATATTGCGCGTTGAAAATATATGTTCAGAATGCTCTTCATGCAGTAAGATTTGATCAGCTCATCATCAATGTTACCAAATATATTGATATAATTACAATGTATTGCTATGGTGGAAACAATCACATCCCGGTACATAAAAAAATTCGCCACTCATTTGACATTAGCCTACTTTGGATTTTACTCCACGCCCGCGAGACCTCCATATGTGGCACAGAATAAAAATTTTCTGAAAATGACGCAGGGAATATTCTATACAAATCTGAACGCAATGGCAGAGTGCACTGGAATGATGTCTGTCCTGTGCGATGGTAAACTTATCTACTACTTCTTTACAAGAAGGGAACAGGAATAAATAATCAATTGAGTGACAACACCAATTGGACATTGGCCAGACTTGGTGGCACGATTGGTGTAAGTGATTTTACGGGACGGTATTGAAAATACTTCGAAATTGACTTTTTTAGGCCAAATATGGAGTGTTGATGGAACGCATCTTCGGGGTGCGTTCTATCAACAGACTATTATTGGCATAAATCTCATCAACTTGGCGTCGTTTTATGCACTTACTGCAAATGACCAGTAAATTCATTGCACTCTAGTTGCAGTATATCAGTGGTCCGGGCTCAAATTTTATTATAACACAAAATCGGTTTGTTTGGGACAGCGTGAGACTATTCCACATGTCTCCGGCGTTTTGTGTACCCTGTTTGCTTCGACTATTTATATCCGAACTGAGTTGATTTTATCGTTGTTTCTCTTCACCTTATATCTTGCAATTATCCAATGTCCAGTCATTGCAGCTATGCATTCGCTCCGATGATGCAGCAATCAAGAGAATTCTCACAACAGAATAACAAGATTCTGGCAAATCTCATACGCTGTAACAAAAATAAAGTAAATTTACTGGTCATTTGCAGAAATTGCATATTTCCAAAGTCAAACGCCATATTGACAAAATTTATGCCAATTAAGGGCTGTTGATCGACCGCACCTTGGCTCATCAACACCCCATACTTCCCATACTTATCCAAAAAAGTCAATTTTGAATTTGTTCAATACCGTCGAGTAAAACCGCTGTCAAAGACTGGTGATTTTTTTGCATTTTTTTGTTACAGTGTATATATCATATTTTATATTATTATATATTCCTGACAATTCAAAATGAAAGTGAGTTTAGTAGGACCATTGTTTTGGCGGTCGATACATATTTGTACAAATGATTCGGACTGAGTAATGAAATACATTTCGCTGATTCTTTTATTACCCATATATTTGTTTTATTCGGATTGTTTTCTGTGAGTGTAAGTAGCGCTGACAAAATCGAGAAACCTCATTCACATCTGGATTTAATATTCAATACCATGGAAAGCTTGGTTAGCAGAATAGCGAGCTTAGAGCAACAAGTCCAAGAACTGTCTCTACAGCAGAATCACGGTAATTCTGTGAAGGGGCTGCTACAACAAGGAAATAAATTTGCGACAACCCGAGATTGTTACCAACATTACTAGGAGGTAAGAAGAGAGGGAAACCATACTAGATGTGAATTTTTGATTTTATATTCTTATGCTCAGTAAGTCAATGCGAAGAAATATAAAATGTTATTGCACATGTCTTTCAATGCGTGATGACTGACGAATTTGTCTTGTGGTATTTTGTATAGTCACTCATCGGAGTGAATAATCTCGTACATGGTTCTCTACTGGAACGCTTACACTGTAACAAAAATACCAGAATTTACCAGTCATATGCAGAAATGGCCTATTTTAAAAGTTGATAAAAGACTTTGTTGATGAGATTTATGCGAATTATGGGCTATTGATGGACCGCACCTTCCCGGTACGATCCATCAACTCCTCATATTTTGCCAAAAAGTCAATTTTGAGCCAAGTAAAATTACTGACAAAGACCAGTGATTTTGTCGCATTTTTTGTTACAATGCATAGGTAAAGTGGTTAGTTGGTTAGTTGTATTTGTTTGTCAAACTTGTTATGTGGTACCAAACATATAGTTTATAGTCAAAAAAGTTTTAATCAAAGATTTTATGTTACATTTAAGACACTGATATAGCGCATTGGAATGTCGCGGCACAACCGTGTCTCATACTTGACAACTTGACAATTGTGACCAAGTTTAAAACAATTTTCTCTATTTTTTATGCATCGATAGTTGTTGTAGAGTTTTCATAAAATATTACAGAAGGTCAAATTCATATGTTTGTCTACTTATTATAGGTCTCTGTCCTGTCAAATATGCAGACAAATGCTTCTTTGCAATGTTCTATCATATGGACCGTCCTAGTCCAGAGGATTCTGATAATTTATGCAAAAAAAGGGCGCTGAACTCGGAAACATTTACTCTGAGCAACATATGATAGATCTTGGTCATTACATCCGGCCGTATCTTGCCTATATAAAAGGAGAGCGAGAGCATATCAATTTCAGGACAGCGATGGAATTCAACCCTTTCGTAAGAATATTGATAGTTTTTATATGAAATCGAATATTTAAAAATGTGGGAAAACACTCAGCATTGAAGTAATGCTGCTTGAAAATAACAATATTCTTCAAAGATGAAGAAATGAACTTTGAGTCAAATGATTTACTATTATTTCAATTTGTGTCAACTTTTGCTTAACACGCGTTTCGGTCTTCTTGATAACAAATCTATTACTGTAAATAATTGGATCGTGATGCTTCTTCCCAAAGAATTCACTTGCATAGTGGTATGTTAAATAACTGGTGTATATCCTGCATTCGATAATTATTTAATGTATCGTATAAAATGCAAATCAAATAAAAAATCACACTGTAAAAATTCGTGTGATTTTCTCCAAACTTTTTACCGCAATATAACTTATACCCAAGAAATACTTGAAACTTGGAAAGAGACGAACAAAAAAATCACAAAAACGCAAAAATTATAAAAAAAATAGTATTGGAAGGGATGAGGAGAAAAGGGGATGGACATAAAATTCAAAACCTATTAATTATTTTTCAGACAAGCACAGTAACAGCATCCGATGGCACTGAACCCAATCTTTCCAACTGCTGGCATGCAAATGAACCCACTTATGAAGTTGATCAAACAGGCATTGGACTTCATGTTGCTAAGCTTGGATATTATAGCGAACTAGTGGCAATTTACGATGTTTATCCAAACCATGTGTCAGATGGTGTAATTTGTCAGATAGATCTTTATTTCTGATGTTAATGCGTGATAAAAATGGAATGGGATAATTGTCTGACCACATCTCAGTTATGAGTAAAAAGTATTTGAATCAATTTTCAATTCTTTAGTTTGGATAATGAGATCAATTTTAACTTAATTACAAAATGTCGAAAATAGTAAGATTTGAAAAAAAAGTATATGAATATACGTCGGAATTTTCATCATTTGTTAAATTGCGTTGTTGTTTTCAATTTTGTGTAATTAATGAATTTAATTATTAAAAAAATAAATTCATTTGAGTTTATTTAATTAAAAGATTTTCATATTTGTTGAGTACAAGTCGTAGATAAGAAGAGCATTTGCGCATTGCGAGGGAGGTAAGGTGCCATTAAACCCTTTTAGCCAATTTTGGGCTGTCAAGGGAAATTGCAAATTGAGGGTGTGATATTACTGTGAAACCCTAATATCTAAAAAAAACTGTTCGGTGCAAACCGAAGGTGTGTGTAAATGTTCCGACTTCAATACTTGGGATAAATCATTGGCTTGGAACTATTGCACATTTTCTTGCGACTGCTTCCACGACGTCATCAGATAGCAAGACTTCTTTGAGACTTGTCAATTGAGGACTAGTACGGACAATGTGTGAAAATTACGAAACTTCACTTCTGTCATAAAGAAGGATAAACCGAAATATCGAAATGACCGAAAGTCGTAACGTAGAAATTTTTCTGGTCTTTTATAGGCCGTTGTCGGCCATTTTGAGGCCATAAATTTCTATTATATTTCTACGTGAATTCTTAAATCCTTTTATGAAGGATTACCATCATGAAAACTTCGTGAGGCACTTTTCGCTCCTCGTCATGATTTTGGGTTGTTTGCCGTGACATAAGATATAAACGCTCTTTTAAGCTCGCCTGGGTTGCGCATCATGAAGTCACAAATTTACGACAACAATTTTGGGCCCCCTCCTTGTCAAGATTATATATGTACCACCAGTATTGATTTGTGAATCATAGTTTTTCGAACAATTATTGTTGAATATTTTGAAAATATATAAAGCATGACCTTCAAATGAGAATTAAGACAGACTTGTTTGAATGAAATGTTCTGAAGATACGATGGTAATTTGAAATCAAGTCGACATGGCAATTCTATAAAATATAGGTTTATGCTTTGTAATTCTTACAGTTTAAGGGGGCAGAAACAGCCTCATAATAATTAATAAAACATATCGTGATGAACACTAACTTATCGTTGAAACACACAATCGAAATGTTTATTTTGACAAGGATGTGCCACAAATGATGACCCATACTTAACACTTTTTGTTTGACCAGTAATATGACCTGGAGGTTGATGATATGAACAAGGTGCATTGTTATTTATGTACTTTTTCTTGTCCTTTGTGGTTAAATACCCGATATAATATCAATTTCAAAATGATCTTCATACAGACCAACAGACTTTGATCGAAATTTCCTTTGCGGAAAGCACATAGCGGTATTGAACACGGCAGAATAGCACAAATGTCTTATTGCCTCTACAGCGAATTGCCGCATAAAAATTGATGCCACGCAGACACTAGCGTATTTATGCATTCAAATATTTTGAAAACATTAGCACCTATATAAAAATTACGATGAAACATATTTTGAGTATAATATGAGTATGAAGAATAGAACAATAATGGTTTACAATAGTGAAACATAGTCAATCTGGGGCTCATGCTTTATATATTTTTTATATTGGAGTTTGGCGTCATAAGTTCCTTGTTGTCCCAAAGACGCAATACTGTTTATCAAATTCATCAGTCTCTACAAAGTATTGGCTCGAAACGATGTTACTTCATATTTGCTTACCCAGGCCGAACTCGACAAATATTTTTCAATAAACATCCAAAGAAGCCCGTAAGCGTGGATGCGTGCATTTTTTATCTTCAAAGTCGCTGTTACGTAAAGACGTCGCGTCATCACGCACAACACCACGTCGCTCGAGGACCTCGCTGACGCAAGGACGCGAACAGGACCCTAATATAACAAACAAAATTATCCATAAAAATGGTTTGAAATGTCACAGAAACGTTTCAATGGTATCACCGGAAAGGAATTATACTAGCGCGCACGAACACATTTGAATTTCCTGTCAAAGTTAAAAGCAAAGAAATTATTTAAACATTTGAAAACCTTAGCCAAATAAGTTTTTACAGGGTGTTTAATACCTATTTTATCTCATATAATCACAAAGTTCGGACTTCAAATTACATTCAAATATTAAGTAGTTAGATAAGGAGGTAGAAGTGAAATATTTTGACTACCGTATATTTTTTCGTTCTATTTTTCTTATTTTATTTCCAAACCCATCTATTCCAAGGCAGATAGATGATATACTTTAAAATTCTCGGATAAAATAAACATAAACGCACATAAGATAAGTGATGTATGTTTCAGTAATTAAATATTACCCTGATGTCGAACAATGAATTAGTGTGGATATCCTTTATCCGAATCGGTGAAAAATCACGTTCAAAAATTTCATTTTGTCACCCAGTATTCACTGATGGACCTACGCGATATATCAGTGACTCAAACTTGGAAAAAAAAATAGGCAAATGATTTCTGACTAGTCTACCAGTTAAGCCATAGTAAAAGCGATTTTCGACTGCCCGGATGTGTCTGCCACCACCGGAAGGTGACATGAGGCACATGTACCCCCAACAAATGGAGGGAGGAAAGTACTCCCAAGATTCTGAGTAATATTTTAATTTTTTTTTATATGAGCATAATTTTTGGACGCCTTCGACAAAATAATATTTTTAATACGCTTTTGCTTTTTTTCTCGTTCTTGATTTTTATGTCCGCCATCAAAATGTGAGCCCTTCCACCGCTATTGTCTGCCCAAAAATTCTGTTACACTAACATCGAATAAAAAAAAAATGAAAACCGTGAATCCAGAACTTTGCCCGAAGGTATAATTAATTTACTGTTATGATGGGGTAAGTGGTCACCCAGGGTAAATACCGTTCACAACAGCTCAGAACAGCTTCATTGCTGTTTTTTTTTTATATTTTGAATACAGTTGCTGGTACAGATAACAGCCTGTTGCTTTGTGAAATATTTTCGCCTTTTGGCTTATTCGGAGTCACTTCAGTAAAAAATATAGCAAAACGGTACTTTCACTATTTCATTTTTTTAGCATTAAAATTCAATAATGTCTATCTATACTTTGCTGTTGATTGCCTTATCGGCTGTATTCGCCCGTACATTAGAAGGCACGGAATGGTCGTATTCATCTTCAATTGAAGATTTAACAATCAGAATGGATAAGCTTGAACAACAAGTCGAAAAAAATACAAAATCTATCAATGCAACAAGTCAAGCTTTGCAACAAATTAAAGACAATCAATTGGAGATAAAAGACAAATGTACGCGTTACACGGTATGTATTTTTATTGTTGCCCCCTCGTCGCCAGGACTATAAATTTTGCGCTTAATTAATTCCACAGTTAAAAAAAGTTAATATTGGCAATTTTCATCCTTCGAAATTTGTTGCGCTAAAGGTTTTACACAATTTTTATTTCTAAACTATTGTTTTTAAAATCAAAAATTTTACACCATTGGTGCGATTTTTATGAACGTTTATTTATTCGAAGACAAAATTGTATATTTCTTTAAACATTTTTACTTGCGTCGCACATTATGACGTCATAAAACTTAATTCATAATCCTCCGCGAAAAATTCTAGATTCGTCACTGAGTGTGTGTGTGTGTGTATGTGCGCTTTGTAATAATTAAGATCATCTATTATCTTGCTTATTTTTATCCCCACCAATCGGGATTTTGTTAAATACGAGCCACAGATGGACCGCGGCTCAGCGGTGCATCCCATCTGTGACTCATATTTGAACAAAACGGTTAGGTGTAATTTTAAATGAAAAATGTATTTCATGGCATTTTCAGGACTATGCCCTGTGAAATACGACAAGAAATGTTTTTTCACGATATTTGACTACGATTGGAGGATAAACCTCGACATCGGCGAGGTGTTGTGCCAAGAAAAAGGGGCAAAGGCTGGAAATCTTTACTCGAACGAACATATGTTGGCTCTGGGTGATTACATGAGGCCTTTCCTTGTCATAACAAAAGGAGGTAGAAATTATATAAGCGTATTCACGGCAATGGAATTTAACCCATCGGTAAGGATATGTTCATGGCAGTCCCTTCACAACCTCTAAAACACCAAAAAGCTATTGAAATCATGGAAATTAAATAACTGATTCGCTCAAGGTTTTAAAATTGAACCTCCAAGGCGCGATCCATCTACGTTTCAGTCTTAACAATATGTAATTTCCGATTGTACAGACATACATGGGCACTGGAAGCATGTGGACAGCGAGGCAGCCTTTTTATGTATAAGGTTTTATCAGTTTTTTCTTCAATCATTTAAACCTCCAGAGCAAAATCATATTTATTAAATTTATTTCGAGGAATTTTTTGTCAATTACTCTATGAAATAGTATTTGAATTCAAAGTTTGGAAATCAAGTTGTATTCTTCTCGCTCTAGGTAACAGATTTTTTAAATATCTAACTGATCTTTCGGTGGTGCTCGCGTCACTATGGAATAGGCCACACGCGGTCAACAAGCTAATAGTGCAAATCTTACAGCTGTTTTTTCATTACAGACTGGATTTTTAACCCTCTCCGACAACAGCCAATCTGATGTAGATCTATGGTTCCCGGGAAATCCAGCCTATGACCCGGAAAGAACGCGAATTGGATTTCGTGTCGGACGAACAGATGATAGCAACGGCGAAGTTACTATTTTCGATACTTTCTATCAAGGGGCTTACCTCGATGGCGTGCTTTGTGAAATAGATCTTGCTTAGAAGGTGCTGGGAGATTGCTACAGGAAGTTGTAGAACGCGCGATAAGAATCAAATTAAATTAATTTTAAATTAGTTTTTACAAAATTTCAAATTTATCAAAATAGAACATGAAATTGATATACAAGGATTGACAAAAATTTGAATTGAAGTTTGAATTTAGAAATCCTAGAAATTAGTTATTAATAGAGATGAACAATTAAATTTGGTGATTCCAACCGATTCAAAGCAAGAATTATTCAAATTATTGCAGAAATATTATATTCTCAAACGTGATCCGCACGAGGATTTTTATATTCCGTCTATATGAATTTTTATTGAAAATCTTTGAACTTGCCATGACCAAACGTTATGAAAAGGGTATTCCTTCTACATCGGCTTTTTTTGAAAGGTTACAAATTTCGGTTAAACATAGGACACCGAAAGCTGTTTAGATCTAGTGTATTTCGTTGGGGAATGATGCAATTGCATATTGTCTTTACATGTTTGCTTCAAATCGTATGAAATATCAGGCTTTTTGTGGGACTTCTGCGCGAATTAGTTATTTATAATATTCGGCCAGTATTATAGGTATGAAACCCCATTATTGCATCGTCGGAAGCCATTTTTGACTTAATTTTGCTTTCATATAATTGCTATTTTTCAGCAAAAAAAAAAAGTTTTGTCGGTGACCTGCTTTATGACGTCAGTATTTTCTTTTAATTGTGTCTTAATTTATATAAGAATTTCTGGATTTATGTTTCAAGCTAGTTGTCAGTTCTGATTTCAAAGTTGCTTGGTTATTTTAATATTCGCTGTGGTTTCAATAGTACTGTGGATGGTAATTGATACGTTGGCATGGCAAGTTGTAAATCTTAGGTTTGTCCCGGTCATGTCGGCTTGTTAATGTTCACCGCCAAGTATGTGCTGACTTAAGTAGGTTTCGTCCCATGGAATGCACGCTTGCGAATAATTTTTTTGAGATTATCTTGTAGTCTGAGATGTCAGTTAGTCTGAGATGTCAGTTCGTTATATTATTTTTATCTGAGCATGGTCCACACAACAACCGACATCCAGATAAATCACATCCAATGAATGATGGCGTGCGGCTTCATGAGGGTCTTGACTTCTTGTCCTTTTTAAAACGTCAAGCTTTCACAAAAACTACCTATCAGCAAACTTATTTAACAAAAAACCAAGGCAGGGATTATTTTTTCGCCAGTCCGAAAAATTTTCAAATATCATTTGTTAAGTATATATGGTTCGGTGTAGTCGCTACCTTGTTTTTTTTCAACTAAGTGGAGCATAAAGAATTTTACACGAAACTAGGTAAAGTATAACTGTTTCTGAAGGCATATGTCAAGTACATCGTAATAAGACAACGATGAATTAGTCGGTCCATAGGAGTTTACTCCGTGGTATTGAAATAAAACCTCAATCCGGACTTTTCATCCAAATATGGGCTGTTGATGAAACGTGTCGCCCTAGGACCGGTCCATCACTACCATATACTTGGGGAAAAAACGCGATTTCGAAACTTGGAAATTACCCACAAATGAAGGGTGAATTTACTCCTGAAAATTTCTGATTAAATTTGAACGACCGATACCTAGCGCATGGCCCATACTTGTTGAAGTAAAAATCTGAGTATATTTCACGCCTGAGTTACTTTCAAATAAAAATATTGTGAGCCGGTATTTTACGTAACAACATTGATCGCGCAGTCAAAATGCTCAAAAAAGATGTTTGATCCGCGTTGAAACCGCAGTACTTGATGTAACAAAAATTTCGTTTCACGGTTGAGTTGCTCTCAGGCAACAATAGAATTTCATTATATCTTTTAATGAAACGTGGACAGAAAAGAGGAACCTTACTTCGAGGTAGTGTATTCAGTTACTCCCTGCATTTAATGTGGTCTAGACTATTTATCAAGCCATACTCGGTCCATACTTAGCAAAACCTGTTAAAATGAACCTATTGGTTATGCATAGTTTTACCAAGCTTGGAACATTGATATTCAAAAAAAATTTGTGAGTTACTCTTATATAAAAAATATTGTGAGACGTTATTTTGTGTAACAACATTTATTGCACAGTCAAAATGATCCAAAGAAGGCTTTGTTGATTATGAGTAGCTAGTGGTGGATAGCCTTGCCAACCATGGTATATCTCTGACTCATACTTGACAAAAAGGGATGTTTGATCCGCGTTTTACAGCCCGAACTTGATGTAGTAAAAACTTAAGAGTCGTTTCTCGGCTGAGATGCTCTCAAACAACAATAAAATTTGGTTATATCTTTTATTGTGACGTGGACAGAAAAACGGAACCTTTCTTTCGATGAGGTGTATTCAATTACTCCCTGTATTAAATGTAGTCTAGACTATTTATCAAGCCATACTCGGTCCATACTTAGCAAAACATGTAAAATAAACTTATTGGTTATGCATAGTCTTGCCAAACTTGGACCATCGATATTCAAACAAATTGTGTTTCGTCTAGCGTAAGCCACAGCTGGATCGCGCCATCGTTTGAGCAAATGTATTTTGAATGTGTTGTAACGGTAACGCTTCAATAACACGACACGCCGATATGCTACGTTTGGCAAAACAAGTGCAAATAAAGACTGTTGTTTGCTGTGGCGTTTATCGTAAAATGCGGAACTATCTTCGCCAACTGTGAAAGCTGATAGTTCCTATTTTGTAAGGATTGTGAGGCGGTTTTATTGACCAGATTTTTCTGAATCAGGTGACCTAATTGTAGCACCGGGTTAGGCGGCATTTTTGAGGTTTAAATGAACAGGAAATCGTAGGATAAGAATAGCTTTTAGATATCTTGTTGTTGCTAAAGTAAGACCAATCTGAGGTGTGTAATTTTTTGTATATACAGTTATACGTACCATCGTTATAACGCCTTGCTCAGGGTGATGAACATATATAAATGGGTGTGAGAGACCACACTGTGCAACGCAGTGTCCGAATCAGAAATTTAATTGTGTTTTGACAAGCTTGGGCCACATGAAGACCGCATATCAATCAAACAATACGCGAGGTATCCATGTTGAAAATTTAAATTTGTTAAGCATGAGCCATAGACTCCACAGACGGTACTTTGACAATATTTTTTGCAGGGATTTAATAAAATTAATATCGAACGGGAGGTGGGCCAGACAAGCTTTCCATTATTGTTTACAAAGCGATACTACAATACACTCTTCTGCACTATTGGGTTTTACTCAAATCCAATGTACAATATACATGTTTCGAATTGAATACAAAGTAAACAAAAAATGCTATAAAAACGCCGTTCATTGACAGTAATGTTACTCGGCTATATTAAAATACAAATATGGAATTTACTTTTCCGACTGAAGTACTGAAGTCCGACTGAATAATGCGCAATCAAATTATTTCATTGTAATTCCTTCTGAGCAAAACCGGAAGAAGTGCCTAACTCTAAAAGAATCCAACTAACGACCACTTAATAGCAGAGAGAAGTTACGAGATGTGGTACTAGCAACTGCACTTTAAGCGGAAATCATACCAAATAGGAGTAAATCCCTACTGTAAATGCAGTAATTGGTGTCGGCCCCGGGCTATGGTAAAACCATCTACTACTTCTTTGTTTCTTTTTAGTCGCTTCTTACCAAATGCAAGAAATACGTTAGGAATATTCTGAAGCCAGTACATACAAGGCTAATATGACTTTTATTTCAATTCACACCCCATGTATTAGATAAACCGAAGGAATATTGTTGCGCATATACGCTAGATGGTTGAATTCCAGTTATTGCACGAGTGCACTATGAGCAGTAATTCCTATATCAAGGTAACTCATCACGTGCATTGAAATATTCTCGTTTGGTCGCCAGAATAAGAACTTTTTGTACGTTTAAGAAGTATGAGCATAGAAAAATTATACTCATTTTATATTTTAGTATGTTCAATTTTATTTCATGAAATAATGACAACAACTAATAGACTGGAGGCATTGTCTAAAATTACGGCAATTGTGGTGAACAGATACTATAAATCATAGTACCAGCAACTTGCATCCTGAGCGAAAAGAATCCCTAATTACAGTTACTACAACAATGTAGAGCGATATAAAAATAAACTGCACCGCAGTAACTGATATCTACCCAAGTTGGCGGTAAAACCCCTTTTGATATTTTGTTTTATTGTTTTTATAAATGAATATAGAATATTTATAGAAAATTATTGTGAAATTGTAGACCCTCCCCTGAGGATATCAAAGAAGATGGGTGATAATAGTTGTTGCTATTGGGTAAGTTCATCAACAATAAAAACCGAATAAAGTTGTTCCATTGATCAACATTTTATTTCTCGTAAAACTTGCATATCTGTTAATATCATTATATATAATCATTTCTAATGTGGAATTTAGATCAATTGTGACATTTTATATACGACAAGTAGACTGAAACTTTTAAAACTGGACTAATTTTGCTGGTTATCTACACTGGGTTGTTTGATATATGCTCAAGCTTAGACTACACTGAAGAAAAGCATAAAGAAAAAAACCATGCTTTTCTTAGCAAATATCCAATAGGATATAAACCGATGTTTTGTTTGCAGGACAGTGAAAATGGAACGTGCCTTTTGTGGAGATTTCCGAATATTTCTGGCAAAATTGAAGATCAATTCAATCAAACGTGAGATTGAAGCCTTATTTTATTACATAAAATTTTACTCCAATTATTTTGTTTTTTCGATTGGGGTATTTGATGTCAGCTGTTCCTTAATTTTGAATTATCTATGAATACAGAATACAGAATATTTGCCAAATAAGAAAATAAGGAAATAACATAACTCAAGTTTATATTAGTATAGGCTAAGATTTGTCGAGACCAATTTTTTGTTGTTGTTTCGAATGTTTGATATGTCAGATTTGCCATGTGAACGGCCTTCTCAAAAACTTCGGAGAGCGTCTCCAGCTAGCCGAGTACAATGGTTAAATATCTTCGTGTAATGTTCAAGCATCAATGTTGAACTATCAGCCTTCCGGACAAAATCATCGCGCTTAACCGAAGAAGGCGTCGTGCCAGGCTACTCCTGGGCGGCATTGCTTTTACAAAGAATTGATTTCACACGAGTTTGCCCTCATGGGCCGTTGTCCATGGGAGATTACACTGACGTTGACTTTTCTGCTCTTACCCTGCTCGAGTTTACGCCCTTTATTGAACTACGCTTCTCTTATGCCCCCACGCCGATGGCAAAAGTACAACAAAGCTTCGCCTGACAAGGTCCTCCACCCCGAATTGCTATGTTTCAGCTCCAACGTATAACTTTCTAATCCGCGCGATTGCCAGTACGTAATATTGCCGCCACATTGGATCCCCACCATATAAAATTGTCACCATTTTTCCCGAGTAGGATTACAATCACACGGAACTAACTTTTAACCAAATTGCATATACGCAGAATTGTGCCTGCAGGAAATGACCTCGAATTGCCCCCTCGGATTGTTCCACTCGATATTGTCTTCAAGCGGGATTGACCAAATCAGGCAAAGCACAAACAGGGATTGCCGCCATGTGCGATTATCATTCGCTTAGAAAATGCCCGTCCTCATGCAGGATTTGCCAACTCGCAATACTGACTCTTCCACTTGAAATTGACCTCTTAACCGATTGCTTCCACATGAAAGTGCACCCCTACAAATAAACGGTGACAGGCGTGTCCTGGGTATAAGGACTATCAAAAGAAGTCGATAATTCCAAATTGCAACATAGGCATAGCTGACGGCAGGACTATAGCGCTTAGCACACTCGCATCGATTGAAATTTTCTTGCTGGAGTGTTGGTAAGTTCAACTAGTATATCCACGCCCATTAATTGACCCAAAATGTAATGACTTTGCTTTTAGTGTTTAGTATAATCATAGGGCATAATCACTCGCAGTAAAAATACTCGTTTAAACTAAACCAAAAAATATTCATCTGAGATAAATAGAGCATAGGATTAATATAAATATAATAAGTGTGTATTTCAAATAATTTGTGCCTTCGTTCTTTTATTCATTTCATTTTTCATTCAGATTTGAGGATATCATTGCATTGTGTAATACTTTGTCAGTCGTATCTGCTCTTCTATGTATATTAGCATTTATTTTGCCTTGTCGCACGGAGGAAGATCTTATCCCATGGTATGTAATTATCTTATTCGGACACATTTTTGCGCCAACAAAATAATAACGAATACAAATCGCCCATATGAATTATAGAACCATGTGGTCTTGAGTTTACGTGCCTTACTATAATACTTTCATAATCCAGAATTAATGTGCCCCCACACGTCACCCAATATTCGCCCAAACGCCCAGTAAAGGACCAAAATAAGACCACGCCCATGAAGTGTATGACTTTAAATTGATTGAAGGGACATGATACTCACTTAAAAATATAGAACGAGATTTAATATTATATGAAACTCCCGCATGGCTCTGGGCGAGAAGCAATCCCCCATGTACAACTCGACCACACAACTCAACTTCCCGGGTATCACTGGTGTTAGTATCTCTCTAACTTTCAGAAATGCCATTTAGGAAAAAAAAAAAACTTCAGCGCAATATTGTTTACGTGAGCAAAAATAGTTACCGTAAAAACGGGTACTTTAATATATAATGATTGTGATACCTGTTCAATGAAAATGCGAATAAAATGGAAATATAAAAACGAAATATATCATCAATATTGATATGACGTCATTTGTTATACCAAAACACCACATTTAGTCACTCAAACACTATTTATATTTTAATTTTCTAATCCTCGCTGCCAGGTGGGGTTTGTATCTATTACTTCGCATGTTATTTTGAGTGAACCTCTTTTCCTGGGTAGATTTTGTTTTAATTCATCTTTTCCTACCAAAGAGACTGTTTTGAGGCTGCCTGATATTTGGATGCCCTTCGTTTAGATCGATAATTAAATTACTATAAGAGCTCTTTAAGTCCATCCAGGGCGTTTCCATGCAATTTTTGTTTTCATCGCAATTTTGAATTTTCAAGAAAATGGGCTGCACCTAATCCGTCTGACGTCGATCGCATGTTCCAATCAGGAGATCCCGGGGTAGTGAGGAATTGTTCGGAATTCACTGCTTTCCCGATCGTGTGGATTTGAAAGCTTTCAAAACTCGCTTTTCTGAAACAGCGCTTAAAGGGGAAAAAATCGATGGACACATAGGTGACAATATGTGACAAAGTACCAAACATTATAGTACAAGAAACTAAACTCATAAGAAACTAATAATTAAAGTAAAAAAGTGAAAAAATTGAAATTGTTGAAAATTTGAGAACAACATCAAAGTTTACTAATTCCAAGTCACAAATTGAAAAAAAAACGAAAGTTGACGATCTAACTAGAGAGTGAAACTTGAAGTTTCCGATTTGAAGTGAATTTCAGTAAAACAGTTTTTATTACGCCGGTTCCTTAATTATTGCAATGAATTGCACTTGGAATGGATTCAACTCATCCAATCAGTTAAACAAGCATTTGAAGTCAGAATCGTGACATTTTCTTTTAGGGTCCCGGAAGAAAATGATTCCTGGCGGACAATAGCTGGTCACGTACCTAAGTTCTTGTTTGTGGGATTAGTTCCTATCATACCTATAATATTAAGTTCGTCAGACTACAAAATATTGTTTGGAAACGTGTACAGAAATCTGTCCATGAACGATGTCCTTTTCACTCTGGATCCCGCAAATTTCACACATCAAAAGTAAGTTTGTACTTCAATGAAAATGTATGTTACCGTTTTCTCACAATATCCCTCAAAATATAAAATTCTGATTAAAGTTCGCACCTTAATCGAAGGGGTATCAAATTTTAATTTCGTCAAGCTATTTATTTTATCATGATTACACAACCACGAACAAAATCCCAATGACGTCAATTTACTAGAATTCAGAAGAACACGACGTTAAATTTTTCTGGTGGAGAATTTCCGCAAAAAGTAAAATTTTCCTTTTTCACTTTTTCAAAATTACATCTTATCTGTATATATTATATATGCAATGTATGTGCAATTATTTTCTTGAAGTAGTATTGTTGAGTGTTCTATTATCTCAATTATTCGCATTATCGAATATGGAATAGAAACAAAGTAAGAAACCTTGATTGTCCCCGCACTGTCTATCTATTTCCAGTCAATGCAAACCTAGCTATCTCTCCCATTACATTTGCAGTATTTTAAACATTAAAAACCCATTAACAGTTGTAAGTTATGTTGAAATCATTTGTAATGCTTCTAGAAATTTCTCATTTGATCTACCCTTGGAAACACCGTTGCTCCAGTATAGTCAAATACATATTTTCGTGATCATTGGCGTATTTGTGATGTTATTGGTTACTGATATTTTTTGCGGATTCCACGTAAGTACTCATTTCTTCACTCTTTCACCGATCGATCCATATGATTTTGACCACAATCGATAGGAATAATCATAACGATTTTGGAGGCAACTAAAGGGAAACAAAATAACGGTAGATGGTTCGATCATCTCCCAGAATAAATACACCAAAGTGCATTTAAGATTTTGGTTCAGTACTGAGTATGATGTTTTCTGCTTATGCTGGCACTTTACATTGTAGTAGCGATTTGTCTTCCGGGTGACCAATAGTTAGCTCCTCTTGAGCACTACTTTCGGCTTTGAGACAAAATTGAAACAACTTGCAACAAGCCTAGGAATCAAAACATAAATTGATTTAAAATATCTTTTTGATTATTTCGGTAACCCAGTTACACACGTATTTTTGAGAATTTGGCGAGTTTTTGAAATTCGTTAGACCTCGGATTCTTTTTGCAGTGGAGCAATTTTTTGCGTTAATCCGTCAGTTACCTATTATAAAAATGGATGATAAATATAGACACGTTTTTGGCCGATATAAATATTTCTAATTTGCTCAAAACTGAGGCCAAATATCGGTCGTGCCTACTTTATATCTCTCTTCTTAACCATTAATGGTATATGAAATCGTTGAAAATTCTGTGCAATCATTGAGCAGAAAGCAACTGCTTAACGAAAAAATATTTCAAGCAATCGTGCATTAATAAATATTTGAAAATAACCGAAAACAAAAATTTGACCAACTTTGAACCGAGCGAGCTTCAAAATTTTTTTCGAATGAGCTAAAATATTTTCTGTGTTTTTTTTATTCAATATCTACTTTTGACGAGGTTTTAGTTATGTTTTTCATTTTTTTTTTGGACCACCCTAATAGAGATCACGGAGGAATTTCTTTTGGCCGTCAATGGTAATATCAATAATTGGGATACTTGGCACGCTGGTCACTTTTGGCATTTTGTTTCGGACAACGAAATCAATTGCGGATTCACATGGAATAGAGTCATATTTGTGCGCGTCGGAGTACTTAATGTAAGTAGAAATTTAACTTCTAACAGTCATTGTTGTTTCGAGAAGCTATTAACGTTGTATGATATTGGCGTAATGGTATAATTGATGAGGAATTTCATTCGAAGAAATCATTATGGGCGTAGAAGTATTTGAGAGCTTTTATTTAAAATGACATGGAGCCAGCTATATGTAACGGAAATGTGTGGAATTGATTTCTGATAATACCGAAACACCAATATATATATAATATTTTTCATTTTAGGGCCTATTATGCGAGTTTCATTATCTCAGCATTCTGGATAGCAACATGTCTTTCATTCGTCATGCTGGCGGCTTTATATAAGTATAGCAAGGTATATTATTCATCAAATTTGTTCACAATGTATATATGTATATTAAGATGTGATACAGAATTCTTTCCCTCCTCCAGGGTAGATGCCACTCACTGCGTAGTGCAACAACAATGTTTCCGCTTCAATTGAAAATGCTGTTTTTTCATATATTAGAAATAGTTTGAATGAAGCCAATGCAATAAGGGAAAGTGGTTCTAAGATGCTAGGGGTCGACAATGGTATATTTTATGATTCTGGTTTTCGCCAACCTCAACCCAAGCTCCTTCCCCATTGAAGTCTGACTTTTTTCTTGAATCCACGTGATTTAAACTCCCCGATTCCTTTGCCTCCGTTATTTTACAACTGAAGTTAAGAACTGCGGCTGAGCAAATTCCCCGCACCTAATATAATTACAATTAAGTCCGATTCAGCGCGAACATGTGATTTGGGCAATAAGTGGTATGCGACTTTTAACTCGGGGAAGATCAAAGTGTTGTAAATTATTCATTGCAATTATTTAAATTGAACTTAAATGTATCTATTTTTATGCACCTGGAGAATCTCTACAGATTTGTTTCGTTTGAATGACACTCACTCGTTAAACTTTTAGGGATTTGAGCTTATGAGTGGAATAGCTATGACACCAATCTTCATTCTATCGTGTGATTAGTATATTTTTTTAGGATTAAAAGGCGTTGGCATGTAGCTATCATAACTGCCAATTAAAAATATGATTTCTGCTCTAGTGCCTCATAAAAATCTTCAGCTGATCGACGCACGCGTTTCTTTACCTATTCATATACATTTATTGTGGAAGTTTTGCAGTGACAATACACCCCATTGTATCAATTTGCATATTTACTATTGCCGAGATAATTAGAAACTAATATTTATGATAATTAATCAGTCTATTGTGTTTAAATCATCTCACAGGTATTCCTGAAATGCTTACTTTCAAATTTGCGAAAAATACGATTGCGCAAGGCATCTTCTGAAAAACATATTCAAGAAGAACCTCTTCTAGCTGTGCAATCTGACTCGGCTATATCTCTAGTACCGGACACAGTGGAAAATACATATAAGGTTTACTACATCATCAGACAAGCAAGAGGTTTAACGTCTCTCGTCATAATTTTTAAAAGTACTCTTGAAATACACGAGAGACCGCATTACAAATGCATTGCTTCACTCATAGAAAATGATGAAATCATGGTAAAGATAAAACCGGTCGTTACTGATGGAGACTCTATTCCAATAACAGGAACCATTGCGGTTAAGGACATTTTGGAAAAATGCTCAAACAACCGTTCACACTCTTTCACATTTGACATTCCGTTCACGTCACTTAATCAGGGGCGGATTGAATATGTCGTATGGGTAAAAAATCGAACGCCACATGGATCTCAACTCAGCTTGGAAGTTGCTTCAGCACCAGGAAATAGATCCACACCACAAAACAATTCTTGCAGTAACAACTGTAGTGGCAATTGTAAAAAAGAAGGTGAATAATAATTCCATATTTATATTGTAATAATGGGGTTCTTATACCTAGAACCACAAACCTTGTAGTTTATAAAAATAATTATATGTCAAGTTTTATGATAAGACCTCGAATTAATTGCGAATTCTTTAACAATAAATTCTCTTTTATGCTCGGGTACTAATGTCATAACCTACATAAAAACTATAAACACATGGGGCGCATTTCACCAAGCTGACATTGACAGACGGAGCAGCTTTATGGTAAAATTACTTCCTTTCTGTGATATTTCGTATATTTTTGGTAAATGTAAGTTGTTTTGTCAGTATTTATCTGTCATGGAAGAATATGCGAAGAGCATCACTGTAAATGACTATTATATATCTTTTATCATATCTAACAGATCATCGGAATAGATCAGATAGGATCACCCACAACGCAACTGGATACTGTATCAGCAACAGTACAACAACAGTCTATCAGAATGCTGAATTAAAAGTTCATCAACATCCGGACCAAATAAGGAGAAACGATCAATCGGGAGCAGCCACGGGCAACTGCAGCAACAACTGCAACAACTGCTGTGCCATTACATTGGGATAAAAACCTACATAACAATAGGCTGATTTAATTCAATCTAATGAAGAGGGACAATCTTGATCAAGTCATATGCCATAACATCATCAATATAAGGGTCAGTGCTGTAGTAAAATCGAGCCTACCCAATTTATCAAACCGTTAATTAGGTCTTAGAGATGGATTCATGAGCCAAATTCATTAGGACAGAATCTCGAAAAATAAAAAAAAAATAAAAAATAATAGTAACGTCTCTTTATATTATTAATTTCAAATTACATTCTTTAAAACCTTTTATTTGCTATTTTTTATTTTTTGGACTCTATATGTAAAGTTAGAAATAACACCAAAAAGAACTGAATAGAAACCAGCATAATGCAAACAACTAACGCAGATGAACAATCAGAAACTGATCATTTGAGGGAAATATTCCGTTCAGACATCAATCGCTATATTACGTTTAGTTGGTTGATGAACAAAATAAATTTTTTTAAGAGCAAAATTTGGGACTTCTGCTCATGATATAGTCTAAATTTGCCAATTTTATATTTAGTTGCACTTATATGGTATATGTTTTTAGTAGTTGATTGATTCATGTTTTTCTTTTTTGAAAATTTGAATGTTGATTGTGATTTATTGGCAGTATTTCTGATGTAAATTCATACTTGCTCAAAATTGTGAAAATAAAACCAATGAACTAAGAGGAAAAATTCGAGACTTCAGTTCATGATATATTTTAAATTTGAAAATTTTATATTTAGTCGCACATAGATGTTATATATGGTTGATGAAATATAAACTTTCATCCAACATTTAATTTTTTACCTCTGATATGACAAACTTATTTTGCAGCTGATTGATTCATGTTTTTCTTCTCTGGAAATTAGAATGTTTATTACGATTTATTCCCAATTTATCTGAAGCAAAAGATATTTGCTTAAAATTGTAAATAAACTAATGAAGTAAGAGTGAAATTTGTGACTTTTTCCGAATTTATATTTTCTAGTTGTACATAGATATTAAATGCTATTGATAAAATGAGAACATTTAGTTGCCTCATGTTGTTCTTTTATAGAAATTAGGTTGTCAATAAATTGCAGGAATATTCTACCTAAAGTTGTTTTGTTCCTATTATTATTGTACAAAAAAGCAGAGAATGAGTCTTAGTTAAGCATAATTCACCAATGGAACGTGTCGCCGAGCCGCGGTTCATTTGTGACTCATACTTGGTAATTTTCTGACTACGGTGGTGTTGTCAGTTTTTTGTTTTTTTGAGATTCACTCTGTGCGCGACCTTAAACTGCGTCATAAGTGAACAAATATTTACCGGTTACTTATAGTACAAAGAGAATAACTACAACTAGCGGAAATCTTCTGAAGCAGACATGAATCGCCATTAAAATAAATGCAGTGAGTGGTATCTGCCTTGGGACGATGGTTGAACTTACATTCGAAGCGGAATTAAATGACTATTATAATACAGTACAGTGAGTGGTATCTGCCCTGTACAATGTTAGAGCTTCTTTTTTACGTTCACAATAATTAATTATTTATTGAACACATTGCATCATTCATAATTACTTGAATAAAAACTTGGTGTTAAAAATGAGTTGGTCATTTGCGTCTGAGTAAAAATAGCTCGAACAATTGGGAACCGAATTAACACAGACGGCCAAACGCTCTGATTTAAATGAAAGACAACTTTAAACACCCCTGACGATATATAATTCAAAAAATTAATTGTTTCGATCCTTTTCAGTCCACTGTGCGTAATTTATATTCATACTCCCAGATCAACGTTTTAAAAATAAGCACTGCCCATTTTGTTAAAAATTGGAACAAATATATATTGCTATGTGTGGGTCGCTGATGGGTCGGGGCGTCCGAATGCTTGGGACAATAAAAGTTCCGATTTGGTCGATTGATACCTACTGATTTATACAGATGTGGATACCCGCTGTTCAACCAGGGGAATTGAATTACCTTGGAAATAAATTTAGAAAAGGTTAGGTAATTTGCTTGATCGAGTATGGATCGCACTGCTATGTGTATTGCCTCATGCTTGGCGACAAGGTCGGGATTAGGTTAGATTAACTCTTCGAGATACATAAGTTACGCTGATATTTTTTAACACTTTTGAAAAGATATGCGTCGAAAATAAATTATTATTAAATAAAGTATTATTTTTTAGGTAACGTGTGTTGCGACACAAGCTTATAGTTTTCCTAAAATATTCGGAGGTTTGGCGTCGAATTTGTAACATTCAAAAGCGGTACGTTGGAGAAGTGCCAAATACTTATTCAAACATCACACTTTCTTTTTGTGCAATTTGCTGAGTTGAATAACTTAATCTAAATTTACGATGAATGATATCAAAAGATCTAGCCTACTAGCTACTGTACTACTCATTTGCATATGCCACTCCAGTTCATGCAGAAACTTGTGGTGAAAGAGAAACGTCACGAGATGATGTGGATACATTTTGTTATCTCCTAATTAGCTCACCAGATGATGTAAAGCGTGGTTCTGGAATCCCGTGCAATTTGCTGAGTTGAATTGCTTAATCTAAATTTTCGATGAATTATACCAAGATATTTTGCTTACTAGCTATTATATTATACATTCGCATATGCCACTTTAGTTCCTACAGAACGTTGTGGTGAAAGAGGTACGTTACGAGATGATGTGGATACATTTTGATATCTCCTAATTATTTCACCAACTGATGTAAAGCGTGGTTCTGGAATCTCGTAGAAAATTTATCGCAGTACCTAGCTCGCTTGACTACTTTTTTGAGTAACATATCTTACGAGAAGTGACGTTACATTCCTCATTCAGCAATTATATACCTCAAGCGAAAAATTATATTTTTTCTCAATATGAATTTCAAATGGACCGCGGCGCTTACCTAACAAAACATACTCTGCAGATTTTTTTGCCAGAGATTCATGGTTAAGGTATTCAATCCCCTCGGTGAGATAGCGTATTTCTACAAATCTGTAAGTTATAAAGCTTGTTCTGTATCAGAAATTTTATTTTGCCAAGCATGATCCGCTGATGAACCGCGCTTTCACTGGTAGCGATTGTGACTCGCATAAAACATACAATGTTTAAAATATATTTTCCGACTCGGTACTGAATCATTTAAGTTAAAACGTTGCTTTACTGACTCATATTATTATATTAGAATCAAATAAAATTTTATTGCAAGTTTAAATAATTTCAATACGATGGATGAGGTTCAAATAGGAAAACCTTACTGGCGTACTGACGAACATCTCGGTACACAAGTAATACAGATGTAAATTATGTTCGTTCAAAATTTTTTTCCCAAAACCTTTGACAAACGCGAGAATTGATCGGATAACTTAACATATTCACAACTATTTTATTGTTTATTGATCGTTGATAGCAATTTGGAAGGACAGTTAGATATATATATATATTTATTTTCAGTTCTGATTATGACGACCTGCGTCGTCTCGACGCGAATCATCAGTGACTCATACTTTCCGAAAGATGTTTTGATGTACTTTTTCTAATGTAAAACCATCCCCTACGTGTTGTAGAAGGCCACTGTAAAGATATCGGAGTGGCAGATGGTTCTACCATCGTACAGGGCAGATATACCTCACTGCCTTCTATTATATTAGCGGTTCATCCATGCTTCGTATGCATTTTACTTAGATTACAGTAGGGGGTCCAACTTTCAGTATTAGTTTTTGTCATGTAAGTGACCGGTACTTGGTTCCCTCATGGCGCTGGTTAAGGTTTTGTATAGATAGAGTGAATTTCAATGAAAAAATATTTAAAACATCACTGTGGGACCTACATCGAGTCAGAAGAATTATTTTGTCAAGCATGAAACACCTATGGACCGCGCCTTATACTTACCAAAATATGATCATTTAATAATTTTCGGAACAGGCAGCGGTATTGAGAAATATTGGGATATACAAAACAAATAAAATTCTACAGCAAATTTGAACTCACATCTTGGCTACTTGATATCATTCTAATTTCTAAAAACAAAAACATAAGATAATTAAATGCGGAAATTTTTTCGTACTACAGATACAATATTAAATGTTCATATTCATTATAATAATATATCGAAATCATGGTATAGATCTATACACAACTAAAAATTGAAAAATTGAAAATGGAGAATATATATCATGAACAGAAGTATCAAATTTTGGCTGTTTGTCCATTGTTTTTTAATTTTGATAAATATGTACTTTGTGCCGTGAGCATTTAACCGTAGAAAATTATAACAAAAATGCTTTGAATGGTTGCTCTTGCCACCACAATTTTGGCAAACAGGATTAATATAATATCCGGAATTAAAAATGATTTATTTTGTCATTAATCAGGGCGTATTGGACATACGTTAAACCATGTATTAACAAAGCAGATTGGACAAGAGCAAAATTCTGCCAAGAGGGCCAACGTTTAAAAACAACAACGTTTGATTAAATATTTTCGATAGTTTTTCATGATCTTTAGTTTTCAATTTGAAAATAATTTGGAAAATATTGCCTCCACGTTCAAATTATATTCTTATTCCAGTGCGTCTATTGTTGAAATATTATATATATATATATTATATTAACTGTGGATATTCCCTTATCAATAGCAACGCCGGTGCGCGTAGCAGCCAACATTCATCCTCTCACTGTACTGTAATAAGTTAAAATTGCAAAATTGCACCAATCAGATGTAAAGAATAGGAACAATATTTCCATTTTTTATCTCGGCTTCTTCATTTTGCTGTGGTTGTTCGGGCATTTTCTTCTATGAACACAATATGCAAATGTAATGGGGCATTAAAAATCTGTCCTGACTCTTCCAAATATTTTTGGCCACACATAAACATAATGGAGGGATTATACACAACATTCGCAAAGCACAAACTGTTACAATGACGGCGTGTCTATTATGTTTGTTGATCTTGCTGAAGGACAAAACTTCAGCCTTTTGTATAATCCGGTCATCACTCGCCGAAAGGTCAAGTTGATGTCTCCAAGTATTATACATCATTTAATAAATTTCGATGAAACAAATCGGCAGAGTTCACTTATGACAAGCAAAAAATGAACATTAGTTCGCAATTTTGAATAAGTTTCGTAAAAACATAAGTCAGTGCCTACCCTATTACACCCTGGGTTGAATGGTGGGGGTGGATTAATGAACTGGACTTGCCCGGGCTCGAAGCCGATACCAACCTGTCGTGCCAACGTACTATATTTACTTAAGTTTAGTATAATAAATAATAAATAGGGTCACGATAAATAATAAAATACAGCACGTGATTGGTTTTACACTGGAAAAAGTGCTGGGTATTTGGTGCTTGATAAGGCCTCGCATGCATTCTACTCATTCATCATTAAGCCCGCGCTAAAAGTTGATTGCTCTCTCAGAATTAAATGTTTCATCGTTGAGCACAAAGCGATAAAGTGATAATATTGCACTCCTTGTTGTGCAGTTCTATTCTAAAGTTCGAACAACTCCACTCAAATTCCAATGACTGTTTTTGTCGCCACAGACGAGCGACATGAAAACAGTACTTCTGTGAAAAGTTTCTCTATATGAACAGAGCATTGTTCTGAACAACAAATGTTTGTACACTAAACAACATATGTTTGTACAAATGATAGGGACTGAGTAATGAAAGAAATTTCTCTGATTATTTTATTAATTCAGCTTGTGCTCAAATCTTTATTAATCAAACACTAAACTTAATAAACTTTACCAATGACTAATACTTAACAAAGCATTGAGTAAACATATCATGTTTAACATGGGTCATTGATGGAACACGCCGTTCATCTGTGGCTAATGCTTTACAAAACAATATTTCTGTTGATACATTTTCTGTGAAAACGGATCATCGATTCGTGCTCATGGCGGCTGCTTCTTCTCACGAAAGAATATTTTTAGCAAAATCTGGCTAATCTGGCTCATGCTTGACAAAATTTCTTACTGGGTTGATATAATATTGACTATGACGATAGAGCATCATTGCAGAAACTGTGTTTTTGTTCGAAGTGGAAAATCATTGTCAAACTAATGGATTTGAACAATAAAGTTCAATTAACAAATAGTTTGGTTTTGTCTGCCAGGACCGATGTATGGCGCCGCGTCGTTCATATCATCTTGAAAAAAAACGTAAAAAAGTGAGGGAAAATGTTAAAACTTTCGGGGTCTAAGTATGACGTCATAATGGACGTCGCTGCTAGCTAAAATTGTTCTCAAAATTAGATTTCTATTGTATATCATGATACAGTGCCCAAATTTACACGAGAGACAGTGATATTATATACAATAATTGACAAATCGTATATATTTTAATTATTGTAGTGGAAGTTAAAAAAAAATAATTAGAATATTTTAAAAATCTGTCGAAAATATTACTGGATTCAGTCTTATTGAGTGCAATTGTACTGGGCGCAATCAAAATGGGCGTGATCTCACTGTGTTTTTTCTTACTGGGTTCTTACAAAATACTGTTCTAAAGGATGTAATCCTAGTAAGTGCAATTCTACCGAACTGGGTGCAATTACCTAGCGAGTGCAATCCTACTGGGTGTAATCGTACTGGGTGTAATTGTACTGATGATGCAATTGCACTGGGTGAAATTCAACAGATGTTATTCCACCAGATGCAATTATACTTGGTAAAATATCTTACAAAATACAATCCTATTGGATGCAGTTCTATAGTGTGCAATAATTTGTGAGTTCATTTGACTCAAAATCATTAAGCTCAAAATGAAATGCGTGTACTTCAACTCAGTGTAATTCGATAGCCCCCTTCATCTTGCTTTTGGCATTTTTGGGCACATATTTGGGGCATTGGGTTGTCCAACATCTTTTATATATTGAACACCGCAGTTAGGGGTTAACGAAGTCGATTTTACACTCAAATACAAATATTGCGCGTTGAAAATATATGTTCAGAATGCTCTTCATGCAGTAAGATTTGATCAGCTCATCATCAATGTTACCAAATATATTGATATAATTACAATGTATTGCTATGGTGGAAACAATCACATCCCGGTACATAAAAAAATTCGCCACTCATTTGACATTAGCCTACTTTGGATTTTACTCCACGCCCGCGAGACCTCCATATGTGGCACAGAATAAAATTTCTGAAAATGACGCAGGGAATATTCTATACAAATCTGAACGCAATGGCAGAGTGCACTGGAATGATGTCTGTCCTGTGCGATGGTAAACTTATCTACTACTTCTTTACAAGAAGGGAACAGGAATAAATAATCAATTGAGTGACAACACCAATTGGACATTGGCCAGACTTGGTGGCACGATTGGTGTAAGTGATTTTACGGGACGGTATTGAAAATACTTCGAAATTGACTTTTTTAGGCCAAATATGGAGTGTTGATGGAACGCATCTTCGGGGTGCGTTCTATCAACAGACTATTATTGGCATAAATCTCATCAACTTGGCGTCGTTTTATGCAATTACTGCAAATGACCAGTAAATTCATTGCACTCTAGTTGCAGTATATCAGTGGTCCGGGCACAAATTTTATTATAACACAAAATCGGTTTGTTTGGGACAGCGTGAGGCTATTCCACATGTCTCCGGCGTTTTGTGTACCCTGTTTGCTTTCACTATTTATATCCGAACTGAGTTGATTTTATCGTTGTTTCTCTTCACCTTATATCTTGCAATTATCCAATGTCCAGTCATTGCAGCTATGCATTCGCTCCGATGATGCAGCAATCAAGAGAATTCTCACAACAGAATAACAAGATTCTGGCAAATCTCATACGCTGTAACAAAAATAAAGTAAATTTACTGGTCATTTGCAGAAATTGCATATTTCCAAAGTCAAACGCCATATTGACAAAATTTATGCCAATTAAGGGCTGTTGATCGACCGCACCTTGGCTCATCAACACCCCATACTTCCCATACTTATCCAAAAAAGTCAATTTTGAATTTGTTCAATACCGTCGAGTAAAACCGCTGTCAAAGACTGGTGATTTTTTTGCATTTTTTTGTTACAGTGTATATATCATATTTTATATTATTATATATTCCTGGTAATTCAAAATGAAAGTGAGTTTAGTAGGTTTAGTAGGTGAGTATAGTAGGACCATTGTTTTGGCGGTCGATTGATCCACCAGGCATCCACTAAACAACACATGTTTGTACAAATGATTCAGACTGAGTAATGAAATACATTTCGCTGATTATTATTGAGCTCGTACTCAAATCTTCATTAATCAAACACTGAACTTAATTAACTTTACCAATCTTTATTAAATCTCAAGCAGTAATCATGTTTGCCAGTTGTGCGCCACCGAAAACTTGAGGTTTACTAATGACTAATACTTTCAAAGCATTGAGCAAACATATTCTGTTTAACATGGGCCATTGATGGAACGCGTTTCATTTGTGGCTCATACTTTACAAAACAACATTTCTTTTGATACATTTATTGTTAAAACTGGTTATCGATTCGTGCTC
Organism: Styela plicata; assembly: GCA_963675895.2. Taxonomy (NCBI): domain Eukaryota; kingdom Metazoa; phylum Chordata; class Ascidiacea; order Stolidobranchia; family Styelidae; genus Styela; species Styela plicata. The sequence goes on from OZ023141.1 coordinate 18,350,473, forward strand.
AAGGCGACTGCTTGTTCTTGATAAAATGTTGAAAGCTGGAACGCACCGCGAAGGTGCTGTTCATAAACAGGCTATTATTGACATAAATCTCATCAACGTGGCGTTTTTCAACTTTGCAATATGCAATTACTGAAAATGCCCAGTGAATTTACTGTAATTTTGTTACAGTATATCAGTGGTCCGGACTCAACTTAATATAACTTAACATTGGTTTGTTTGGAATACCGTGAGACTATTCCACATGTCTCTGACGTTTTATGTACCCTGTTTGCTTTCACTATTTATATCCGAACTGAGTTGATTTTATTGTTGTTTTTTTCTTCACCTTATATCTTGCAATTTGCCTGTGTACAGTTAATATGGCTCTGTGTTTGCTTCGATGATGAAGCAACCAACAGAATTCTCGAAACAGAATAACAAGATTCTGGCAAATCTTATACACTGTGGCAAAAATACAGTAAATTTACTGGTCATAATTTATGCCAATTATGGGCTGTTGGTGGACCGCACCTTGTCGTTGCGTTCATATTTTATAATTTTATATATTCCCGGCAATTCACAACGATAGTGAGGTTAGTAGTAGTACAAGTTGTAAAGTTAACCAAATATTCCTCAAGTCAGAAACTTTTGTATCAGCATCTCAGTTTGTCTGTTAGAAATGTGTCACCGATGCATCGCTCGCTATAAGCCATCTGTTACTCAAGTTTGGTGAAATGAATTTTCTGATCTGAACTGAACTTGGCGAGACTCATGAGTGACTCATCTCATTCATGTCCAAATGACGAAGTGAAATATTTTAGGCGTGTATACGCATTCTTTCTAAAACTTTGTCATTTTCCAATTATATATCTCCTCAGTTTACTATCAACATGGGTTTGATTACCCATGCATTTGTTTTACTCGGATTGTTATCTGTGAGTGTAAGTAGCGCTGCCAAAATCGAAAAACCTCATTCACGTCTGGATTTAATATTCAATACCATGGAAAGCTTGGTTAGCAGAATAGCGAGCTTAGAGCAACAAGTCCAAGAACTGTCTCTACAGCAGAATCACGGTAATTCTGCCAAGATGTTGCTACAACCAGGAAATGAATTTGCGACAACCCGAGATGCCGTATTGTTCCCAACATTACTGGGCGGTGAGAAGAGAGAGAAACCATACTAGATGTGAATTTTTGATTTTATATTCTTATACTCAGTAAGTCCTTGCAAAGAAACATAAAATGTTATTGCACATGATTGATGACTGACGACTTTGTCTTGTAGATTTCTATATAGTCACTCACCGGAGTGAATTATCTCGAGCATGGCTCTCTACTATATGGCTTACACTGTAACAAAAGTACAGTAAATTTACCAGTCATATGCAGTTATGGCACATTTTCAAGGTTAATAAAAGGCTTTGTTGATGAGATTTATCCGAATTATGGGCTGTTGATGGACCGCACCTTCCCGGTGCAATCCATCAACTCCTCATATTTTGCCAAAAAGTCAATTTTGAGCCAAGTAAAATTACTGCCAAAGACCAGTGATTTTGTTGCTTTTTTTGTTACAATGTATAGGTAAACAGAGTGAGATGCATTTGTGTGTCAAATGTACGTTTTGTGTCGAACTTGTTATATGGTACCACGCACATGGTTTATAGTCAAAAAAGTTTTACTCAAAGATTTTATATTGATTTTAAGACACTGATATAGCGCATCGGAATGTCGCGGCACAACTGTGTCTCATACTTGACAAGTTGACAATTGTGACCAAGTTTAAAACAATTTTTTGTGCATCGATAGTTGTTGTAGAGTTTTCATAAAATATTACAGAAGGTCAAATTCAAATGTCTATCTACTTATTATAGGTCTCTGTCCTGTCAAATATGCAGACAAATGCTTCTTTGCAATGTTCTATTATGAGGGCCGTCCTAGTCCAGAGGATGCCGATAATTTATGCAAAGAAAAGGGCGCTGAACTCGGAAACATTTACTCTGAGCAACATATGATAGATCTTGGTCATTACATCCGGCCGTATCTTTCTTATACAAAAGGAGAGCGAGAGAATATCAATTTTAGGACTGCGATGGAATTCAACCCTTTCGTAAGAATATTGATAGTTTTTATATGAAATTGAATATTTAAAAATGTTAGAAAAAAAATGTTAATGTTAAAAAACTCAGCATTGAAGTAATGCTGCTTGAAAATAACAATATTCTTCAAAGATGCAGAAATGAACTTTGAGTCAAATGATTTACTATTATTTCAATTTGGGTCATTTTTTGCTTAACACGCGATTCGGTCTCCTTGATAACAAATATATTACTGTAAATAATTATATCGTGATGCTTCTTCCCAAAGAATTCACTTACATAGTGGTATGTTAAATATCTGGTGCATTTCCTGCATTCGATAATTATTTAATGTTTATCGGATAAAATGCAAATCAAATAAAAAATCACTCCGTAAAAATTCGTGTGATTTTCTTCAAACTTTTTACCGCAATATAATTTATACCCAAGAGATACTTGAAACTTAGAAAGAGACGAACAAAAAAATCACAAAAACACAAAAATTATAAAAAAAAAAAATAGTATTGGAAGGGATGAGGAGAAAAAGGGATGGACATAAAATTCAAAACCTATTAATTATTTTTCAGACAAGCACAGTAACAGCATCCGATGGCACTGAAACCAATTTTTCCAACTGCTGGTTTACAGATGAACCCACTTATGCAGTAGATCAAACAGGCATTGGACTTCATGTTGCTAATCTTGGATATCATCCCGAAGTTGCCATTTACGATTTATATCCAGACTCTGTGTCAGAAGGTGTAATTTGTCAGATAGATCTTTATTTCTGATAACAATGCTTGATAGAAACGGAATGGGATAATTGTCTGACCACATTTCAGTTATGCGAAAAAAAAGTACTTTAGTAAAAAGTAAAAAAGTAAAAAAAAAAGTAAATTACAAAATGCCAAAAATTTTGAAATTTAAAAAAAAAATCGGAAGTAAATAAATATCTGTCGGAATTTTCATCAATTATTAAATTGCGTTGTTATTTTGAATTAGACTATGATTATTTAATAAAATAAAATAAATTCATTTGAGTTTAATTAAAAAAAATTATATTTGTATTTGAGTACAAGTCGTAGATGAAAAGAACATTCGGGCATTGAGGGGGGAAAGGTGCAATTACATTTTTTTTGGGCTGTCAAGAGAAATTGCATATTGAGAGGGTGTGAGATTTTTGTGAGGGTGTGAAACGCTAATGATAAAAAAAACTGTTTGCTGCGAACCTGAGGTGTGTATAAATATGCCGACTTCAATACTTGGGATAAATCATTGGCGACATTACTCTTGGAACTATTACACATTTTCTGGCAACTGCTACCATGAAACGTCATCAGATAGCAGGACTTTTTTGAAACTTGTCAATTGAGGACTAGTACGGACAATGTGTTTAAATTACGAAATTTCACTTCTGTCATAAAGATGGAAAAACTGACCGAAAGTCGGTATGTAGAACTTTTCCGGGTCTTTTATGGGCCATTGTCCGCCATTGTGAGGCAATAAATACTTTTGCAAATTTCCATTAAATTTTGAAGTGAAATTCTTGAATCCTTTTATGAGGGATTCCCATCATGAAATCTTCGTGGGACTCTTTCTGCTCCTATCTCACGATTTTAGGCTGTTTTACTATGACATAGGATATAGACGCTCTTTTAAGATCGCCTGGGTCGCACATTATGACGTCACAAATTTACAACAAAATTTTTTCAAATTTTGGGCCCCCTCCTTTCAAGATTATAAATGTGCCACCAGTTTTGATCTGTGAATCATAGTATTTCGAATAATTATCGCTAAATGTTTGGAAAACATATGCAGCATGACCTTTCAATGCAAATTTCATTTTTTTAAATATTTTGCAGCAAATTATCTGAGAATTGAGACAGACTTGTTTGTGTGAAAAAATTCTGAAGATCCGATAGTAATTTGAAATCATGTCGGCATGGCAATTCTATAAAATATAGATTGATGCTTTGTAATTCGGACAATTTAAGAGGTGACAAATGTCATAATCATTAATAAAACATATCGTGATAAACACTAACTTATCGTTGACACACCCAATTGATATATTTATTCTGTCAAGCATGTGCCACAAATGGATCGTGTTGCCGAGGTGACCCATACTTGACAAATCATGTTCGGGCAGGAATAACCTGACTGGGTCGTAACAAAGTCACTCTTCATCGACTGGACCTCCATGGCGCCATGTAACGTATGAACCACAAATAAGACTTATTTCGAATTCTGTTTCAGAACGTTTTTCATTGTATATGCATGTGCTCAATTTTTATTTTCCCCCTGGTGTTTTGCTCAAATGATATTATTAAATAAATAAGTGGATCAGTACTTCACAATAGTCCTAACGTAATTATCTTGTGTTGTATGAGGCGACAAAAATGACAAAAAGAAGTAGCACACGATCGTTTTTTCAAGCACGCTAAAATTAAAATGTAGTAACACCACATCTCTTAGACAGCAGTTTTGTTTGGGAATATAGATATTAAAGAATAAAATCAACCCTTCCAACCTAATATAATTGGCATAAATCTAAAATATGAAGCGATTTTGAATATTAGAAGTCTACGAAATGAACGACAAATTTACCGTGCCAATTCACAAGATGTCATTTATATTGGTTCATGTTCTATTTCCAAACTTTACATACTCAAAGTAATGTTATCCTGGAAACAACGAAAGAACAACCACCAATGTGCTAGCTAAACTTATAAACAATAACAATTAATAACATCAAACGGAGGTATGCACAAGTTACCATTTCATCCTCAAAATTGCAATATTATTTTTTTTATTATTGAAGTTCGTACTGCAGCGCCTAAAAGGAATCAACTAACCTGCCACTTAATGGCAAGGAGTTATTAGAAAACATATTACCAGTAACTGCATCATAATGGAAAACTGCCCAAACTGAACTAAATGTTTATGGTGAACTATAGTGATGAATATCTGCCTGGGCGATCGTAGAACTACCAAACACGTCTTGTTTGACCAGTAATATAACCTGGAGGTTGATGATATGAGCAATGTGCATTATTATTTGTGTACCTTTTCTTGTCCTTTGTGTTTAAATACCTGATATAATATCAATTTCAAAATGATCTCTATAACAGAGTTTAATCGTAATTTTCTCTGCGGCATTGCACATAGAGGCATAGCAGAATAGCACGAATGTCGTATAGCGAATATAGCAATGCAGTAATACTTGGTTTCAACTACTAGAACTCTGACGCGACAGAACGACGATACTTTCGCATCATAAGCGCCCACTGCTCTGTCTCGAACCAAGTCGCATAATATGGAAAATTTGCATGAAATTAAGTTTCCCTTTTAAGCAAACATAGTTGTTTCAGCGTTTGGTATCGGAAATGAAAGTTCAGAATATTGACTACACAAACGCGTTTTTGATGCCACATAATGATAAGTCCACGATTCGTGTCGCATAAAATTTGCCCGAAGATGTTTGATTAAGCGAATCCAATTATTTTTTTTTTTTTTTTATTGAAATTCGCTCAGAGCAAGGACACAGAAGAAGAATCAAACTTGAAAATTCTCCTGCAGCCACTAAAGTGCAAAGAGCTACATAAAATGCAGGAGCAGGAACTAAAGAACCCCCATCCCTGATAGATGTCTATTAACGCGAGTTTTAAAGCCTTGTAGGTCAACACGATCAGGAAAACAGCAAGAAGGCAAAGAAATCCAAAGTTTTGATATTCTTGGAAAAAAGCTTCTTGAATAAAACTGTTTGTGACATTGTGGAACCTCCACAGTGAATAGGTGCGAATTGGTAGCCAATCGTGTTGATCGATTAAAAATTTTGTTCTGAGGAACGAGAGCAGAAAGCTCCTTTGAACAAAGACCATTATAATATCTGTAAAATAAACATAGTGAGGCAACGTTGCGGCGGTGTGTCAAACTTTGCAGACTGCAGGAAAGTTTAGGACCAATCATATTGACCACACGCCTTTGAATACGATCGAGCATGCTAAGAACAGTGACAGCGGCGCTGCCCCAAATGTGACAGCAATACTCCATACAGGGTCGAATCAATGATTTGTACAAATGGAGAATGATTTCGGGAGTGAGATAATGGCGAGCTCGATATAGAGAACCGACTTTCATCGAGGCTTGTTTAGCAATACTGGTGACATATTCATTCCAACTCATGTCCTTAGACAGTGTGAGTCCAACAAGACGAATATTTAATGATTCCTCCAGAACAGTACCAGATAATGAAATTTGGGTTGCATTCGTATTAGTGTAACGATTACTTGATAAAACTTTAGTCTTCTCCGAGTTAAGAGTTACCTGCCAAGTGTCACCCCAATTAGATACTGTGGCCAAATCACACTCAAGTGATTTTGCCAGAGCTAGACGTTGTTCCGGGAGGGATTTTTCATTGAGACAAGAATATAAAGTTGTATCATCAGCGTAAATTACCAAATCACATATCAAATTATCGGGCAGGTCATTAATATATATCAAGAACAAAGTTGGACCAAGGATTGACCCCTGAGGGACACCGGATGAAATGGAATAATTACCTGAACGTTGTCCGTCCAAAACAACATTAATCTTACGATTGGATAAGAAAGATTTGACAACTGAAAAAACTTGTCCAGAAATCCCATACGATTGAATTTTCTGCAACAGATCTTGGTGCCAAACTCTGTCAAATGCTTTAGAAATGTCTAGAGCAACCGACTTTGCCTCCCCACAACGATCAAGGGCACGAAATATTTGTTCAGTTATTACTGTCAACAAGTCAGCAGTAGAGAACGACGTAAACCATACTGCTTGTCAGTAAGGTGACAAAGCGACTTCAGGTGTCGAGAAATTCCATTAGTTGATTCAAAAGTTTTACTAATAATTGGCAAGAGACTAATTGGACGATATTTATTTGGGATCAGTTCGATCGCCACAGTTTTCGAATGCCGGCACAATCGCTGCAAATTTCCATGTATTGGGGAAGGTACATTCTTTTAAGCATTTATTAAAAAGTTTGGCCAAAATAGAGGACAACTCAGGTGAAAGAATCTTCAGAATCACAGATGGAATGCAGTCAGGACCAGGAGATATGTTCGAATCGAGTTTGGCAATCATTCTAGAGACAAGTAGCGGAGTTACTGACATGCTCTCCAATGTAACGTCGGTTCGATTTGGAAAATTAGGTGGTGAGGTACCAGAAACCGAACCAAGGCTGCAGTTATTAGAGAACATCCTGGCAAACAACTCCGCCTTGTCTCTGGAAGAACACAAAATTTCAGGGCCATTTAAAAGAGGAGGGATACTAGATTTACCCCTGTTCATTACATTATTTATTATTTACCAAAAATCTTTGGAACCCAATTTTTGTTGTGAAATTTTGGATTTGGTGGATTCCATGTATCGAGTTCTAGCAATTCTGAAAATTCTTCCACAATTATTTCTAGCCTTTCTGTGAAGTCGTCTATTATTGACGTTGGGATGTCGACGATAGCGGTGGAAATGATGATTTCTCGTCGCTATTGCCGCCGAGCATTCGGGTGAAAACCATGGGGCAGAGTGGGGCTTCACCTGGAATCTTCGGTGAGGAATGAATTCATCAATTCCAAGGCGTATCCACTCTGCGATTTCCACCGCCCACTCATTAGCAGGCAACAAGAAAACATCATTCCACGGCACATCGCGAAGGAAGTCCCGAAAAGAGTCCAAGTCACCGCCCTTGTAGTTATAAGAAGTGCGGTGAAAAGGAGACTCTTTACTTATGAGAGTCGAATTTTTTAATCTCAGCTGCAAAATGACGTGGTCTGAAGTACCAAGTGGGGGCTGGGGAACCAGGGAGAATACATCACCTGGATCTGAGACAAAACAAAGATCCAGTCGGGAAGAAGCGTGAGCCGGGTTATCGGGGATCCTAGTCATAAAATCCACCACCTGTGTCAGAGACTCAGTGATGGCGAAATTATGAGTTTTAATTCCGGCCAGGTCAGTTGCAGCTGAATTCAACCAGGTATCGTGATGGGCATTAAAATCTCCCATTATGCAAAATTTGGCGGATGGACAAGACATCAAAATCTTGTCCATCTGCAAAGAGATGTCATCCAGGACAGAACAATCTTGGGTTGAGGGGGATCGGTATACGAAGAATAGAAATGATGTCGATGTCAAAAGCGACATGCGTAGGCACAGATACGAAAGTGATGTGGACTCAAAAGCAAATGCACGAGCTACAGGCAGATTGCTACGAACGTAGACAGCTAGTCCGTGCATATGCTTTGGAGAATCCTTGCGTATGAGCGGCAAATAACCCTCGACCCCGAAATCAGAAGATGAGATTCCAGGTTTAAGGTTGGTCTCGCAGAGTGCAAAGACATCTGGACTATTCCTCGCAAGGAATGATTCCACAGAAACGAAGTTTCCTCTCAACCCACGAACGTTAGAAAAACAAATTGAAAAATTGTTGACCGTGAGATTCTTAGCACCCCCTCCCCTATTACGGGGTGCACGGGACTGGGGGCCATTGGCTTTATTCGGACGCGTCATTATATGTGAAAAAACCAGCAACTGCACGCTGAGCAGGAAACATTCCAAGGGAACTGAACTGCCATCGTTGAATGCAGTGAGTGGTATCTACCCTGGACGAGAGTATGACTCTCTACCACTTCATGAGATTGGGATTACGTTTGGTTTACCTTCTGTCTGTAGAACTTCCTGATAAGGGTGACCCTGCCAGGAGAGAATATCTCCAGTCAGTATAGCGCTACAGATTACAAAGGTAATAAGCCCATCCGCCGCGACAAGGCAGTAATCCCATGGATGGGAAAAAAGTGAAAAGTGAAAAAGTGAAAAGTTACTCCTGTGAACCATTAATTGCAAAAAATGAATACCAAACCAACAAATATTTATCACACGAAAGTTGTCAATAACGTCAAATTCACAATTTTTCACCCAATCACAAACTCCTTTTTCACTGATTTTGAATCTCTTTTGGAAATTTAATCAATTAATTCATACTTCTCTGAATCATAGATCTAATTAATTGTCGTCGATGTCCATAACTTGAGTAACGATGTATGCATTTTTAAGGATACATTTATCATACATGAGACATAGGCAAAGCAGGTCGCCGTCCGTCCATGTCCACGGTCGGTCACATGGTAATGATGTATTGTGTCACAAAACTTAACTGTATAACGATTTTGAATAGAGATCCAACCGTTTATGGAAAAATGATGTCAAATATAACGCAGTTCCGATGAAATACAATAGATATATCGGTGCCAACAACGCTCAGGACATGCGCCAATTATTGCCCGATCTATAGCATATTATCTCTATTTCTCACTGGTCCACGATGAATAGTTTATCGGAGTTAGTTCAGAAATGCCCGCGTTTTTCTCGCCCCATAGTTATTGTTACTCACACAGCATTATTCACCCTATTCACGGTCCGATAAAAAATAGGGTCACAGGTGGACATTCATAATCATGCGTGGCACATGCTCGTCATTATGGAGTTGCGTAGAAAAGATGAAGAGAGAAAAATCAATCCAATCCAGAAATTACGACGAACTGATGGATTTAGCAAGGGTTTCGTTTCTGTTGATGTTCAGGTATAATAAAAATTATTCCAAATATGAAATAAGATTCCAGTATTCAAATGGTTAATGCATTCAAATATTTTGAAAACATTAACACTAATATAAAAATTACGCTGGAACATATTTTGAGTATAATATGAGTATGAAGAACAGAACAATAATGGTTTACAATAGTGAAACATAGTCAATCTGGGGCTCATGCTTTATATATTTTTTATATTGGAGTTTGGCGTCATAAGTTCCTTGTTGTCCCAAAGACGCAATACTCTTTATCAAATTCATCAGTCTCTACAAAGTATTGGCTCGAAACGATGTTACTTCATATTTGCTTACCCAGGCCTAACTCGACAAATATTTTTCAATAAACATCCAAAGAAGTTCGTAAGCGTGGGTGCGTGCATTTCTTATCTTCAAAGTCGCTGTTACGTAAATGACGTCGCGTCATCACGCACAATACCTCGTCGCTCGAGAACCTGGCTGACGCAAGGACGCACACAGGACCCTAAAATAACAAACAAAATTATCCATAAAAATGGTTTGAAACGTCACAGAAACGTTTCAATGGTATCACCGGAAAGGAATTATACTAGCGCGCACGATCACATTCGAATTTCCTGTCAAAGTTAAAAGCAAAGAAAACATTTAAACATTAGCCAAATAAGTTTTTACAGGGTGTGTTTAATACCTATTTTATCTCATAAAATCACAAAGTTCGGACTTCAAATTACATTCAAATATTTTTGCATGTTTATGCTTCTCTGGTTATGGAAATACGAAATTTTAAAGTCTACCTGTTTTTCAGACACGCGAAAGACACTATATTGCTCTTCACGATTCAGGGGGTTAAACAGCGTGTGAGTGTCCCACATGTCTCTGACGTCTTTTGTCTTTTGTTTACTTCTTATATTTATATATAGGTTAGGTTTATCGTTGTTTTCACTTCTTTTATATCTTTTCTCTCGGGCATAAACTACAGATGGCCCGCGCCTTGACGGCGCGATCCATCTACCCCTTATGCTTCACAAAAGATTTTTTCGTCATATTTTTTTTTCCTGGCTAGGCTATTCCGTTCAATATTAGTACGATTGCTTGAGAGATGTTGATAGTTTTTCATGAAGATTCCGCACAAGATAGTAAGTAGTTAGATAAGGAGGTAGAAGTGAAATATTTTTACTATCGTATATTTTTTCGTTCTATTTTTCTTATTTTATTTCCAAACCCATCTATCCCAAGGCAGATAGATGAAATACTTTAAAATTCTCGGATAAAATAAACATAAACGCACATAAGATAAGTGATGTATGTTTCAGTAATTAAATATTAATTAAATATTACCCGGATGTCAAACAATGCATTAATGTGGATATCCTTTATCCGAATCGGTGAAAAATCACGTTCAAAAATTTCATTTTGTCACCCAGTATTCACTGATGGACCTACGCGATATATCAGTGACTCAAACTTGGAAAAAAAATAGGCAAATGATTTCTGACTAGTCTACCAGTTAAGCCATAGTAAAAGCGATTTTCGACTGCCCGGTTGTGTCTGCCACCACCGGAAGGTGACATGAGGCACATGTACCCCCAACAAATGGAGGGAGGAAAGTACTTCCAAGATTCTGAGTAATATTTTAATTTTTTTTTCATATGAGCATAATTTTTGGACGCCTTCGACAAAATAATATTTTTAATACGCTTCTGCTTTTTTCTCGTTCTTAATTTTTTATGTCCGCCATCAAAATGTGAGACCTTCCACCGCTATTGTCTGCCCAAAAATTCTGTTACACTAACATCGAATAAAAAAAAAATGAAAACCGTGAATCCAGAACTCTGCCCGAAGGTATAATTAATTTACTGTTATGATGGGGTAAGTGGTCACCCAGGGTAAATACCGTTCATAACAGCTCAGAACGGTTCATTGCTGTTTTTTTTTTTATATTTTGAATACAATTGCTGGTGCAGATAACAGCCTGTTGCTTTGTGAAATATTTTCGCCTTTTGGCTTATTCGGAGTCACTTCAGTAAAAAATATAGCAAAACGGTGCTTTCACTATTTCATTTTTTTAGCATTAAAATTCAATAATGTCTATCTATACTTTGCTGTTGATTGTCTTATCGGCTGTATTCGCCTGTACATTAGAAGGTACGGAATGGTCGTATTCATCTTCAATTGAAGATTTAACAATCAGAATGGATAAGCTTGAACAACAAGTCGAAAAAAATACAAAATCTATCAATGCAACAAGTCAAGCTTTGCAACAAATTAAAGACAATCAATTGGAGATAAAAAGACAAATGTACGCGTTACACGGTATGCATTTTTATTGTTGCCCCCTTGTTCGCCAGGACTATAAATTTTGCGCTTAATTATTCCACAGTTAAAAAGAGTTAATATTGGCAATTTTCATCCTTCGAAATTTGTTCCACTAAAAGTTTTACACGATTTTTATTTCTAAACTATTGCTTTTTAAACCAAAAATTTTACACCATTGGTGCGATTTTTATAAACTTTTATTTATTCGAAGACAAAATTGTATATTTCTTTAAACATTTTTACTTGCGTCGCACATTATGACGTCATAAAACTTAATTCATAATCCTCCGCGAAAAATTCTAGATTTGCCACTGAGTGTGTGTGTGTGTGTGTGTATGTGCGCTTTGTAATAATTAAGATCATCTATGATCTTGCTTATTTTTATCCCCACCAATCGGGATTTTGTTAAATACGAGCCACAGATGGACCGCGGCTCAGCGGTGCATCCCATCTGTACTCATATTTGAACAAAACGGTTAGGTGTAATTTTAAATGAAAAAATGATTTCATGGCATTTTCAGGACTATGCCCTGTGAAATACGACAAGAAATGTTTTTTCACGATATTTGACTACGATTGGAGGATAAACCTCGACATCGGCGAGGTGTTGTGCCAAGAAAAAGGGGCAAAGGCTGGAAATCTTTACTCGAATGAACATATGTTGGCTCTGGGTGATTATATGAGGCCTTTCCTTGTCATAACAAAAGGAGGTAGAAATTATATAAGCGTATTCACGGCAATGGAATTTAACCCATCGGTAAGAATATGTTCATGGCAGTCCCTTCACAACCTCTAAAACACCAAAAAGGTATTGAAATCATGGAAATTAAATAACTGATTCGCTCAAGGTTTTAAAATTGAACCTCCAAGGCGCGATCCATCTGCGTTTCAGTCTTCACAATATGTAATTTCCGATTGTACAAACATACATGGGCACTGGAAGCATGTGGACAGCGAGGCAGTCTTTTTATGTATAAGGTTTTATCAGTTTTTTCTCATTTATCATCATTTAAACCTCTAGAGCAAAATCATATTTATTAAATTTATTTCGAGGAATTTTCTGTCAATTACTCTATGAAATAGTATTTGGATTCAAAGTTTGGAAATCAAGTTGTATTCTTCTCGCTCCAGGTAAGAGATTTTTTAAATATCTAACTGATCTTTCGGTGGTGCTCGCGTCACTATGGAATAGGCCACACGCGGTCAACAAGCTAATAGTGCAAATCTTACAGCAGTTTTTTCATTACAGACTGGATTTTTAACCCTCTCCGACAACAGCCAATCTGATGTAGATCTATGGTTCCCGGGAAATCCAGCCTATGACCCGGAAAGAACGCGAATTGGATTTCGTGTCGGACGAACAGATGATAGCAACGGCGAAGTTACTATTTTCGATACTTTCTATCAAGGGGCTTACCTCGATGGCGTGCTTTGTGAAATAGATCTTGCTTAGAAGGTGCTGGGAGATTGCTGCAGGAGGTTGTAGAACGCGCGATAAGAATCAAATTAAATTAATTTTAAATTAGTTTTTACAAAATTTCAAATTTATCAAAATAGAACATGAAATTGATATACAAGGATTGAAAAAAATTTGAATTGAAGTTTGAGTTTAGAAATCCTGGAAATTAGTTGTTAATAGAGATGAACAATTAAATTTGGCGATTCCAACCGATTCAAAACAAGAATTATTCAAATTATTGCAGAAATATTATATTCTCAAACGTGATCCGCACGAGGATTTTTATATTCGGTCTATATGAATTTTTATTGAAAATCTTTGAACTTGCCATGGCCAAACGTTATGAAAAGGGTATTCCTTCTACATCGCCTTTTTCTGAATGATTACAAATTTCGACTAAACATAGGACACCGAAAGCTGTTTAGATCTAGTGTATTTCGTTGGGGAATGATGCAATTGCATATCGTCTTTACATGCTTGCTTCAAATCGTATGAAATATCAGGCTTTTTTGTGGGACTTCTGCGCGCATTAGTTATTTATAATATTCGGCCAGTATTATAGGTATGAAACCCCATTATTGCATCTTCGGAAGCCATTTTTGACTCAATTTTGCTTTCATATAATTGCTATTTTTCAGCAAAAAGAAAAGTTTTGTCGGTGACCTGCTTTATGACGTCAATATTTTCTTTCAATTGTGTCTTAATTTATATAAGAATTTCCGGATTTATGTTTCAAGCTAGTTGTCAGTTCTGATTTCAAAGTTGCTTGGTTATTTTAATAATTGCTGTGGTTTCAATTGGACTGTGGATGGTCGATAAATAAAATCCAAAAGATATCACTATATCTGGTAATGCTACCTCAGGTATTTGGGCATCGTGGGCGTTTGCAAATTATGGGCTGTTGATAGACCGCACCTTCGCAATTACATTTGAATCACCGAATCGAATTGCCCAGCCCTAATACCAAGTTAAAACGTTGCGGATTAATCCATGTATATTGCAGGTAAAAAATATTTTCGAAATAAACTCTAAGCAAGGTAAACGCTGTACATCTGATGACCTAACTTACATACCAAAGAGCTTCTACAAAATACAGTACCGGCAATTGCAATGCAAGAGGAATTGGTGGGCGCGATGGTCCAGTGGTTGAACATTTTGGCATCGCAGGTTGAGGAAATCGAGTCCGGCTCGTCAATCCGTGGCCATTACTCAACCCAAGGTGTAATAACTCGAGTAGACTAAGCCAAACAGGAAAAAATCATATCTTCCCACCAATTCTAATACTGCCCGCCTATAAGTGGCTGCTGCCTTGGGCAGGGTGATCCACTCTAAGAAAAACTAAAAAAAAACATTTCAATGGAGACTGAAGCACATTAATAAAATTTCTTGAATGGCAACTATGCCTTGCGTTGCACCATATACTTCTTATTACCTTTCGCGACTTTTCGTTCGAAGTGCATTTGCTGGCACTAGAATTTTGTAGTACCTATTTGCCCTTACGCGTTGTGGCTAGGCTTGTTCTGTTCACCGCTTTAAATAGAAATACAATCCTAAATATTAGTTCTATTTAACAAACTTTTCAGCTATTCCACCACTCGATTTGTCGTACTCGATTTTAAACCATCAAATACTCTAAAAAAGTTATTAGTCATAATTATAAAGGCTGCCTTATTATACTTTGCCGTTGTGGTTATCCAAAAATCTCTAAGTTTGCCAGCAAAAGATCTAAGATCCAACGCTGAGATGCTGAGATACTCGAGAAAGAAGAAGCGCAAATTCCATGGTAGATTCGGAGACATATTATTTTTGTCGTTTCGCTTTATTCATAAGCCAAGTAGTAGTTTTTTTATGTTTTGAGCTCAAATCAATTCGCTGATTCGGATCGCTTCGAATCACAATTGCGAATCAATCCGACCGTTTCGTTTTCGACAGCAAAGAAATAATATCTCTAAACCCAGTAACAAATAACAACAGTAACAGTAACAAATATAAATCGCTTATGGATCGCCCCACCGAGTCAGAGTTTTTTGAATATTACCGAGTTTGTTTTTGTCAAGATTCGCTCAGAGCAAGGCTACAAGCAGCATATCATAGTTGAAAAGTCTCCAGAAACAACTAAAAGTCCAGAAAGCTACATGATATGTAGGAAAGTGAACAAAGGAATTCCCATCTTTGACAAATGTCTATTGACGCGAGTTTTAGGAGCCATTCAGATCTTCACGATAAAAAAATGAGAAACGAAGTAATTCAATAAAGATTCTTGGATGAAAAATTCTTGCAAAGAACTGGTTGTGATACCGTGGAACTTCCGCAGTGAATAAGCGTGAACTTGGAGTCAATAGAGTGGACCAGTTAAATATTTTGCTTATGCTTGGCAATACAAAGTTTCCAATTCTTGAAAAAAGAAGTTTGCTTGAGGGCTTCTGTGAATTGAACTTAGGTCCTTAAGAACTTAATAAAAGATACCTGTGATTCTATCAACAATCTGATAAACGGGATGATTTCCAATATGAAACCAAACTTCCCAATTTTCTCAAATAAAATACGGGGAGGTATCGGTCAGATTAGCATAAAGCCAGCTACTCTTCTACTTAGACACGCGAAGTAAGTTCCATCGGAAGAAAATTTAGCCAAGAAGCTTTATTTTAGGATATGTTGTAAATGAAAGATTTTATGCTCTCCTTGTTCATAATACACTCTATGGAAAAGAATTTTGAGGCTTTTTGTCAATCCAAAGGAACTGAAATGTACATTTCGGATAACCGAAGCTAACCAAGATTCCGCCATCCTGCTATCTGTAATAAAATTCATCTTCACACATTATATGAACAAAACGAAATTAAATATTTATACTTTTTTGATATGAATTTTCGCAAATAGGTAAATAAAGGATTCGATATAATTAATATACCGATAGCCGCATTTTTTGTGTTGTTTTTCAATATTTAATTTGAAACAAAACTACAAATTTTAACTGTTTCGGATTATGGTTGAATATCTCGTGGTGGGCCGATGCTGGTTGGTACACGGCTAGTCCGACCCTAGTGCTGTCAAAATCACTTTAAATGGGGTTCGGATATCCCCACTGGACAAAATGTGCAGTGTGTCATCGGAAAGATTACCGAAACCACTCCATGAAACGGTCGAAAACGGCACAATCAAGCTTGAAAAACAATCAATGAAAATTACATATTAAGTAAAAACTAATCTGTCACCCTTTGGGCATAGTTGCACTCATGCGTAGTTTAGGATTGCGACGTTTTCACCATAACCCAACACCTAAAACAGAACATTTTCGCATGAAGATACATTTTTGCTCAAAATTCGGCTACAATCTTCTTTTTAGTTTTACATAATTTTTGTACAGAGTGAGCGTGTTGTTTTCCCGTTTTCATTCAATTTTTACATTTTGTGAAGCCTCATGCAGATGTATCTCTGGAGAGGGGGCGGGAAGTGATTCCGAGAAAACAGCGGAGAATACAGAGACAAAGTAAATAACAAGACGAATTTAATGTTTCCACTTTCTCAACATTGTAGATTAAAGATCCGCAAATTGAATGTACATATGTTGACATTTTGAGGCCCGGGGTTTGGTACGTCAGTGAAAGATGTTTAAAAGAAAAATTAAAATAAGAGAAATCGGAATTGTTGAAACGTTTTTGTTAGTATCTGTTTGTGATGGATAACGTCGATGAGAAGCAGTCCATTTGTGGCTCATGTTCAGCAGAACATAAGTTTCTGATTGAGCAATAACACGCCCGTCATTGGTAGACAATTTCAAAAGACATGGTAGAAAAGTAAAAATCAGATTAGTAACTGACAAGAAGGAGTTGATGGAATGTGCTTTGTGTCGAGTCTCGGTTCTCAGTGTACTTAACAAACGACAACAAAATTTACTTGCAAGGTATTGAACCGAGGTGCATGGATGAGAACAGTGGGACATGCGGGGAGACTCGAAGCATGCTTTTGTAGGTTATTTTATTTGGCTTATACAGCCGCATCGAGTGCTTTCACACTTGCACATAGTGAAATTCAACCCCAAAGGATATGTTATTGGTCTTGGGTGCGTGTCCAACAAAGTATCCTACCTATTTGCCATTACCAATTCTCTCTTTATATTGCATATAATGTTATATTTGGATTAATGTGCATGTAAATTGCTTGTGAAATAAGCATGGTCATACATAATTTAATGAATTTTTTATTTAAATTCGCTCAAAGCAAGGCTGCGCGATAAAAATCATACAAGAAACCAGTAGTTTAAAGAAAGATGCATGAATGCTGCAATGAAGAAAGATTCAAGAACCTTCATCCCTAAAGAATATTTATTGACACAAGTTTTAA
The DNA here is from genome assembly GCA_963675895.2 of Styela plicata. Taxonomy (NCBI): domain Eukaryota; kingdom Metazoa; phylum Chordata; class Ascidiacea; order Stolidobranchia; family Styelidae; genus Styela; species Styela plicata. The sequence goes on from OZ023141.1 coordinate 18,368,243, forward strand.
AGCCATTTAGATCAACACAGCATGGAGGTAATAGATTCCAAGGTTTAGAAATTCGAGGTAAAAATCTTCCGGCATAAAAAACTTTTATTTAAAGCTTTTCTCTCTTTACATTGCATGTAAATTCCATTTCTGCCTAAGTGAATGCTTTTTAAAATGCGAAGTCCGATATTGTTCTGACGATACGTTGATGAATTTGAAGTGTAATGCAAAACTCTGAACCTCTTTAATAAATATTCTTATCTAAAGTTTGAATTTTCCATAAACTAAATATGATTTTAACTATCGACGAAGCTAAATTTTTTTCACACCATTACAACAGAGCGATTCCACAAAACACAATTTACTTGTGATTCATTTTTATAGCCATTCATTGAAGCACATGACTTTGAGCAGTGGCCTGTCCCTGCAACTAATTACAGGCGATCAGGGTCAAAGTTATTGAAAACATATTAGTTTTCTGGTTTAGCGGTGCTTACTTGTGCTGGCAACGAAGTAATAAGAAATTTACCACTAATCTAGGTGAAGTATTATTAGGTAACCTAGCTTCACTTCTAAAACTAGGAAGAACCTAAATTAATAATCAGGTAAACTAGGTAATTGCCTTTTGGCTGCGTTCAAGGCATTTTTAATAAATTTGAAGGTTATTAAGGTCTTCAAACAGTCTATATTGATAGCTTTTTGAATATCGAAAATATGATTTATCTATTTTTTTACACCAGGTACCAGGTTACCAAGTAAATTTACTAGGTAAAATATTAAACAAGATTGGGTAGACTTTGAACCAGGCAAGTTATATATTCTTGAAACTAGGTAAAGTACTTTGAAAATAAACTCCGCAAATTTACCACCTTGCCGACACTAGACAGCCTACTCAAGTTATTACACCCAGGTTGAGCGGTGGACATGGTTTACTGAGCCGGGCTTGCTGGGATTCGAACTCGAAATCTTTCATCCAAATTTTGAGACAAGAGATCTTCAAATGCCTAATCAAAAAGCTCTTGGCGATAGAATAGCGCATCAACCTCAATAAAACCGGTTCAAATGACCCTAATTTGTCGTTCTCTTAAGAGCATATCGTAAAAAGCGGAACTATTGGTTTAACAGAGAATAGGCGACACGATAGCCCCATTCGATCGGCATCATAGGTTATGGATCAGGAAATTTATTCCATCAAGCGTAGGTGGTGAATCGGAATATCTTTCTTTTGTTAAGCAAGGTCCGCTGATGGACCGCGCTTATTTGTCAAATTAATTCCAATTGGATTTTACTTTGAGTCGTGTTGGTACAGGCTTCATCGGAACAATCCTAACTATTTTCTGCGTTTCATAAGAAGTTCTTATAATATAAATGAAGCAGGGGAGTCGGAGATTGTTTTATCTTTGCCCACGGCAGATACCAAGTACTTTACGTTGGTAATTTAGTTCTGTATCATAGATGTTCAGATTGAAATATAGTTGCTGGCACTGCATTTTGCAGTAGCTCTTTGCTATGTGGGGTTATAACTTGAATATTCATAGATAGGAACTGCTTTCGATCTTACTAAGACCGAATTACAAATAAAAAAAAAAAAAATACAGCTTACAATCATGGTCTTGTGTTAGTCAAAAAATGTATCTGAAAGTTCTTGTCAAGTACATCGTAACAAGATAGCGATGAATTAGTCGGCTCATGGGAGTAGTTTACTCGCTGGTATTGAAACAAGACCTCAATATGGACTCTTCATCCAAATATGGGCTGTTGATGGAACGTGTCGCCCGAGAACCGGTCCATCACTACCACATACTTGACAAAAAAACCATTTCGAAACTTGGAAATATACCCACAAATGAAGGGTGAATTTACTCTTGAAAATTCCCCGATTAAATTGATACGACCGATACCTAGCGCATGGCCCATACTTGTTGAAGTGAAAATCTGAGCATATTTTACGCCTGAGTTACTTTCGAATAAAAATATTGTGAGCCGGTATTTTATGTAACAACATTGATCGTGCAGTCAAAATGCCCCAAAAGATGTTTGGTCCGCGTGAAACCGCAGCACCTGATGTAACAAAAATTTAGAGTCGTTTTACGGTTGAGTTGCTCTCAAGCAAAAAATAGGATTTGGTTATATCTTTTAGAATGTTTATACTCGGTCCATACTTATCAAAACCTGTTAAAATAACTTTATTGGTTATGCATAGTTTTGCCAAACTTGGACCGTCGATATTCAAAAAAATTGTGTGTTCATCTAGCGTGAGCCACAGATGGATCGCGCCAGTGACTCATAGTTGACGAATATGTTTGAGCAAATATATTTTCAATGGGTTTGTAACGGTAACGCTTCAATAACACGAGACACCGGTAGGCTACGTTTGGCAAAACAAGTGCAAAAAAGGCTGTTGTTTGCTGTAGCGTTTACCGTAAAAAGCGGAACTATCTTCGCCTACTGTGAAAGTTGATAGTTCCTACTTTGTAAGGATTGTAATGCAGTTTTGTTGACCAGATTAATCTGAAGCAGATAATATGGTTTTATCACCAGGATAGACGGCATTTCTGATGTTTGATTAACAGGAAATCGTAGGATAAGAATACCTTTGAGATATCATATTGTTGCTAATGTAACCCCTATCTGAGTTGTGTATTTTTTTGTATATACCGTTACACGTACCATCGTTATAAGGTCTTGCTCAGGGTGATGAACATATATAAACAGCTGTGAAAGACCACACTCAGCAACGCAGTGTCCGAATCAGATATTTAATTTGGTTTTGACAGGCTTGTGCCACATGAAGACCGCGTATCGTCGACGCAATTCATCAGTGACTCATGCTCAACAAAACGAAGTTTCTGATAAAATTGTTAATGGCAGTTTGCAATAGAACTTTTATCAAAACTTCCCAAACTTAAACTTTGTATTCGAACTTTTCCGACGGAACGATATGCGAGGTATTCATGTTGAAAATTTAAACATGTTAAGCATGAGCCACAGATGAACAGAGGTGCGATTCATCAGTGACGCACACTTTACAGACGGTACTTTAACAATATTTTTTGCAGGGATTCAATAAAATTAATATCGAACGTGAGGCGGGCGAGACAAGCCTCCCATTTTGGTTACAGAGCGAGATTATAATACACTCTTCATACACTATTCTGCACTATTGAGTTTTACTCAAATCCGATGTACAACGTACATGTTTCGAATTGAATACAAAGTTAATAAACAAATGCTATAAAGACGCCGTTCATTGACAATAATGTTACTCGGCTATATTGAAATAAAAATATGGAATTTACTTTTGCGACTGAAGAACTGAAGTAATGTGCAATCAAAATTTTTTATTGTAATTCCTTCTGAGCAAAACCGGAAGTAGTGCCTAACTCTAAAAGAAACGAAATAACGACCACTTAATAACAGAGAGAAGTTGCGAGATGTGGTACTGGCAACTGCACTTTAAGCGGAAATCATATCGAATAGAAGTAAATCCCTATTGTAAGTGCAGTGGATGTTGTCAGCACCGGGCTATGGTAAAACCATCTACCATTTCCTTGTTTCCTTTTAGTCGCCTCTTGCCAAATGCAAAAACAAATATGTTAAGAGTATTCTAAAGCCCGTACATACAGGGCTAAAATGACTATCTTTGTACGTAAATCGGATTTATGAGGAAAATCTATTTCCTCACACAATCAAGTCATTTGTTTTGGGTGATGACTTCTTAAGAAAATTTTATAACTTTGCTGAATTTATTACATATGCGAGGGTTATACACTACTGCTGCATTTTCGATACATATATTTTCAAAAGATTCAAGATTTTTTGCATCTGGCAACGACAATCAAGTTGGCGTCATAACTTGACAAATGAAAACTTTAATATTATTCTCCGACTCCGAAGTTTTTAAAAATTCCACACGATGGGTGTTTGTAGGCTGGCGTTCATTTAATGTTTCCCAGCGTTCTGCAGTTAATGTGTGAAATATAAAAATGTCGGTTATTTATAGAAATTTTAACAATTGTTCTGAATACTTTAGTAGCTCGAGCACAATCGTTAGGCTCTTACGAAAAGTTATTTCATATTCAGTTCAATGTACAGCTGTAATTCTGATAGGAGTAATTAATAAGTCATCAATCATCTTCAATAGGTTTGGCGACATTAAAGATTGTCTACAACCTGTTTGGCGATGATTGGCGATTCACATGCGTCTGTAGATATAAAGCTACTTATGTGATTAACTACACCGCGAAATGGCAGAACCGAGCTGTGAAATGCTGTTTGAATAATAAGGAGTAAATAGATAGATTTATTTCGACATTCGCGTCGTGACAATAGTATTAAAAATCATCTTATTTACATTTCAGAGTTCATTTAAGAAAGGGTGGACAAATGAGGTTTAAAAACATGAAGTTCAAAAGCGCTTTACGTACACGCGCCCGTTTAGCCAGTCCTAAAATTAATTTACCTACACAAAATTAAACGCAAAAAGTAAGTCGCAAAAATTGCATGGCAATGCACTGTTGCCACACAATAAATACACAGTAAACAACAATATTATATTACCAATAATACATATTTACAAAGTTCGAAGATCCGTTGTTGATGATCTTCATGCCGAGTGCAGTGCATATTTACCATACATGCATGCAGTGCAGATTTCGGGTTAGCCAATATGTTTAATTCTACCTGGTGCTGAGTATTTAAATGAGTTACCCAGTAGTGACGTACGATGTGCTTCAATATGTCCCAGAAAAAGCTGCTAGGATGCATAGTTTCACTATTTTGTTACTTGGTTTTATTTTATGTACTGTTACGATAGTACAGTGAATTTCTTATCTATTTGTAGTAATTGCATATTCACAAAATTTGAAAATGCGGTAATAATGATCTTTACGCAGAGTATGGATGTTTGATGCGCTTCGCCTCAGCGATGAGCTCTATCAACAGTGACCATATTGCTGCTATACCATATTGCTATACCATATTGCTGCTCCAAATTTCAAACACACCGAACAAGATAACGACATTTTTTATATTGACATGATTTTAATGAAATATATAGTAAATAGTATAGATAGGAGAAGTAAATAGACAAACATATAAATCTTAAGTCTCTGTTTACAATTATTCAATTGGCGTTCCCCGTTCTTGTAAATGCCCAATAATTCGAATTAGAGTTCTTTTCCTCTAACCCAGAGTGTAGTAACTTGACTATGCTTTGCCGAAGCGCATGGTTAGCAACACTAACCACTTAATATTCAACACTTCTATTCAATGAAATCGAAAACAATTTGCTCGGATATCTCGGTCCTCATGAATGCATTGATGAGCTAACGTCACGGACGAGTAACTGAATTTCATCAGATCGTGAGTGATCTGCAGTGTAACAATGGGAAGACAATGGGTATTTCCATCAATAGTATTGGTATCTTAAATTTTGTTCCTCATTGCGCATGCGACCTGGGACGATGTTGTGTCGGTAATCGGATGAAAAATAACAACAGTAAGCTGTTTGTATGAGATATTCCAAAGTTAATCTGAATATCGCCATAGGGTGAGTTAGCCTTTAGCAAAAACCTAGTCCCCAGTCAGGAATATTATTTCATCAAGCACGGAAAACAAAATATGTTTGGGCAGTTTTTTTCCGACTTGGAACCTTCATCCTTTCTATTAAACCTTTAAGCATAATTCCATCAAGATCGCCCATGTTGTGCTCTTGAATATAGTAAGTAATACTGCAGGATATAACGGCAATTTAGCTTTGTACAAGAATACATTACTGTTCTGAAAGTTTGTTCTATAAAAGATTTATCCTGGGTACTTTGGTGGAGTTGGAATAAGAGCTGAAATACTAAAATGGTTCTCGTGGTTCTTCTTCGTCGCGTTTTTCAGTAGGATAGGGATGGACAAAACCGAATCATATGGAATTCGAATCGTTTTCGATCATTTTTTTCGAATCGGATCGAATCACTAATTCTATGTTTAATAACCAATATCCCAATTTTTTTATTACAACTCATTTCCATCGTGAAAATCATGATATTCATAGTTTACTATGTTATTTCAATTCACACCACATGTATTAGATAAACCAAAGAATATTTTTGCCTATATACGATAGTTGTTTGGATTCTAGTTATTGCCCGGGTGCACTATGATCAAACTCATCATGTGTATTGAAATATTTTTCTTTGGTCGCCAGAATAAGAACTTTTTGTACGTTTAAGAAGTATGAGCATAGGAAAATTATACTCGTTTTATATTTTAGTATGTTCAATTTTATTTCATGAAATAATGACAACAACTAATAGACTGGAAGAATCGTCTAAAAATACGACAACTGTGGTGAACAGGTACTATAAATCATAGTACCATCAACTTGCATCCTGAGCGAAAAGAATCCCAAATTACAGTTACTACAACAATGTAGAGCGACATAAAAATAAACTGCACCGCAGTAACTGATATCTACCCAAGTTGGCGGTAAAACCAACTTTTGATATTTTGTTTTATTGTTTTTATAAATGAATATAGAATATTTATAGAAAATTATTGTGGAAATTGTAGACCCTCCCCTGAGGATATCAAAGAAGATGGGTGATAATAGTTGTTGCTATTAGGTAAGTTCATCAACAATAAAAACATTTTACAACGACAACATTTTATATACGACAAGTAGACTGAAAATTTTAAAACTGGGCTAATTTTGCTAGTTATCTACACTGGGTTGTTTGATATATGCTCAAGTTTAGACTACACTGAAGAAAAGCATGAAGAAGAGAACCATGCTTTTCTTAGCAAATATCCAATAAGATATAAACCGATGTTTTGTTTGCAGGACAGTGAAAATGGAACGTGCCTTTTGTGGAGATTTCCGAATATTTCTGGCAAAATTGAAGATCAATTCAATCAAACGTGAGATTGAAGCCTTATTTTATTACATAAAATTTTACCCCAATTAGTTTGTTTTTTCAATTGAGGTATTTGATGTTAGCTGTTCCTTAATTTTGGAATATCTATTAATATGTAGAATATAGAATATTGGCAGAAAAGAAACAAGGAAATAACATAACTCAAGTTTGAATTAGTATAAGCTAAGATTTGTCGGGACCAATTTTTGTTGTTGCTTCGGAAGTCCCATTTATCATGTGAATGGCCTTCTCCAAAAACTTTGGAGGGTGTCTCTAGCTTGCCGAGTACAGTGGTTCAATATCTTCGTGTAACGTTCAAGCATCAATGTCCAACTATCAGCCTTCCGGACAATATCATCGCGCTTAACCGAAGAAGACATCGTGCCAGGCTGCTCCTAGGCAACATTGCTTTTACATAGAATTGCTTTCACACGAGTTCGCCCTCATGCGCGGTTGTCCGTGCGAGATTACACTGCTGACGTTTACTTTTCTGCTCTTACCCCGCTCGAGATTATGCCCATTATTCCAACTAAGCTACTCTTATGCCCCCACGCCGATGGCAAAAGTACAACAAAGCGTCGCCTGACAAGGTCCTCCTAACCCGAAATTTCTATGCTTTTCCAAATAAGATTGCATTCACTCTGAACTACCTTTGAACAAAATTGCACGTACGCAGAATTGTGCCTGCACGAAATTATTCCGAATTGCTCCCTAGGATTGTTCCACACGATATTGTCTTCAAGTGGGATTGACCACATCAGGCGAAGCACAAACATGGATGGCCGCAATGTGCGATTGGCATTTGCTTGTCCCACGAACGATTTACCATCATGTAGAAAAGCTCCTGAGCGGGATTGCTCATGAATAGAATTCGCTTTTTAAACAAATTGAACGATAACAAACAGCCCGTAACACTCCGGCCCCAAATAACTTAACCCAAGATGAGTTATTTTAAATATTAAAGGACTGTGCTAACAAATGCGCAATGAAATATGTTGCCTAGCATTAGAAAAAGGCAATAGGTTGCATTCATTTTTGACGTTGTTGTAGTAAAGAAAGATACTCCTTGATCCAATGTGACCAGAATTGATAACTCATCAGCTGAACAGAATAATAAAGCTTCTTATATCCATCTGATATAATACCGGTGTCTGGGGGCAAAAAGAATGCAAACTCCCAGTAAGAAGCGACATAGGAGTTAATGTGATCGTATCATTTGGGTCCTCATTGACTGGTGTCAATCTAAAATTGTTTAGAATCCATTAAATTTTTTACCAGTAGGGAATAAATTCGTCACTGAGTATGCGTTCACTTGACCTGATGGCCACTTGTAAGAGGGTTTCATTTCCAGCATTTTGACAAAGGCTCGCTCGTCATTAACATATATCAATGTGACCAGAATTGATAACTCATCAGCTGAACAGAATAATAAAGCTTCTTATATCCATCTGATATAATACCGGTGTCTGGGGGCAAAAAGAATCCAAACTCCCAGTAAGAAGCGACATAGGAGTTAATGTGATTGTATCATTTGGGTCCTCATTGACTGGTGTCAATCTAAAATTGTTAAGAATCCATTAAATTTCTACCAGTAGGGAATAAATTCGTCACTGAGTATTCGTTCACTTGACCTGATGGCCACTTGTAGGAGGGTTTCATTTCCATCCTTTTGACAAAGGCTTGCTCGTCATTAACATATATCAATTAAATACGGTTAAAATGTTCTTGAAAGATGTTATTTTACAAAGGTGTGAGGCATCAAAACGGCGGAAACACTGGTAAATTCATTGCGAATAAACAGCAGTCTTGTCAATCATAAATCCGGCAGTAATAGTTCCAACTTCTTAAAGAAATTAAATGAGTGCCGCAGTGGGAAGTTTGTTTTCCAAAATAGAACAGCCAAGATTCAAAAACAACAATTTGACGGCACATACGTTGTGGCTCATGAATGGACTGATAATAACAAACAGTCCTTAACAGCGATTGCAGTTGAGTACATATTGGAAATATATTTCGACTTTTTTTAAAAGGAAAATTTAAATTTTCCATGGCACGAACGGAGCGCTTAGCTGGTCATGTGCACGAAATCTGAGCAATCCTTTGCAGAAGGGCAATCCCGCGTGGGAGAAATTTAGTCTGAATGCAGTCCACTGTGTGAGCAATCTTGCATGGACTCAATGCCGCTTGAGGGAAATTCAAACAAAGAGCAATCTGGTGTGGCATGTGAGACAGATAAAAATAATTTAATTTAAATCTTATGTTCGCAATAAATCTTTATGTGTGTGTCCTGGATATAAAGACTATCAAAAGGGATCGATAATTCCAAATTGCAACATAGGCATCCCTGACGGCAGGAATATAGCGCTTAGCACACTCGCATGGAGGATTGAAGATCTCGTGCTGGAGTCTTGGTAAGTTCAACTAGTATATCCACGCCCATTAATTGACCCAGAATGTAATGACTTTGCTTTTAGTGTTTAGTAAAAAATACTCGTTGAAACTAAAAAATGTGCGACTGTGGCTATCATTATTCCGTTTTCATTTACCACCAAAGTCCCCCCGACCCCAGACCCCTTCTGTTTGCGATACACTACAACCGTGCAGACATGTTTATTTGCGATAACGTGTTAGTTCAAAGTTGCGCGATAAGAACAGATAAGCCGGGAATACGGATTAACGATATGACGTTCCAAGAAGAATGTTATTAAGTCATCCAGTTAAATTGAAAAATCAGATAAATAGGGCATAGGATTTATATAAATATAATGAGGGTACATTTCAAATAATTTGTGTCTTCGTTCCTTAATTCATTTTATTTACATTCAGATTTGAGAATACCGTCGCATCGCTTATTTTGTTCTTCCTACCAGTTCTTCTATGTATATCAGGATTTATTTTGCATTGTTGCAAGAAGAAAGATATTATCCCATGGTATGTGATTATCTTACTCGGACATGTTTTCGCACAAAATAATAACGAATACAAATCGCCTTTATGAATTATAGAACCAGATGGTCTTGAGTTAACTCGCCTTACTATAATGCTCTATAACCTAGAATTAATGTGCTCCCACACGTCACCCAATATTTGCCCAAACGCCCAGTAAAGGACCGAAATAAACCCCGCCCATTAAGAGCATGACTTTAAATTGATTGAAGAGACATGGTATTCACTTATCCAACGTGGAACGAGATTTAAGATTTAATGCAACTTCCGAATGGGCAAAAATAGTTACAATAAAAACAGGTACTTTCTAATATAAATTGATTGTGATACCTTTTCAATGAAAATGCGAATAAAATGGAAATATAAAAACGCAATATATCACTAATATTGATATGACGTCAATTTGTTATACCCAACCACCACATTTAGTAACTCAAACACTATTTATATTACAATTTTCGAATTCTCGCTGCCAGGTGTGGTTTGCATTACTTTGCGTGTTATTTTGAGTAAACCTCTTTTCTTGGGTAGATTTTGTTTTAATTTATCTTTTACTACCAAAGAAACTGTTTTGAGGCTGCCTGATATTTGAATGCCCTTCGTTTAGATCGATATTTAAATTACATTAAGAGCTCTTTAAGTCCATCCATGGCGTTTCCATGCAATTTTTATTTTCATCACAATTTTGAATTTTCAAGAAAATGGGCGTAGAGGCTGCACCTAATCCGTCTGACGTCGATCGCATGTTCCAATCAGGAGATCCTGGGGTAGAGAGGAACTGTTTGGAATTCACTGCTTTCCCGATCATGTGGATTTGAAAGCTTTCAAAACTCGCTTTTCTGAAACAGCGCCTAAAGGGAAAAAAATCGATGGACACATAGGTGACAATATGTGACAAAGTACCAAACATTATAGTACAAGAAACTAAACTCATAAGAAACTAATAAGTAAAGTAAAAAAGTGAAAAAATTGAAATTGTTGAAAATTTGAGAACAACATCAAAGTTTACTAATTCCAAGTCACAAATTGAAAAAAAAAAACTAAAGTTGACGATCTAACTAAGAGAGTAAAACTTGAAGCTTCCGAATTGAAGTGAATTTCAGTAAAACAGTTTTTATTACGCCTGTTCCTTAATTGTTGCAATGAATTGCACTTGGAATGGATTCAACTCATCCAATCAGTTAAACAAGCATTTGAAGTCAGAATCGTGACATTTTCTTCTAGGGTCCCGGAAGAAAATGATTCCTGGCGGAAAATAGCTGGTTACGTACTTAGCTTCTTGTTTCTGGGATTAGTTCCTATCATACCTATAATATTAAGTTCGTCAGACTACAAAATATTGTTTGGAAACGTGTACCGGATTCTGTCCATGAACGATGTCCTTTTCACTCTGGATTCCGCAAATTTCACACATCAAAAGTAAGTTTGTACTTCAATGAAAATGTATGTTACCGTTTTCTCACAATATCCCTCAAAATATAAAATTCTGATTTAAGTTCGCACCTTAATCGAAGGGGTATCAAATTTTAATTTCGTCAAGCTATTTATTTTATCATAATTACACAACCACGAACAAAATCTCAATGACGTCAATTTACTAAAATTCAGAAGAACACGACTTTGCACTCTAATTAAATTTTTCTAATGGAGAATTTCCGCAAAAATTAAATTTTCCTTTTTCACTTTTTCAAAATTACATCTTATCTCTATATATTATATATATACAATGTATGTGCAATTATTTTCTTGAAGTAGTGTTGTTGAGTGTTCTATTATCTCAATTATTCGTATTATCGAATATGGAATAGAAACAAAATAAGAAACCTTGATTGTCCCCGCACTGTCTATCTATTTCCAGTCAACGCAAACCTAACTATCTCTCCCATTACATTTGCAGTATTTTAAACATTAAAAACCCATTAACAGTTGCGAGTTATGTTGAAATCATTTGTAATGCTTCTAGAAATTTCTCATTTGATCTACCCTTGGAAACACCGTCGCTCCAGTATACTGCAGCATATATTGTCAAGGTCGTTGGCGTAGTTGTGGTGTTATTGCTTGCTAATTTTATATGCGAATCCCGCGTAAGTACTCATTTCTTCACTCTTTCACCGATCGATCCATGTGATTTTGACCACAATCAATAGGGATAATCATAACGATTTTGGAGGCAACTAAAGGGAAACAAAATAATGGTAGATGGTTTGATCACCTCCCAGAATAAATACACCAAAGTGCATTTAACATTTTGGTTCAGTACTGTGTATGATGTTGTCTGCTTATGCTGGCACTTTATATTGTAGTAGCGCTTTGTCTTCCGGGTGACCAATAGTTAGCTCCTCTTGAGCACTACTTTCGGCTTCGAGGCAAAATTGAAACAACTTACAACAAGCCTAGGAATCAAAACATAAATCGATTTAAAATATCTTTTTGATTATTTCGGTAACACGGTTACACACGTAGTTTTGAGAATTTGGCGAGTTTTTGAAATTCGTTAGACCTCGGATTCTTTTTGCAGTGGAGCAATTTTTGTGCGTTAACCCGTCATTAACTATTATAAAAATGGATGATAAATATAGACACGTTTTTGGCCGATATAAATATTTCTAATTTGCTCAAAACTGAGGCCAAATATCGGTCGTGCCTACTTTATATCTCTCTTCTTGACCATTAATGGTATATGAAATCGGTGGAAATTCTGTGCAATCATTGAGCAGAAAGCAACTGCTTAACGAAAAAATATTCCAAGCAATCGTGCATTAATAAATATTTGAAAATAACCGAAAACAAAAATTTGACCAACTTTGAACCGGGCGAGCTTCAAAATTTTTTTCGAATGAGCTAAAATATTTTCTGTGTTTTTTTTTATTCAATATCTCTTTTGACTGGGTTTTAGTTATGTTTTTCATTTTTTTTTTGGACCACCCTAATAGGTATCACGGATCATTTTCTGTTTACTGTCAATGGTAATATCAATAATTGTGATACTTGTCGCGCTGGCCACTCTTGCTATTTCGGTTCGGACAACGGAATCAATTGCATATTCACGTGGAATAGAGTCATATTTGTGCGCGTCGGAGTACTTAATGTAAGTAGAAATTTAACTTCTAACAGTCATTGTTGTTTCGAGAAGCTATTAACGTTGTATGATATTGGCTGGATTAAAAATCACGTAATGGTATAATTGATGAGCAATTTCATTCGAAGAAATCATTATGGGCGTAGAAGTATTTGAGAGCTTTTATTTAAAATGACATGGAGCCAGCTATATGTAACGGAAATGTGTGGAATTGATTTCTGATAATACCGAAAAACCAATATATATAATATTTTTCATTTTAGGGCCTATTATGCGAGTTTCATTATCTCAGCATTCTGGATAACAACATGTCTTTCATTCGTCATGCTGGCGGCTTTATATAAGTATAGCAAGGTATATTTTTCATCAAATTTGTTCACAATGTATATATGTATATTAAGATGTGATACAGAATTCTTTCCCTCCTCCAGGGTAGATACCACTCGGTCGTGCCTACTTTATATCTCTCTTCTTGACCATTAATGGTATATGAAATCGGTGGAAATTCTGTGCAATCATTGAGCAGAAAGCAACTGCTTAACGAAAAAATATTTCAAGCAATCGTGCATTAATAAATATTTGAAAATAACCGAAAACAAAAATTTGACCAACTTTGAACCGGGCGAGCTTCAAAATTTTTTTCGAATGAGCTAAAATATTTTCTGTGTTTTTTTTTATTCAATATCTCTTTTGACTGGGTTTTAGTTATGTTTTTCATTTTTTTTTGGACCACCCTAATAGGTATCACGGATCATTTTCTGTTTACTGTCAATGGTAATATCAATAATTGTGATACTTGTCGCGCTGGCCACTCTTGCTATTTCGGTTCGGACAACGGAATCAATTGCATATTCACGTGGAATAGAGTCATATTTGTGCGCGTCGGAGTACTTAATGTAAGTAGAAATTTAACTTCTAACAGTCATTGTTGTTTCGAGAAGCTATTAACGTTGTATGATATTGGCTGGATTAAAAATCACGTAATGGTATAATTGATGAGCAATTTCATTCGAAGAAATCATTATGGGCGTAGGAGTATTTGATAATGAAAACAAGATAATGAAAATGCGAGTTTCATTATCTCAGCATTCTGGATAGCAACATGTCTTTCATTCGTCGTGCTGGCGGCTTTATATGAGTATAGACAGGTATATTTTTCATCAAATTTGTTCACAATGTATATATGTATATTAAGATGTGATACAGAATTCTTTCCCTCCTCCAGGGTAGATACCACTCACTGCGTACTGCAACAATAATGTTTCCGCTTCAATTGAAAATGCTGTTTCTTCATATATTAGAATTAGTTTGAATGAAGCCAATGCAATACGGGAAAGTGGTTCTAAGATGCTAGGGGTCGACAATTTTTTGGCTGTTTTTTTCTGTTATTAAATCATTCATAACAGATCCATTAACTCAGATGGTTAATTTTATGATTCTGGTTTTCGCCAACCTCAACCCGTCTGACTTTTGTCTTGAATCCACGTGATTTATCCTCCCCGATTCCTTTGCCTCCGTTATTTTACAACTGAAGTTAAAAACTGCGGCTGAGCAAATTCCCCGCACCTAATATAATTACAATTAAGTCCGATTCAGCGCGAACTTGTGATTTGGGCAATAAGTGGTATGCAACTTTTAACTCGGAGAAGATCAAAGTGTTGTCAATTACTCATTGCAATTATTTAAATTGAACTCAAATGTACCTATTTTTTATGCACCTGGAGAATCCTTACAGATTTGTCTCGTTTGAATGACACTCACTCGTTAAACTTTTAGGGATTTGAGCTTATGAGTGGAATAGCTATGACACCAATCTTCATTCTATCGTGTGATTAGTATATTATTTAGGATTAAAAGGCGTTGGCATGTAGCTATCATAACTGTCTTTTTAAAATGTGATTTCTGCTCTAGTGCCTCATAAAAATCTTCAGCTGATCGACGCACGCGTTTCTTTACCTATTTATATACATTTATTGTGGAAGTTTTGCAGTGACAATACACCCCATTGTATCAATTTGCATATTTACTATTGCCGAGATAATTAGAAACTAATATTTATGATAATTAATCAGTCTATTGTGTTCATCTCACAGGTATTCCTGAAATGCTTACTTTCAAATTTGCGAAAAATACGATTGCGCAAGGCATCTTCTGAAAAACATATTCAAGAAGAACCTCTTCTAGCTGTGCAATCTGACTCGGCTATATCTCTAGTACCGGACACAGTGGAAAATACATATAAGGTTTACTACATCATCAGACAAGCAAGAGGTTTAACGTCTCTCGTCGTAATTTTTAAAAGTACTCTTGAAATACACGACAGACCGCATTACAAATGCATTCGCTCGGTCACTGAAAATGATGAAATCATGGTAAAGATAAAACCGGTCGTTACTGATGGAGAGTCTATTCCAATAACAGGAACCATTGCGGTTAAGGACATTTTGGAAAAATTCTCAAACAACCGTTCACACTCTTTCACATTTGACATTCCGTTCACGTCACTTAATCAGGGGCGGATTGAATATGTCGTATGGGTACAAAATCGAACGCCACATGGATCTCAACTCAGCTTGGAAGTTGCTTCAGCACCAGGAAATAGATCCACATCACAAAACAATTCTTGCAGTAACAATTGTAGTGGCAATTGTAAAAAAGAAGGTGAATAATAATTCCATATTTATATTGTAATAATGGGGTTCTTATACCCAGAACCACAAACCTTGTAGTTTATATAAATAATTATATGCCAAGTTTCATGATAAGACCTCGAATTAATTGCGAAATCTTTAACAATAAATTCTCTTTTATGCTCGGGTACTAATGTCATAACCTACATAAAAACTATAAACACATGGGGCGCATTTCACCAAGCTGACATTGACAGACGGAGCAGCTTTATGGTAAAATTACTTCCTTTCTGTGATATTTCGTATATTTTTGGTAAATGTAAGTTGTTTTGTCACTATTTATCCGTCATGGAAGAATATGCGAAGAGCATCACTGTAAATGACTATTATATATCTTTTATCATATCTAACAGATCATCGGAATAGATCAGATAGGATCACCCACAACGCAACTGGATACTATATCAGCGGTACAGCAACAGTCAATCAGAATGCTGACTTAAAGGTTCAAGTTCATCCACATCCGGACCAAATAAGGAGAAACGATCAATCGGGAGCAGCCACGGGCAACTGCAGCAACAACTGCAACAACTGCTGTGCCATTACATTGGGATAAAAACCTACATAACAATAGGCTGATTTAATTCAATCTAATGAAGAGGGACAATCTTGATCAAGTCATATGCCATAACATCATCAATATAAGGGTCAGTGCTGTAGTAAAATCGAGCCTACCCAATTTATCAAACCGTTAATTAGGTCTTAGAGATGGATTCATGAGCCAAATTCATTAGGACAGAATCTCGAAAAATAAAAAAAAATAAAAAATAATAGTAACGTCTCTTTATATTATTAATTTCAAATTACATTCTTTAAAACCTTTTATTTGCTATTTTTTATTTTTTGGACTCTATATGTAAAGTTAGAAATAACACCAAAAAGAACTGAATAGAAACCAGCATAATGCAAACAACTAACGCAGATGAACAATCAGAAACTGATCATTTGAGGGAAATATTCCGTTCAGACATCAATCGCTATATTACGTTTAGTTGGTTGATGAACAAAATAAATTTTTAAGAGCAAAATTTGGGACTTCTGCTCATGATATAGTCTAAATTTGCCAATTTTATATTTAGTTGCACTTATATGGTATATGTTTTTAGTAGTTGATTGATTCATGTTTTTCTTTTTTGAAAATTTGAATGTTGATTGTGATTTATTGGCAGTATTTCTGATGTAAATTCATACTTGCTCAAAATTGTGAAAATAAAACCAATGAACTAAGAGGAAAAATTCGAGACTTCAGTTCATGATATATTTTAAATTTGAAAATTTTATATTTTTAGTCGCACATAGATGTTATATATGGTTGATGAAATATAAACTTTCATCCAACATTTAATTTTTTACCTCTGATATGACAAACTTATTTTGCAGCTGATTGATTCATGTTTTTCTTCTCTGGAAATTAGAATGTTTATTACGATTTATTCCCAATTTATCTGAAGCAAAAGATATTTGCTTAAAATTGTAAATAAACTAATAAAGTAAGAGTGAAATTTGTGACTTTTTCCGAATTTATATTTTCTAGTTGTACATAGATATTAAATGCTATTGATAAAATGAGAACATTTAGTTGCCTCATGTTGTTCTTTTATAGAAATTAGGTTGTCAATAAATTGCAGGAATATTCTACCTAAAGTTGTTTTGTTCCTATTATTATTGTACAAAAAAGCAGAGAATGAGTCTTAGTTAAGCATAATTCACCAATGAAACGTGTCGCCGAGCCGCGGTTCATTTGTGACTCATACTTGGTAATTTTCTGACTACGGTGGTGTTGTCAGTTTTTCGTTTTTTTGAGATTCACTCTGTGCGCGACCTTAAACTGCGTCATAAGTGAACAAATATTTACCGGTTACTTATAGTACAAAGAGAATAACTACAACTAGCGGAAATCTTCTGAAGCAGACATGAATCGCCATTAAAATAAATGCAGTGAGTGGTATCTGCCTTGGGACGATGGTTGAACTAACATTCGAAGCGGAATTAAATGACTATTATAATACAGTACAGTGAGTGGTATCTGCCCTGTACAATGTTAGAGCTTCTTTTTTACGTTCACAATAATTAATTATTTATTGAACACATTACATCATTCATAATTACTTGAATAAAAACTTGGTGTTAAAAATGAGTTGGTCATTTGCGTCTGAGTAAAAATAGCTCGAACAATTGGGAACCGAATTAAAACAGACGGCCAAACGCTCTGATTTAAATGAAAGACAACTTTAAACACCCCTGACGATATATAATTCAAAAAAATAATTGTCTCGATCCTTTTCGCTCCACAGTGCGTAATTTTCCATTCATACTCCCAGATCAACGTTTTGAAATTAAACACTTCCCATTTTGTTTCAAATTGGAACAAATATATATTGCTATGTGTGTCGCTGATGGGTCTGGACGTCCGAATGCTTGAGACAATAAAAGTTCCGATTTGGTCGATTGATACCTACTGATTTATACAGATGAGAATACCCTCTGTTCAACCAGGGGAATTGAATTACTTTGGAAATAAATTAGGAAAAGGTTAGGTAACTTGTCTAATCGAGTGCGGATCGTACTGCCATGTGTATTGCCTCATGCTTGGCGACAAGATCGGGATTAGGTTAGATTAACTCTTCGAGATATATAATTTACGCTGATATTTTTTAACACTTTTAAAAGATACGCGTCGAAAATAAAAGAGCATCATTTTTTAAGTAACGTGTGTTGCGACACAAGCTTATAGTTTTCCTAAAATATTCGGAGGTTTGGCGTCGAATTTGTAACATTCAAAAGCGGTACGTTAGAGAAGTGCCAAATACTTATTGAAACATCACACCTTCTTTTTGTGCCATTTGCTGAGTTGAATAACTTAATCTAAATTTACGATGAATGATACCAAAGCCTACCATAGCCTACTGGCTATTGTACTATACATTCGCATATGCCACTCCAGTTCATGCAGAAATTTGTGGTGAAAGAGAAACGTCACGAGATGATGTGGATACATTTTGTTATCTCCTAATTAGCTCACCAGATGATGTAAAGCGTGGTTCTGGAATCCCGTGCAATTTGCTGAGTTGAATTACTTAATCTAAATTTTCGATGAATCATACCAGGATATTTTGCTTACTAGCTATTATATTATACATTCGCATATGCCACTCCAGTTTCTACAGAAATTTGTGGTGAAAGAGGTACGTTACGAGATGATGTGGATAAATTTTGATATATCCTAATTATTTCACCAACTGATGTAAAGCGTGGTTCTGGAATCTCGTAGAAAATTTATCGCGGTAACTAGCTCGCTTGACTACTTTTTTGAGTAACATATCTTACCAGAAGTGACGTTACATTCCTCATTCAGCAATTATATACCTCAAGCAAAAATTATATTTTTCCTCAATATGAATTTCAGATGGAGAGCGGCGCTTACCCAACAAAACATGCTCTGCAGATTTTTTTGCCAGGGATTCATGGCTAAGGTATTCAATCCCCTCGGTGAGATAGCGTATTTCTACAAATCTGTAAGTTATAAAGCTTGTTCTATATCAGAAATTTTATTTTGCCAAGCATGATCCGCTGATGAATCGCGCTTTCACTGGTAGCGACTGTGACTCGCATAAAACATACAATGTTTAAAATATATTTTCCGACTCGGTACTGAATCATTTAAGTTAAAACGTTGCTTTACTGGCTTATATTATTGTATTAAAATCAAATAAAATTTTATTGCAAGTATTTATTATATTTTAAACAATTGTATTACGATGGAGGAGGTCCAAATAGGAAAAGGTTACTGGCGTACTGGCGAACACCTCGGTACACAAGTAATACAGAAGTAATTGAAAATTTCGTTTGTTCAATATTTTAGAATAAATCGGAAAATGCGCTTTGAAGCTCTGTAGATGTTCGCAATAAAAATTTTATTTTGTCAAGCACGCGCTACGGATGAACTGCGTCTTCTCGAAGCGAATCAGCAGTGACTCTTACTTTCTAAAAAGCGGCGCGTTCCATTGGTAGCTTATAATTACCTAAACATGATCATTTAATAATTTTCGGAACAGGCAGCGGTATTGGGAAATATAGGGATATCAAAACAAATAAAATTCTACAGAAAATTCGAACTCACATCTTTGCTACTTGATATCTCAATATTCAGACTAAAGCAACAATAAAAAGATATCATAGTATTTTATTAAGATTCTAATTTCTAAAAATAAAAGCATAAGATAATTGAATGCGGAAATTTTCTCGTACTACAGATAAAATATTAAATGTTCATATTCATTATCATATTATATCGAAATGATGGTATAAATCTATACACAACTAAAATTTCGAAAATTGGAAATGTAGAATATATATCACGAACAGAAGTATCCAATTTTGGCTGTTTGTTCATCGTTTTTTAATTTTGATAAATATGTACTTTGTGCCGTGAGCATTTAAGCGTAGAAAATTATAACAAAAATGCTTTGAATGAATCCGGCCACCACTCGCCGAAAGGTCAAGTTGATGTCTCCAAGTATACCTCATTTAATAAATTTCGATGAAATAAATCGGCAGAGTTAACTTATGACAAGCAAAAGCATAAACATTAGTTCGCAATTTTGAATAAGTTTCGTGAAAACATAAGTCAGTGCCTACCTTATTACACCCTGGGTTGAATGGTGGGGGTGGATTAATGGACTGGACTTGCCCGGGCTAGAAGCCAAGACCTACCTGTCGTGCCAACGTACTATATTTACTTAAGTTTAGTATAATAAATAATAAAAAAGGTCACGATAAATAATAAAATACTACACGTGATTGGTTTCACACTGGAAAAAGTGATGGGTATTTGGTGCTTGATAAGGCCTCGCATGCATTCTACTCATTCATCATTAAGCCCGCGCTAAAAGTTGATTGCTCTCTCAGAATTAAATGTTTCATCGTTGAGCACAAAGCGATAAAGTGATAATATTGCACTCCTTGTTGTGCAGTTCTATTCTAAAGTTCGAACAACTCCACTCAAATTCCAATGACTGTTTTTGTCGCCACAGACGAGCGACATGAAAACAGTACTTCTGTGAAAAGTTTCTCTATATGAACAGAGCATTGTTCTGAACAACAAATGTTTGTACACTAAACAACATATGTTTGTACAAATGATAGGGACTGAGTAATGAAAGAAATTTCTCTGATTATTTTATTAATTCAGCTTGTGCTCAAATCTTTATTAATCAAACACTAAACTTAATAAACTTTACCAATGACTAATACTTAACAAAGCATTGAGTAAACATTCCTGTTTAACATTTGTCATTGATGGAACACGCCGTTCATCTGTGGCTAATGCTTTACAAAACAATATTTCTGTTGATACATTTACTGTGAAAACGGATCATCGATTCGTGCTCATGGCGTCTGCTTGTTCTCACGAAAGAATATTTTTAGCAAAATCTGGCTAATCTGGCTCATGCTTGACAAAATTTCTTACTGGGTTGATATAATATTGACTATGACGACAGAGCGTCATTGCAGAAACTGTGTTTTTGTTCGAAGTGGAGAATCATTGTCAAACTAATGGATTTGAACAATAAAGTTCAATTAACAAATAGTTTGGTTTTGTCTGCCAGGACCGATGTATGGCGCCGCGTCGTTCATATCATCTTGAAAAAAACGTAAAAAAGTGAGGGAAAATATTAAAACTTTCGGGGTCTAAGTATGACGTCATAATGGACGTCGCTGTTAGCTAAAATTGTTCTCAAAATTAGATTTCTATTGTATATGATGATACAGTGCCCAAATTTACACGAGAGGCAGCGATATTATATACAATAATTGACAAATCGAATATCTTTCAATTATTGTAGTGAAAGTTTAAAAAAAATAGTTAGAATATTTTATAAAAACCTGTCGAAAATATTACTGGATTCAGTCTTATTGAGTGCAATTATACTGGGAGCAATCAAAATGGGCGTGATCTCACTGTGTTTTTTCTTACTGGGTTCTTACAAAATACTGTTCTACAGGATGTAATCTTAGTAAGCGCAATTCTACCGAACTGGGTGCAATTACCTAGTGAGTGCAATCCTACTGGGTGTAATTGTACTGATGATGCAATTGCACTGGGTGAAATTCAACAGATGTTATCCCATCAGATGCAATTATACTCTTACAAAATACAATCCTATTGGATGCAGTTCTATAGTGTGAAATAATTTGTGAGTTCATTCAACTCAAAATCATTAGACTCAAAATGAAATGCGTGTACTTCAACTCAGTGTAATTCAATAGCCCCCCCTGCATCTTGCTTTTGGCCCTTTTTGGGACAATATTTGAGGCATTGGGTTGTCCAACATCTTTTATATATTGACCACACCAGTTAGGGGTTAACGAAGTCATTTTTACACTCAAATACAAATATTGCGCGTGGAAAATATATGTTCAGAATGCTCTTCATGCAGTAAGATTTGATCAGCTCATCATCAATGTTACCAAAAATATTGATATAATTACAATGTATTGCTATGCGAGACCTCTATCCATATCTGGCACAGAATAAAATTTCTGAAAATGACGCAGGGAATATTCTATACAAATCTGAACGCAATGGCAGAGTTCATGGGAATGATGCCTGTCCTGTGCGAAGGTAATAAATAATAATCAATTGAAAGACCAAACTAATTGGACATTGGACAGACTTGGTGGCACGATAATTGTAAGTGAATTTAAAAATACTTCGAAATTGACTTTTTTAGGCCAAATATGGAGTGTTGATGGAACGCACCGCGAAGGTGTGGTCCATCAACAGACTATTATTGGCATAAATCTCATCAACTTGGCGTCGTTTTATGCAATTACTGCAAATGACCAGTAAATTCATTGTACTTTAGTTGCAGTATATCAGTGGTCCTAGCTCAAATTCTCATAACGCAACATCGGTTTGTTTGGGACAGCGTGAGACTATTCCACATGTCTCCAGCGTTTTTGTACCCTGTTTGCTTTCACTATTTATATCCGAACTGAGTTGATTTTATCGTTGTTTTTCTTCACCTTATATCTTGTAATTATCTAATGTCCAGTCATTACAGCTATGCGTTTGCTTCGATGATGCAGCAATCAAGAGAATTCTCGACACAGAATAACAAGATTCTGGCAAATCTTATACGCCGTAACAAAATACAGTAAATTTACTGGTCATTTGCAGTAATTGCATATTTCCAAAGTCAAACGCCATATTGATGAAATTTATGCCAATTAAGGGCTGTTGATCGACCGCATCTTGGCGGTGCGCTCATCAACACCCCATACTTCCCATACTTATCCAAAAAACTCAATTTTGAATTTGTTCAATACCGCCGAGTAAAACCGCTGTCAAAGACTAGTGATTTTGTTGCATTTTTTGTTACAGTGTATATATCATATTTTATATTATTATATATTCCTGACAATTCAAAATGAAAGTGAGTTTAGTAGGACCATTGTTTTGACGGTCGATTGATCCACCAGGCATCCACTAAACAACACATGTTTGTACAAATGATTCGGACTGAGTAATCAAATACATTTCGCTGATTATTATTGAGCTTGTACTCAAATCTTCATTAATCAAACACTAAACTTAATTAACTTTACCAATCTTTATTAAATCTCAAGCAGTAATCATGTTTGCCAGTTGTGCGCCACCGAAAACTTGAGGTTTACTAATGACTAATACTTTCAAAGCATTGAGCAAACATATTCTGTTTAACATGGGCCATTGATGGAACGCGTTTCATTTGTGGCTCATACTTTACAAAACAACATTTCTTTTGATACATTTATTGTTAAAACTGGTTATCGATTCGTGCTCAAGGTGACTGCTTGTTCTTGATAAAATGTTGAAAGCTGGAACGCACCGCGAAGGTGCTGTTCATAAACAGGCTATTATTGACATAAATCTCATCAACGTGGCGTTTTTCAACTTTGCAATATGCAATTACTGAAAATGCCCAGTGAATTTACTGTAATTTTGTTACAGTATATCAGTGGTCCGGACTCAAATTAATATAACTTAACATTGGTTTGTTTGGAATACCGTGAGACTATTCCACATGTCTCTGACGTTTTATGTACCCTGTTTGCTTTCACTATTTATATCCGAACTGAGTTGATTTTATTGTTGTTTTTCTTCACCTTATATCTTGCAATTTGCCTGTGTACAGTTAATATGGCTCTGTGTTTGCTTCGATGATGAAGCAACCAACAGAATTCTCGAAACAGAATAACAAGATTCTGGCAAATCTTATACACTGTGGCAAAAATACAGTAAATTTACTGGTCATAATTTATGCCAATTATGGGCTGTTGGTGGACCGTACCTTGTCGTTGCGTTCATATTTTATAATTTTATATATTCCCGGCAATTCACAACGATAGTGAGGTTAGTAGTAGTACAAGTTGTAAAGTTAACCAAATATTCCTCAAGTCAGAAACTTTTGTATCAGCATCTCAGTTTGTCTGTTAGAAATGTGTCACCGATGCATCGCTCGCTATAAGCCATCTGTTACTCAAGTTTGGTGAAATGAATTTTCTGATCTGAACTGAACTTGGCGAGACTCATGAGTGACTCATCTCATACATGTCCAAATGACGAAGTGAAATATTTTAGGCGTGTATACGCATTCTTTCTAAAACTTTGTCATTTTCCAATTATATATCTCCTCAGTTTACTATCAACATGGGTTTGATTACCCATGCATTTGTTTTACTCGGATTGTTATCTGTGAGTGTAAGTAGCGCTGCCAAAATCGAAAAACCTCATTCACGTCTGGATTTAATGTTCAATACCATGGAAAGCTTGGTTAGCAGAATAGCGAGCTTAGAGCAACAAGTCCAAGAACTGTCTCTACAGCAGAATCACGGTAATTCTGCCAAGATGTTGCTACAACCAGGAAATGAATTTGCGACAACCCGAGATGCCGTATTGTTCCCAACATTACTGGGAGGTAAGAAGAGAGAGAAACCATTTTAGAAGTGAATTTTTGATTTTATATTCTTATGCTCAGTAAGTCAATGCGAAGAAATATAAAATGTTATTGCACATGAGTGATGACTGACGACTTTGTCTTGTAGATTTTTATGTAGTCACTCACCGGAGTGAATTATCTCGAGCATGGCTCTCTACTATATGGAACGCTTACACTGTAACAAAAGTACAGTAAATTTACAAGTCATATGCAGTAATGGCACATTTTCAAGGTTAATAAAAGGCTTTGTTGATGAGATTTATCCATATTATGAGCTATTGATGGACCGCACCTTCCCGGTGCGATCCATCAACTCCTCATATTTTGCCAAAAAGTCAATTTTGAGCCAAGTAAAATTACTGCCAAAGACCAGTGATTTTGTTGCATTTTTTGTTACAGTGTATAGGTAAACAGAGTGAGATGTATTTGTGTGTCAAATGTACGTTTTGTGTCGAACTTGTTATATGGTACCACACATATGGTTTATAGTCAAAAAAGTTTTACTCAAAGATTTTATGTTGATTTTAAGACACTGATATAGCGCATCGGAATGTCGCGGCACAACTGTGTCTCATACTTGACAAGTTGACAATTGTGACCAAGTTTAAAACAATTTTCTCTATTTTTTATGCATCGATAGTTGTTATAGAGTTTTCGTAAAATATTACATAAGGTCAAATTCATATGTTTGTCTACTTATTATAGGTCTCTGTCCTGTCAAATATGCAGACAAATGCTTCTTTGCAATGTTCTATTATGAGGGCCGTCCTAGTCCCGAGGATGCCGATAATTTATGCAAAGAAAAGGGCGCTGAACTCGGAAACATTTACTCTCAGCAACATATGATAGATCTTGGTCATTACATCCGGCCGTATCTTTCTTATACAAAAGGAGAGCGAGAGCAGATCAATTTTAGGACAGCGATGGAATTCAACCCTTTCGTAAGAATATTGATAGTTTTTATATGAAATCGAATATTTAAAAATGTGGGAAAACACTCAGGATTGAAGTAATGCTGCTTGAAAATAACAATATTCTTCAAAGATGAAGAAATGAACTTTGAGTCAAATGATTTACTATTATTTCAATTTGTGTTAACTTTTGCTTAACACGCGTTTCGGTCTTCTTGATAACAAATCTAATACTGTAAATAGTTGGATCGTGATGCTTCTTCCCAAAGAATTCACTTACATAGTGATACGTTAAATAACTGGTGTATATCCTGCATTCGATAATTATTTAATGTTTATCGTATAAAATGCAAATCAAATAAAAAATCACACTGTAAAAATTTGTGTGATTTTCTCCAAACTTTTTACCGCAATATAACTTATACCCAAGAAATACTTGAAACTTGGAAAGAGACGAACAAAAAAATCACAAAAACGCAAAAATCATAAAAAAAATAGTATTGGAAGGGATGAGGAGAAAAAGGGATGGACATAAAATTCAAAACCTATTAATTATTTTTCAGACAAGCACAGTAACAGCATCCGATGGCACTGAACCCAATCTTTCCAACTGCTGGTATCTAAATGAACCTACTTATGCAGTAGATCAAACAGGCATTGGACTTCATGTTGCTAAGCTTGGATATCATCTCGAAATTGCAATTTACGATGTTTATCCAGACTATGTGTCAGATGGTGTAATTTGTCAGATAGATCTTTATTTCTGATAACAATGCTTGATAGAAATGAAATGGGATAATTGTCTGACCACATTTCAGTTATGTGAAAAGAGTATTTGAATCAATTTTAAAGTTTTTTGCTCAATTTTAATTTAATTACAAAATAACGAAAATAGTAAGATTCGAAAAAAAGTATATAAATATCGGTCGGAATTTTCATCCTTTGTTAAATTGCGTTGTTGTTTTCGATCTTGTGTAATTAATGAATTTAATATTAAAAAAATAAATTCATTTGAGTTTATTTAATTAAAAGATTTTCATATTTGTTGAGTACAAGTCGTAGATGAGAAGAGCATTTGCGCATTGAGAGGGAGGTAAGGTGCCATTAAACCTTTTAGCCAATTTTGGGCTGTCAAGGGAAATTGCAAATTAAGGGTGTGATATTACTGTGAAACCCTAATAATTAAAAAAGAACTGTTTGGTGCAAACCTGAGGTGTGTGTAAATGTTCCGACTTCAATACTTGGGATAAATCATTGGCGAAATTACGCTAGGAACTATTACACATTTTCTGGCAACTTCTTCCACGACGTCATCAGATAGCAAGACTTCTTTGAGACTTGTCAATTGAGGACTAGTACGGACAATGTGTGTAAATTACGAAACTTTACTTCTGTCATAAAGATGGATAAACCGAAATATCGAAATGACCGAAAGTCGTAACGTAGAAATTTTTCTGGTCTTTTATAGGCCGTTGTCGGCCATTTTGAGGCCATAAATTTCTATTATATTTCTACGTGAATTCTTAAATCCTTTTATGAAGGATTACCATCATGAAAACTTCGTGAGGCACTTTTCGCTCCTCGTCATGATTTTGGGTTGTTTGCCGTGACATAAGATATAAACGCTCTTTTAAGCTCGCCTGGGTTGCGCATCATGAAGTCACAAATTTACGACAACAATTTTGGGCCCCCTCCTTGTCAAGATTATATATGTACCACCAGTATTGATTTGTGAATCATAGTTTTTCGAATAATTATTGTTGAATATTTTGAAAATATATAAAGCATGACCTTCAAATGAGAATTAAGACAGACTTGTTTGAATGAAAAGTTCTGAAGATACGATGGTAATTTGAAATCAAGTCGACATGGCAATTCTATAAAATATAGGTGTATGCTTTGTAATTCTTACAGTTTAAGGGGACAGAAACAGCCTCATAATAATTAATAAAACATATCGTGATGAACACTAACTTATCGTTGAAACACACAATCGAAATGTTTATTCTGACAAGGATGTGCCACAAATCATGACCCATACTTAACACTTTTTGTTTGACCAGTAATATGACCTGGAGGTTGATGATATGAACAAGGTGCATTATTATTTATGTTTTTTTTCTTGTCCTTTGTGGTTAAATACCAGATATAATATCAATTTCAAAATGATCTTCATACAGACCAACAGACTTTAATCGAAATTTCCTTTGCGGAAAGCACATAGCGGTATTGAACACGGCAGAATACCACAAATGTCTTATTTCCTCCACAGCGAATTGCCGCATAAAAATTGATGCCACGCAGACACCAGCGTATTTATGCATTCAAATATTTTGAAAACATTAACACCTATATAAAATTACGCTGAAACATATTATAAGTATAATATGAGTATGAAGAACAGAACAATAATGGTTTACAATAGTGAAACATAGTTAATCTGGGGCTCATGCTTTATATATTTTTTATATTGGAGTTTGGCGTCATAAGTTCCTTGTTGTCCCAAAGACGCAATACTGTTTATCAAATTCATCAGTCTCTACAAAGTATTGGCTCGAAGCGATGTTACTTTATATTTGAGTACCCAGGCCGAACTCGACAAATATTTTTCAATAAACATCCAAAGAAGCCCGTAAGCGTGGATGCGTGCATTTCTTATCTTCAAAGTCGCTGTTACGTAAAGACGTCGCGTCATCACGCACAACACCACGTCGCTCGAGGACCTCGCTGACGCAAGGACGCGAACAGGACCCTAAAATAACAAACAAAATTATCCATAAAAATGGTTTGAAATGTCACAGAAACGTTTCAATGGTATCACCGGAAAGGAATTATACTAGCGCGCACGATCACATTTGAATTTCCTGTCAAAGTTAAAAGCAAAGAAATCATTTAAACATTTGAAAACCTTAGCCAAATAAGTTTTTACAGGGTGTGTTTAATACCTATTTTATCTCATATAATCACAAAGTTCGGACTTCAAATTACATTCAAATATTTTTGCATGTTTATGCTTCTCTGGTTATGGAAATACGAAATTTTAAAGTCTACCTGTTTTTCAGACACGCGAAAGACACTATTGCTCTTCACGATTCAGGGTGTTAAACAGCGTGTGAGTGTCCCACATGTCTCTGACGTCTTTCATCTTTTGTTTACTTCTTATATTTATATATAGGTTAGGTTTATCCTTGTTTTCACTTCTTTTATATCTTTTCTCTCGGGCATAAGTTACAGATGGCCCGCGCCTTGACGGCGCGATCCATCTACCCCTTATGCTTCACAAAAGATTTTTTCGTCATATTTTTTTTCCTGGCTAGGCTATTCCGTTCAATATAAGTACGATTGCTTGAGAGATGTTGATAGTTTTTCATGAAGATTCCGCACAAGATAGTAAGTAGTTAGATAAGGAGGTAGAAGTGAAATATTTTGACTACCGTATATTTTTTCGTTCTATTTTTCTTATTTTATTTCCAAACCCATCTATTCCAAGGCAGATAGATGATATACTTTAAAATTCTCGGATAAAATAAACATAAACGCACATAAGATAAGTGATGTATGTTTCAGTAATTAAATATTACCCTGATGTCAAACAATGAATTAAGGTGGATATCCTTTATCCGAATCGGTGAAAAATCACGTTCAAAAATTTCATTTTGTCACCCAGTATTCACTGATGGACCTACGCGATATATCAGTGACTCAAACTTGGAAAAAAAAATAGGCAAATGATTTCTGACTAGTATATCAGTCAAGCCATAGTAAAAGCGATTTTCGACTGCCCGGATGTGTCTGCCACCACCGGAAGGTGACATGAGGCACATGTACCCCCAACAAATGCAGGGAGGAAAGTACTCCCAAGATTCTGAGAAATATTTTAATTTTTTTTATATGAGCATAATTTTTGGACGCCTTCGACAAAATAATATTTTTAATACGCTTTTGCTTTTTTTCTCGTTCTTGATTTTTTATGTCCGCCATCAAAATTTGAGACCTTCCACCGCTATTGTCTGCCCAAAAATTCTGTTACACTAACATCGAATGAAAAAAAACAAAAAACAATGAAAACCGTGAATCCAGAACTTTGCCCGAAGGTATAATTAATTTACTGTTATGAAGGGGTAAGTGGTCACCCAGGGTAAATACCGTTCATCACAGCTCAGAACGGTTCATTGCTGTTTGTTTTGTTTTTTTTTTATTTTGAATACAGTTGCTGGTACAGATAACAGCCTGTCGCTTTGTGAAATATTTCCGCCTTTTGGCTTATTCGGAGTCACTTCAGTAAAAAATATAGCAAAACGGTGTATTCACCATTTCATTTTTTTAGCATTAAAATTCAATAATGTCTATCTATACTTTGCTGTTGATTGTCTTATCGGCTGTATTCGCCCGTACATTAGAAGGTACGGAATGGTCGTATTCATCTTCAATTGAAGATTTAACAATCAGAATGGATAAGCTTGAACAACAAGTCGAAAAAAATACAAAATCTATCAATGCAACAAGTCAAGCTTTGCAACAAATTAAAGACAATCAATTGGAGATAAAAAGACAAATGTACGCGTTACACGGTATGTATTTTTATTGTTGCCCTCTTGTTCGCCGGGACTATAAATTTCGCGCTTAATTAATTCCACAGTTAATATTGGCAATTTTCATCCTTCGAAATTTGTTGCGCTAAAAGTTTTACACAATTTTTATTTCTAAACTATTGTTTTTAAAATCAAAAATTTTACACCATTGGTGCGATTTTTATGAACTTTTATTTATTCAAAGACAAAATTGTATATTTCTTTAAACATTTTTACTTGCGTCGCACATTATGACGACATAAAACTCAATTCATAATCCTCCGCGAAAAAATTCTAGATTCGCCACTGAGTGCGTGTGTGTATGTGCGCTTGGTAATAATTAAGATCATCTATGATCTTGCTTATTTTTAATCCCACCAATCGGGATTTTGTTAAATACGAGCCACAGATGGACCGCGGCTCAGCGGTGCATCCCATCTGTGACTCATATTTGAGCAAAACGGTTAGGTGTAATTTTAAATGAAAAATTTATACCATGGCATTTTCAGGACTATGCCCTGTGAAATACGACAAGAAATGTTTTTTCACGATATTTGACTACGATTGGAGGATAAACCTCGACATCGGCGAGGTGTTGTGCCAAGAAAAAGGGGCAAAGGCTGGAAATCTTTACTCGAACGAACATATGTTGGCTCTGGGTGATTATATGAGGCCTTTCCTTGTCATAACAAAAGGAGGTAGAAATTATATAAGCGTATTCACGGCAATGGAATTTAACCCATCGGTAAGGATATGTTCATGACAGTCCCTTGACAACCTCTAAAACACCAAAAAGGTATTGAAATCATGGAAATTAAATAACTGATTCGCTCAAGGTTTTAAAATTGAACCTCCAAGGCGCGATCCATCTACGTTTCAGTCTTCACAATATGTAATTTCCGAATGTACAGACATACATTGGCACTGGAAGCATGTGGACAGCGAGGCAGCCTTTTTATGTATAAGGTTTTATCAGTTTTTTCTTCAATCATTTAAACCTCCAGAGCAAAATCATATTTATTAAATTTATTTCGAGGAATTTTTTGTCAATTACTCTATGAAATAGTATTTAGATTCAAAGTTTGGAAATCAAGTTGTATTCTTCTCGCTCTAGGTAACAGATTTTTTAAATATCTAACTGATCTTTCGGTGGTGCTCGCGTCACTATGGAATAGGCCACACGCGGTCAACAAGCTAATAGTGCAAATCTTACAGCTGTTTTTTCATTACAGACTGGATTTTTAACCCTCTCGGACAACAGCCAAT
The DNA here is from genome assembly GCA_963675895.2 of Styela plicata. Lineage (NCBI taxonomy): Eukaryota > Metazoa > Chordata > Ascidiacea > Stolidobranchia > Styelidae > Styela > Styela plicata. Next base: position 18,399,577 of record OZ023141.1, read on the forward strand.
CTGATGTAGATCTATGGTTCCCGGGAAATCCAGCCTATGACCCGGAAAGAACGCGAATTGGACTTCGTGTCGGACGAACAGATGATAGCAACGGCGAAGTTACTATTTTCGATACTTTCTATCAAGGGGCTTACCTCGATGGCGTGCTTTGTGAAATAGATCTTGCTTAGAAGGTACTGGGAGATTGCTACAGGAAGTTGTAGAACGCGCGATAAGAATCAAATTAAATTAATTTTAAATTAGTTTTTACAAAATTTCAAATTTATCAAAATAGAACATGAAATTGATATACAAGGATTGACAAAAATTTGGATTGAAGTTTGAATTTAGAAATCCTAGAAATTAGTTGTTAATAGAGATGAACAATTAAATTTGGTGATTCGAACCGATTCAAAGTAAGAATTATTCAAATTATTGCAGAAATATTATATTCTCAAACGTGATCCGCACGAGGAATTTTTATATTCCGTCTATATGAATTTTTATTGAAAATCTTTGAACTTGCCATGACCAAACGTTATGAAAAGGGTATGCCTTCTACATCGGCTTTTTTTGAAAGGTTACAAATTTCGGTTAAACATAGGACACCGAAAGCTGTTTAGATCTAGTGTATTTCGTTGGGGAATGATGCAATTGCATATTGTCTTTACATGTTTGCTTCAAATCTTATGAAATATCAGGCTTTTTGTGGGACTTCTGCGCGAATTAGTTATTTATAATATTCGGCCAGTATTATAGGTATGAAACCCCATTATTGCATCGTCGGAAGCCATTTTTGACTTAATTTTGCTTTCATATAATTGCTATTTTTCAGCAAAAAAAAAAAAAGTTTTGTCGGTGACCTGCTTTATGACGTCAGTATTTTCTTTTAATTGTGTCTTAATTTATATAAGAATTTCTGGATTTATGTTTCAAGCTAGATGTCAGTTCTGATTTTAAAGTTGCTTGGTTATTTTAATATTCGCTGTGGTTTCAATTGTACTGTGGATGGTAATTGATACGTTGGCATGGCAAGTTGTAAATCTTAGGTTTGTCCCGGTCATGTCGGCTTGTTAATGTTCACCGCCAAGTATGTGCTGACTTAAGTAGGTTTGGTCCCATGGAATGCACGCTTGCGAGTAATTTTTTTGAGATTATCTTGTAGTCTGAGATGTCAGTTAGTCTGAGATGTCAGTTCGTTATATTATTTTTATCTGAGCATGGTCCACACAACAACCGACATCCAGATAAATCACAGCCAATGAATGATGGCGTGCGGCTTCATGAGGGTCTTGACTTCTTGTCCTTTTTAAAACGTCAAGCTTTCACAAAAACTACCTATCAGCAAACTTATTTAACAAAAAAACCAAAACAGGGATTATTTTTTCGCCAGTCCGAAAAATTTTCAAATATCATTTGTTAAGTATATTTGGTTCGGTGTAGTCGCTACCTTGTTTTTTTTCAACTAAGTGGAGCATAAAGAATTTTACACGAAACTAGGTAAAGTATAACTGTTTCTGAAGGCATGTGTCAAGTACATCGTAATAAGACAACGATGAATTAGTCGGTCCATAGGAGTTTACTCCGTGGTATTGAAATAAAACCTCACTCCGGACTTTTCATCCAAATATGGGCTGTTGATGAAACGTGTCGCCCTAGGACCGGTCCATCACTACCATATACTTGGGGAAAAAACGCGATTTCGAAACTTGGAAATTACCCACAAATGAAGGGTGAATTTACTCCTGAAAATTTCTGATTAAATTTGAACGACCGATACCTAGCGCATGGCCCATACTTGTTGAAGTAAAAATCTGAGTATATTTTACGCCTGAGTTACTTTCAAATAAAAATATTGTGAGCCGGTATTTTACGTAACAACATTGATCGCGCAGTCAAAATACTCAAAAAAGATGTTTGGTCCGCGTGAAACCGCAGTACTTGATGTAACAAAAATTTAGAGTCGTTTCACGGTTGAGTTGCTCTCAGGCAACAACAGAATTTCATTATATCTTTTAATGAAACGTGGACAGAAAAGAGGAACCTTACTTCGAGGTAGTGTATTCAGTTACTTCCTGTATTTAATGTGGTCTAGACTATTTATCAAGCCATACTCGGTCCATACTTAGCAAAACCTGTTAAAATGAACCTATTGGTTATGCATAGTTTTACCAAGCTTGGAACATTGATATTCAAAAAGAATTTGTGAGTTACTCTTACATAAAAAATATTGTGAGACGGTATTTTGTGTAACAACATTGATTGCGCAGTCAAAATGATCCAAAGAAGGCTTTGTTGATTATGAGTAGCTAGTGGTGGATAGCCTTGCCAAACCATGGTATATCTCTAACTCATACTTGACAAAAAGGGATGTTTGATCCGCGTGTTACCGCCCGAACTTGATGTATTAAACTCTTAAGAGTCGTTTCTCGGCTGAGATGCTCTCAAACAACAATAAAATTTGGTTATACCTTTTATTGTAACTTTGACAGAAAGAAGAACCTTTCTTCGAGGTGGTGTATTCAATTACTCCCTTTATTAAATGTTGTCTAGACTATTTAGCAAGCCACACTCGGTCCATACTTAGCAAAACCTGTAAAATAAACTTATTGGTTATGCATAGTTTTGTCAAGCTTGGACCGTCGATATTCAAACGAAATTGTGTTTCGTCTAGCGTAAGCCACAGCTGGATCGCGCCATCGTTTGAGCAAATGTATTTTGAATGTGTTTGTAAAGGTAACGCTTCAATAACACGACACGCCGATATGCTACGTTTGGCAAAACAAGTGCAAATAAAGACTGTTGTTTGCTGTGGCGTTTATCGTAAAATGCGGAACTATCTTCGCCTACTGTGAAAGCTGATAGTTCCTATTTTGTAAGGATTGTGAGGCAGTTTTATTGACCAGATTTTTCTGAATCAGGTGACTTAATTGTAGCACCAGGTTAGGCGTCATTTTTGAGGTTTAAATGAACAGGAAATCGTAGGATAAGAATAGCTGTTAGATGTCTTGTTGTTGCTAAAGTAAGATCAATCTGAATTGTGTAATTTTTTGTATATGCCGTTACACGTACATATATATATAACAAATATAAATTACTGTAAAAGACCGCACTGTGCAAGACAATATCCAAATCAGAAATTTAATTCAGTTTTGACAAGCTTGGGCCACACGAAGACCGCATACCATCGACGCAATTCAGCAGTGACTCATGATCAACAAATCGAAGTTTCTGATGGAATTCGTAACGGCAGTTTGCAATGGAACTTTTATCAAAACCTCCCTAAATTTAAACTTTGTATACGATCTTTTCCGCCGGAACGACAAAACAATACGCGAGGTATCCATGTTGAAAATTTAAATATGTCGAGAATGAGCCACAGATGAACAGAGGTGCGATTGATCAGTGACGCGCACTTTACATACGGTGCTTTGACAATATTTTTGCAGGGATTCAATAAAATTAATATCTAACGCGAGGCGGGCCAGACAAGCCTTCCATTATTGTTTACAAAGCGAGACTACAATACACTGTTCCGCACTATTGGGTTTTACTCAAATCCAACGTACATGTTTTAAATTGAATACAAAGTAAACAAAATATGCTATAAAGACGCCGCTCATTGACAAGAATGCTACTCGGCTATATTGAAATAAAAACATGGAATTTACTTTTCCCGACTGAAGTCTGACTGAATTATGTGCAATCAATTTTTTATTTTAATTTCTTCTGAGCAAAGCTGGAATTAGTGCCTAACTCTAAAAGGAACCTACTAACGACCACTTAATAGCAAAGAAAAGTTACGAGGCGTGGTACCAGCAACTGCACTATAAGCGGATATCATCTCAAATAGAATTAAATCCCTATTGTAAGTGCAGTGAGTGGTATCTGCCCCAGGCGACGGTAAAACCATCCACCACTTCTTTGTTTCCTTTTAGTCGCCTCTTACCAAATGCAAGACATACGTTAGGACTATTCTAAAACCCGTAAATACAAGGCTAGAAAGACTATCTTTGTGCGCAATTCTGATTTATGAGGAGAATCTATTACCCCATACAATCAAGGCATTTGTTTTAAGTGATAATTTCTTAAGAAAATTTTATAACTTTGCTGAATTTATGGCATATGCGAGGGTGACATAATCTGTTTTTAAACTTTAAAAACAAAAATGCGAATACACATACACTGCAACAAATTTACTGTAAATTAATCATGCATTTTCAGTAATTGGATTTTTCAAAAATTCGAAAAGCCTTGTATTTGAGATTTAGGACAATTATGGACTGTTTATAGAACTCACCACCGACAACTCCGAAGTTTCATTTCAACACGCTATGTATACTTACTGTCAGAGAACGGAGATTTTCCCTTCTTATCAAAAATGAATTTATAAAATGTTATGTTCACTGGATATTCAAAAAAGTATTGGTTAATATTCGCTGCACGTGGCGCGCTTTTTCAGCGGTCCATACTTGGCCTCACCAACAAGGCGATTTTGAATTGCGGAATTTACTTCAAATGATCGAAAATGAACTTTACTTCTGTCACACAGTTAGGGATGGGCAAAACCGGATCACTTTGAATTCGAATCTGATTCGAATAATTTTTTCGAATCAGTTCGAATCGCTGATTCCAAAAAAACGGTTATCACATCTTTACTATCACTGATATTGCCTCCAATTTGACAATCAAGTAATTTACAGTTACGGATAGCAAATTATTAAACAAAATTAGACGTGATTTATTTTCAATCAGACTCAAGTCCAAAAGCGAAAATTTTTCTTTTAACGACCAAATGCAATTGATTTTGATCAAATTGACCAAAATCGAGTGCATTTGGTCGTTAAAAGGAAATTTGACCAAATTTGAGTGAATTTTGTAATTAAAATGAAAAATTCTACTCCATTTAGCAAGTTTTTATTTTTATGAACGATTCACATTTGATTCGAATAATCTTTACTTCGAATCACAGAATCGAATTGCCCAGACCTACACACAATCAAGTCACTTATTGACAGAAATATAACAGACATATTTAATTAGGCGAGTTAAATAGTTACATTCATCAAACAATTAATGTAAAACGGATAGCATAGCAGGTATCTTCCTAGTCAGAGCCATTCTGTTCAAATAAGTTCTATCAAGCATGAGTCACTGATGGACCATCCGTGACTCCTGCTTGACAAACTGTTTGAAATGTTTTTCGCTTAAAATACAGTTGCTGTAACTTTATCTTACAGTAGCTCTTTGATATTTGGGTTTGGTTAGTTAGCTCATTTCAAGCACTGCTCTTTGATCTTGCTCAGAGCGAACTTCTACAAAAAAAATTTTGATCAGGTTTGAAAGGAACTGTATAACTTTTATCATATTTTTATATTCGGGAGGATGCTTTGAAATTATTCCAACCCTTTTTTCTTGTTTGTCCAATCAGGCTACTAGAAAATGTTGTAATAATTTCATCATCGCTCCGGGCATCTGCCATTTGAATTTGTAGAGAGCAGTGACTATTTTCGAATTTAGCGTAACACCCATATGGTGAGGTGAGGTACCTTTCGGGGTTGTGCGGGCGCAACAGCGAGCCCGGTGGAAACGGACAACCCCGACAACTAGAGAAAAAATGTTGTAATGATTTCATCCTCGCTCAGGGCATCTGCCATTCTCTGCACTTTACCATATAGGTTCGGTTCTGGCTATGTTTGGAATGCACCGCGTTTAGGCGATGCGATCCATCAATGACTTGTACCCGACATGGGTAAACAAACCATTTTTGAAATGGAATACCGACTTTAAAACTCAAATTGAGTTTTTCAATTTGAAGTTTTTTTTAACCAATGACGAAAGCAGCGCCTTGAAGCATCTGACTAAGGTCCCTTCGAAAGGCAAATTGCTACCATGCAGTAGCAGCAACTACACTTTAGGTGTAGATCATATAAAGCAGACCTGAACGGCCTTATATAAATGCAGAGAGCGAGATCTACACAGGGTAATGAGAAAATAATATCTCCTATTTTTCTTTTTTTCTCCCACGGCATTGAAAAGCACGTTAAGGGACTATTTCAAAGTCCGTACCTAACTCCGCTCTGTAGTGATTTTGGAGAGGTGAATTAAGAAAATATCATTTGAATTTTTTATATTTGTTTTATTTAAAAACAGAGTTATGAATTAAAAGGAGAAATAGAAAGGCGTAGAAATATCTAAAATTCTAGAAGCAAGATGTTAAGCGTGGGAATAGATTTCGGGACATCTTCCTGCTGTGTAGCTACATGTATTGATGGAAAGGTATTTTCTTTTTATTTTATTGAAATTAGCTCTAAGCAAGACAAAAACCAAAGGGGAGCCAACTAACGGCAACTAGAGTGGCAAATTAAGAGCCAGTAAAACGAATGAAGTATTAGCTTTTGTACTCAGCGTGAAAAACATGCCACAGACGATACACACAGACAGGCATAGTTTATTTCGACATCTGTGGACACAAAAGGCGATACAAATTTCATCGTGTTTTCGCCACAAATCGACCGAGTCTGGATTAGAGATGGCAGCCTAGTTATTTCCTAAACTAAGTAAAGTAAAACGATTTCTCACAAATCTAGATAAAGTATTACTCGGTAACCTAGTTTTACTTTCAAAACTACGTAGTACCCAGATTAAAAACCCTGCAAAATAGGTAATTGTCGTTCTGCTGCATTTGAGGCATTTTTTGTAATATATTTACAAATTCCTTTAAGTTAAAATCTTCAAATGATCTATTTTGAAGGTTTTAATAATAAAAGTATAATTTACCTAGTTGAAAATTAGATAATTCACCTACTTTACCCAGCAAATTTACTGGGTTGAATATCAAACAGAACACTCGGTAAAAGTTAAACTAGGTAGATTATATATTCTTGAAATTAGGTAAAAGTAGTTTGAAAATAGACTCGGTAAACTAAGTTTACTAGGTGAACTAGGTGCTTTTACGTAGAACTGCTAACGCTGGTCTTGATTATGCGTTTCGGTATGCGTATTCACAGCGGCGTATTTAGAACCTAAAAAACATGAGGTCGAAGTTTGGGAGGGAAACTTTGATGCTCAAACGAATAATGACGTCATTACCTGCAATTTCACAACGAACGTAAAAGAAAGCAAAAACAAATTTTCAGGTCCTGAAACTGGATAAATATCAAAATTAAGTATTGTGCGTACGCCAAAGGCTTGCGGCGGAAATTGCGATTCTCAACGTTTTAAAGCACTTAACAGGCCATTCTATTTTTTTATTTTTATTTCATGGTCAGCGAGGGGGAGGTGCCAGGCGAACAACATATAACACAAATTTTTTTTTTTTTAAGTGCTTTTAGTGAAGTGAATTATCACCTACAAGAACGTGAACGAATCTTTCACATTTTTTATCTTTCAGGTTGAAGTCATTTCAAATGAACACGATAAACGTCTGACACCATCATACGTGGCATTCACTGAAGATGAGAGATTGTTTGGAGATGCTGCAAAACACCAGGCTCCATTGAACGTGGAGAATACTTTGTACCGTGAGTTAGCTAAAAATGTGTTTTTATTATTGTGTGCATGTTTTGGTAATTGTTAACGGCCACGGTATCAAAAGCGCCAAAAATCAATGCTCTCAGAGTAAATTTTCTAGGTGATATTGAGATAACACCTTAGAATCGTCTCCTGCCAATTATGGGCCGTTGATGAACCGCACCGCAAAGGTGCGGTCCATCAACAGTCCATACTTGGCATTATTCTCATGAATCAAGATGATTTTAAATTTTCGAAATATACAATTGCTGGAGAGGAACAGGCATTTACTGCACGTTTGCCACAATGACATGTTTTGCCATCTGAATTTCTGTAACATATAACAAACTACAAAGAACAAAAATAGGAGACGCACGATAAGTTTATGGTTTGCTTTTTTAAAAGTTTGACGATGTAATAGTATCGGCAACGGGGAATATTGGCGCGTTGTATTGGTATCAAAGATAGCATGAATTTGTACAGTTTTCGCCTTTTACTTACTTTTATTACCTATTATTATATATAGGTTTTAAAAATATGTATTTTTGCACCCATCTATTGGTACCAAGATACGTGATCAATTGTTGAATTAGAAAAAATTAGTTTTATGCATTATTGTATAAAAATGAAAAAATATCCAGATATTTTGCCTCTCAATCGTTGTAATCGGTAATTTGTTACCATCCATGTGATTGTGCGTCATGGTGAGTTTGCTCTTCTATTTCATATTTCAGAAACCAAGCGAATTGTCGGCCGAAAGCAAATAGATGGGATTATTGGAAACTACGAGCAGTTTTGGGGATTCAAGATTGATGAACGTAATCAAAAGCTCGAGATCCCGGTAAAATATCATTTACTTCAGGCGTGTCCTCTGATGATTGGTCATCATGTTGGCATCGCAGGTTGAATATTTATAACGACGGATATGCCTCGTTATCCCATGTCTCGCACCTATCCCAGGATGTTGCCTTGATCGAGTGATCCACTCAAATTAGCAGCTATGAAAAATATTGCTGCGGTGTGCTAGACCTCGCCCTTCAACTCTAGGCAAGGATTTTTGTGGTGATTATGTATCCACTGATAAAAATTTACTATAGAATACTATAAAAAGACTATAAACTTACATAAGTTTATAGTAAACTTATAGTAATTTTATAGTAATCAACTTTAAGAGAAAAGTTGTGATATTTTTTAAAGCAATTGTATAGTAAATACCTGTAAGACTTCCGATTGTGATAATTTCGAAAAATTTTTATAGTAATTTTATAGTAAATAACTTTCAGACTTTTTATTGTGATAATTTTAAAGTCGTTTCCCACAATTCCCCAACCAAGCGTGGATTTTTGTGCATAAGATTCATTATCGCTCCTGGCAACGACGTCCCTTGGCATTACCGCTTTTGGAACGTTCCTGATATCCACTGAGTATTACAGGCACCCGCGAAGTACATTGCTGAAGGTCACGTATAATGGAAATAAGGTCAAGTATCGAATTATTCGCTTTCGGATAATACAATCTTACTTTACCCGATCGAAAATTTAATATTGTCGACCATGAGTCTCGTAGACGCGATCCGCCACCAGTGGACTATACATAACGAAATAGGCCTCGCTAAATAATTTCAGACTTGGTAAGCGACCTACGAATCTTTTAAGAGGCAACCTTAAGGCCGCAATTCATATTTTCTCTGTTGCGTTTTTCTAGGTTTGTTTCATTTTAACCCACACTATGTTCGTTAGTTTATCTTTCATAATGCAACCGAACGGTTTGCTAAAAAGTGCTCGTTTCGTAACCTACCTTTTTGAATACAATTAACACATAGCAGTGCAGACGTGTATTAACTTTTTGTTTTGCCACCTCATATGGAATGAAATGCATTGTTGAGACAACTTCAAATGTGTTGTGGCTTTTATAATCCCGCAAGTCCCAATAACTATCACACAAATCCCAATCAGAAATGTTATTTTTTCAAGATTAGGTCACAGATGGGGCGCGATCCATCGTTAACTCATGCTTAACAAAAACATGTTTTCTGACTGGAATATACTTGTTGGAACAGATCACCTTCAGAGAGAACCAATATGTTCTTCAACCTGAGCAGGCTTCAGCTATGATTCTTGAAAAGATGAAGCAAGTAGCTGAGGAATACATTGAAGAACAAGTCTATAACGCGGTTATAACTGCGCCGGACTCCTTCAGCAACGAACAGAAAAATGCGATCAAAGACGCCGGAATTATAGCTGGTTTTAAACGCGTAGAAATAATGGACGAAACCGAAGCTGCTGCCATTGCTTTTGCAGAGAATAAAACGTAAGCTACAGTGCTACAAAAATGCAATTTTATTGGATGAATTTTCTAAATCAAGGTTCCTTTGGTCACATGCAGATATCAATTGAGCCATTGAAGCACTAAAACCTACGCGCATAAAGTACTCGTGTTTCAAGTTAGAGTAGAAACGTTGAAATGAAACTATCGAAATATTTTTGAACATGTACAGGCTATTGACGTGTCACCTCGACACAGACCATCACCAGACTGGACTTGATTTAAATCTCAGCGCCAACGCAAATGAAACGAGTAGTAGAAACAAACACAAATGCACTGTACTTTCGCCACGCGTCATCGTGGGCAAGAGATGGGCCAATGGTTATTATGTTGGCATCGGAGGTTGAAAGTGTTCGAGTCCGGCTCGTTAATCCATGCTCACCACTCAAATCAAAGTGTAATAACTTTTTTTTTATTGAAATTACTCTTAGAGGGGTCGGAAGCGCAAGGAACCAGCTGACGGCCACTGATAACAAAGAGCTCATAAAAGACGTAGTAGTCAGGGTGATGAATAATGTGAATCGAGTTATTAAAATATCCGATTCCATTTATCACGCGCCTTCAGCGCAGTCTAGGTATTAAAATTTATTGCATGTCATTATGGCGTCACGATTTGATAGTGGAATATTTGTTCAAATTTTGGTTCTCTCCCCTCTCTTTTCAAAGTTCCAAATACACTGCTTATTATTTACATCATTGGACAATTCTTATTTGACAGAGTCAAGATGTACGGAACATTCTTATATTCAAAATCGGCGCTGGAACATTTGAGACTGCGATATATTCAATTGAACACGACTACATAAAACACCACTTTGCTAGAAATGGAAATCCGAATTTTGGAGGTATTTTTTCCGTTCTCAAGTACGATAATTGATTGTCACTACTTTACGGGGCAAAACGGGGCTAAAATTGCAAAAATACTGACTTTGAAAGCACAAATACTGCATATTTTTAAATATGTTAATCTCTGTTTTTGGTCAAATTCAAAATAAACTTTTGTTACCTTGAAATACCTGACAAATTATGCACAATATAAATTTCTGATAGAAATTCCATTTTTTTCTTTAGCACTTTATAAAATTTCTAGATATTTTATAACAGTTGTGTTGACTGATCATCCTGAAAAAGCTTTCTCCAAAAATAGACAAGGAGATTTAACGTCTGCTACTCATTTCTCCACTATTGCAAGAAGCACTAGCGGCGGAACTGAAGGTGGGGGGGTACTCTGGTACAAGCTGGGTACTTGCCACTCCCAAATTTTCGAAACCATAAAACAGTTCACCCAAGATTTTGGGGTTTTAACAAAAATGTTATCAAAATGAAAAAGATTTTTATCTAGGCTTGTCGTTTTTGCCCTCAAAATGATCGATTTTCTCAAAAAATAAAAAATTTGAGCACCTCCGACACGTATGTTTTGATAAAAATACCCTAACTTTTACTTTCATGTCCGAATTTTTTAAACTCTTTCCCGCCACTTCCCGCCAAAAACACGCATAAAATAAGTAGATTTTTAATTTTATGGCTATTTTAGTATCATATTAATTCTGCTGTAATGCAAAGTCCCTTGCCTAATGTTTTAATTAGTGACTCTGCAAACACGGAAATCAGGCGTCCTGTGTACGATATTTATACTGTTCACATTATCCAATCAGTAATTTTATTTTGACAAGTGTGGGTCTCGTCGTTTTGCTCCATCAATAACCCATGCTCATCAAAATATTTTTACAGCCACTCATTTGGGTGGATAACTCTGTACAAGACATGTACCGTCGGCCACTTGGAGACGGAAGAGGTTAATGTTGTCGGCAAGATATGATCTTTCCAGATCTCTTACCTTGGGTTGAGTTGTGGGCATGAATTATCGAGCCGGTCTCGTCGAGACTAGAACCCGGGGATCTTTAATCTGCGATGTCAACATGATAATCACTAAGCCATCACTATGCATGCATCCTTAAACAATGAGTTTCTGGTAGGGCATTGGCTTAGTTATACGTATATATGGAAATTGGTGTTCGGTACATATACCATTGCCCAACCGCCAACTATGGTGCCTAATACTGTCAAATCATGTTTTGTTGAGTATGTGCCACTGATGGATCGCGCCGCCAAGGCTCGATCAATCTGTGGGACATAGTTGACAAAATAAAATTTTCGAAAAGAGCGGACTAAGAGTGAACTCCGTATATGTGGATGTTTTTGACAAGTTTTGAAGTCCTAAAATAACTATTTCCACCTTTCAATTTATTTGTGTTTTATTGCTATAAATTTGACAACCATATTTTTTAGGCGACGATTTCGACAACATCTTGATAAAGCATATTCTGGAAAAAGCCGGTGCTATCAATCCAACTAAAAAATCATTGTGTCGATTGAGAGCTGCTTGTGAGAAAGCGAAGAAAAGCTTGTCCAACGCGGCGCGTACACGGTAAGGATTATACTAGTTTGACGGTTAGGTGAAAGTTTTGGGATACACTACGATCTAGAGGTGGGCCGATGTATCGGTATCGGCAAGTATCGGTGATTTTTATAGTATCGGTATCGGTACTGGTATCGGAAAATTTTCATCACCGATACCGTCGATACCGATACCGGATACATCTTTACAACGGAGCGTACAAACACGCTTTATTTACTGATAATAAATGGAAAGACCTTGCATTACATTGCTCTATAAAATAATTAAAACGGGGCGTGTCTCGAGTGAACAATTTTATTTACAACTTGGGTTTTAATAAATAAAACCCATCAATCCACTTATTGTACGCTCTCTTTGATGTAGAAAAAAGTGTTAAGGTCGCACTACACGTTTGCGTAGGTTGCGTTTTTTCCTGGTTTGGTTTACGCAAGCGCAATGCTCTGCATGTATCTCCTTACGTCTTCTGATGAAACAGAACGGCCTGCTATGAAAGCCATCGCAGAGTGCTTGTTTCGTTTTTTTGCGTTTGTGATTTGTACGCATGTGAACACGATAACGAAAAGAAATGCAGGCGTGTATTGCCGTTTTTATTTTATTGCTCGAACGTAAAGCAACGCATCGGTTAGACAACTTCATGTGTATTGTGACCTTGGCCTCAATGAGGTGTCACATTAGTTGTGTAACCACCAACATTTACACTCAATCTTTGGACCCATGTATGCTTGAACGCAGCAACAATTCAGTATATTTTCATCCATAAAAGCTTGCACTCAAATGGATGCGACAGTTCAAGGATACAAACGAACGTAAGCGCACGTTCTTCGGAAAGTGTCCTGCTGAAGTGCACGTTCGGTAGTTCGCACTATCGGCCTATCAGACAATACGATCGCGCGTAACTGATTGAGCTAGCGAGCTCGACATGGTAATAAAATATAAACTTAGCATATCCTTCTGTTCATATAACCAAAGACAATGGCGCTCCAATCAGAGGAAAATTTATCAGAAGAAATATATTCTGTTACAATTTACACGTAAAAAGTAGTAAAATGCTATATTTGAGTTTCAGGTCTCTCGTCAATACTATTTAAGTTGTTTATTCTGAAAAGCTCATTTACAGAGAAGTTTTTATGTCAAATTTTACGCTATAAATTTAGCTGCAAAACGGGCCATATTCTTTGAAGCCTAATTATTTAAATCAAAATATCTTGCACTCTTATTTTCCAGTCTCCAAGTCGATAATCTTATTGGAAATGAGACCTACGTAACCACAGTGACTCGAGCAGATTTTGAGGAATTACACGAACACGAGTTCGAGATCGTTCAAAATGTACTCACAGGTGTTTTTGGTAAAGCAGGAATGAAGCCGAATGAGGTAAATCACACTGTAACAAAAGTACAGTAAATTTGCTGGTCATTTGCAGTAATTGCATATTTCCAAATTAAAAAAACGCCATGTTGATGAGATTTATGCCAATATGTGGTGTTGATGGATCGCACCTTCGCGATGCGTTCCATCAACACCAGATATTCGGCCAAAAAAGTCAATTTTGAAGTTTTTTCATTACCGCCTAATAAAATTATTGTCAGAGACTAGTGATTTTGTTGCATTTTTGTTACAGTGTACATGACTATTGCCAATAGCGTATTTAAGATGGGGAGGCATGGTGCCTAGTATAAAAAGTTCCAGAAAGATTTTGAAATGCTTCAAAACATACGAAAATCCTAAACTTTCCACTCCTCTTTGGCTATAACATTTAGCCAAGTTTAGGTCCTTATCCCACATTTCTAATTTTTTTTCATCTTCCCAATTTCAACAATAAAGTAAAAAAATTGAACTTGTCGTCAAGATATTCATCCTGCAACTTACATGCCATCATGGTAGTCACATTGCACCAATGATGTAGATATATACACCACTCTTCGCAAAATAATAGGGATTCAGTTCTGTAAACGAAGTTATAGGTTAACTTAATCGGTAAAGCGTTCGGATCACGCTTTGAGCAATGTGTCTCGTTCTGTGTTCGGATCCCGTGCGGTATGCTAGCGAGACATCTCGCCGGCAAAAATAGGTTCGCGTAACCGATCAACTCAACTATGTCCATGTACGGGAAAATTTATTCAGAGCCTTTACTTCCATTCGAAGCTGGTGTGTGCGCGAGACGTGGTGGATCTTTCTTATAGATAAGCCGTATTCTCGGCTTCCCTCTCCCGCATATGAAATTCTATCCTATCTATCCATCTATATAAAAAGATTTTCGTACCCTAATCAACACTTGTCATTTTCAGATACATGATATTGTGCTTGTTGGTGGGTCGTCAAGAATACCAAAAATACGCCAAATCCTCCAAAATTTCTGCGACGGGAAACAACTGAATAGAACTATCAACCCAGACGAGGCAATTGCAATCGGAGCTGCCTATTACGCTGGAAACAGATTTGGGGCCCATGGAGTCTCTAATACGATGGAGGTAGGAAAGTGGGAAAATTTGCTGCAAATTTGCCGTGCTTTTGTAGTGATTTCATATTTCCAAAATTAAAAATCGTCTTCCTTGTTCCATCTTTCCAAGGCTCAGAATATTGTCGTAAACAAAAACTTGCAAGATAAAGTAGTATTTTCGTGTTTAAGCAGCGAAATACAAGCAAAATATTTTTAATTTTGATCAAATTTGTTGAAATGAAAAGTAGTGAATCAATAAAATCAATGAAAATCAAATGTCTCTTGTAGTTTTTATATCTCCTTTTCAGTGAACTCATTGAATTATAAATTTCCTTTTTTCATAATATATCTCATTGTAATAGGGAAAATGATATTGGTTATTTGAATGGATTTGGTGATTTCAAAATCCAATCTAAAGATCAAGCGGTTTTGCTACCGTGATGTGATCGATCTGCGATTTTTCCACCAAAACACATTGATTCTGTAGCAACAGTTTTGTACAAACACCTTTTGTCTGGTATGAGTCGCTGATGAATCGCACCGCCAAGGCGCGATCCATCTGTGGATCATACTTGACAAAATTTCATTTCCCATAAGAAATAATAAAAATAAATGAAACGGAAAAACAAAAGCCTCTCTTCAAAAGGAACAAAGGAAGCTGCCTAAATGGATACAAAAATAAAAAATCAGCAACCCATATCCACACGGTCAACATGATTGGCTACCAATTCGCACCTATTCACTGTGGAGGCTCCACAATGTCACAAACAGTTTTATGCAAGAAGCTTTTTCAAAGAATCTCTAAACTTTCGAATTCCTTTCCCTTTCGCTGCTTTCCTGATCGTGTTGATCTACAAGGCTTCAAAACTCGCGTTAATAGATATGTATCAGGGATGGGGGCTCCTTAGTTCCATCTGTTTCTACATTTCATGTAGCTCTTTGCAATTCAGTGGCTTTGGGAGAATTTTCAAGCATGATTTGTCTCCCGTAGCCTTGCTCTGATCGAATTTTAATAAAAAAAATTAAATAAAATAATAGCAAAAAAACAGAGCCCAGTTTTGCACCTATATAATCACATGTTTTGTTGTCTGATGAAGTTATGCCCTGGCGAAAACCCACAATAAACTTTCACTCTTGTGGGATGAGATGTTGTGGATCCGTTTGAAAGTATAAACGTTATTATGTATACTCATCTTTGTTCACAGGAAAGTGTAGTGAGACCTGAAATACAGCGTTTGGTGAGTTTTTTATCATTTCATTTTATTAAAGCCTAGATCGTTTATAGAAGCAGAATTATTTATCAATTCCTGCTATGAAGAAGCCTTATAAATTGAAAAACATGAATTTTAAAGCAATAGCAAAACCAAGAATATTCAGTGAGAAATAATGATGAGGAGTACGCAGTTTTTACGCAATTATTTTCGAGTACGAAGTTACGCAATTATTTGTCAAGTATGCAGTTATGCAATTTTACTCCTGAGATAAAAAACACATAAAAAAGTGCCGAAGTGAAAAAATTTCGCTCTTTTTCCCTTCATTCAAGAATCATTTTATTATTTCAGATTGAACTAAACAAATTTTTCGATCAAGGCGACGAAGAGTTAAGAAACCAAAGTGAGGCCAGAAATGATCTGGAAAATTGTGTTTACCGTATTAAACAGGAAGCAAAGAAGTCACGTACGTTAGATGAAAAACGGAGGAACGAGATCATGTCAAAATGCGACTATATGATAAATTGGCTTGATTCTGAGGGTCAGGTATGTAGAATAAATAAAGAATGTAAAATAAATACAGTAAATTGGTCGTGCATCTATAAAAAGGGGTTTTATTACCTTTTGTTGCTATTTTTTATTGTTTTTATTTTTTTATTACACAATGAAGGGGTTTTTGTTGCTTTTAACTACACCTCGACATATTCACTGGTCTTTGAGAACAATTTTACTTGGCGGTATTGAAAAAAATCAAAATTGACATTTTTGGCCAAATATGGGATGTTGATGGAACGCACCACGAAGGTTCGGTCCATCAACAACCCATAATTGGCATAAATCTCATCAACATGGCGTTTATTTTTTAACTTTATTTTTTATGGCGTGTCTGTGAACCTGTCTAGGGGCATATACCCACCAACCGTTATGGGCATGTACCTTTGTAGTAACTGTGTATCTATTCTATGTTACAATTACGCGCGAAGTGTCTCGCCGAAAGGCACTCTCGAAGGTGATTCTAAAACCCTCCATCATTTGTTCCTTTTTTTCGTCTCTTACGACCACTGGCGACGTGACGGAACCGGAGGGCTCATGTCGTCCCTAAGTTTTGAAAAGAGAGGACACAGTCCCTTCCAAGGTTTTGGATTTATTTTAAAATTTAATCACAAGATGTAGAATTTCCGAAGTGACGACTTTTCCCCAAATGCCAAAGGCCAAAAAGTTTTTGCGCAATTATTTTTGGCCTAAGAAAATTGCAAAATTGATCTTTTGGATGTCCCATCCTCAAAAGTTTTGGACCTTCCGCCCCCATTGCTTATGACAAGGTAGATTATGTTAGAGGAATCCCAAACATCAGCCTCTCATCATTCTCCTATTGTGTCCTACATGTCGATTTTACTAGAATGCATCAACCGAAAAAGTGCACGAGAAAAAAAAAGAGATCCTCGAATTCTTCGAGAAAGCAAAGAGATCTAACAGAAAACGTAATGCCCCGGTAAGTCTTTAATTATTTAACGCTATTTCATTTTTCTTTGAACCATCAGACTCATGCTGCGCTCGATTGAAATGTGCGATTGGGTCACGGTCAGGCAGTGTCGGATTGGACGATTTAACGAAAATTTAAAATATTTCTGTGAGTTTTCTTTCGCAAGCCGGAGAGCAATAGAAATAACACTTCGCGCTAAGCATGCTTGGAAAATCAATAAGAACATAAAACAACATAAGTATAGCGGCTATTTGATTGCAATGATGCACATAAATTGTAAATCCATCGACTGTACCATAAGCATACATTTCATACTTGAAACATCTTCAACCAATAGGCGCTTTTGGCTGCCATTTTGCATTCATTCACTTTGTTTGGAAGTTCCACAGGGTCACAAACAGTTTTATCCAAGGAGTTATTTTCCTCGAACTTATAAAATTTTTGATATTCATTACCGTCACATTGCCTTCCTGATTGTGTTGACTATATGGCTTCAAAACTCGTGTCAATAAATATCTTTTAGGAATTGAAATTTTTCAATCCTGCTTCATCCCTGTATTTATGCAATTCTTCCCACTAGTAGCTACAGGAGACTTCCATGCATGTACATCTGGTGCAACATTCCTTTGAACGAATTTTGATAAAATAAAAAATAACTGAATCTCCACGTCCGAGCGTAGCGATATTTGCGTTGGATGATATTAAAATCAAACATGCTTTAATATCTATAATGACTTATATTATTGGCCCAAAATAAAGATCATTATTATCAACTTTTCTATAGGGAGAAGTTAATGAACCTCCGATTAAAAGAACGGTGAGAAAAATACTTTCGTTTGTTACATGTTTGCTATATCCATATTATCGACATTATGTCGAACTATGCTTGACAAAATAAAATTTCTGATTGTTACGTCCATTCCTGTCGGAATTATGATATCATCAATCACGAAATAGAAGTTTTTCAATTTTTTTTTTAATTTTATGTCACTTGGCATTTGAGCTACATATGTTAAAACTCTGCTACAATGAATATAACGAACGAAGATAAATGCACGTTCTGCAAAGTATTTACTAATGTATAGTCTCGATCTGGTGTACGCGGTCCATCTGTGGCACATACACGATGAAATGAAAGTTTTCATTCAGGAAAGTTTCTTTTTAATTCGATTGAACGTTGTTTTTGCTTATTTACATTTTCTAATATTTTTTTGTTTTACAATTTTTTCATAGTGGATCACCCTGACCAAGGCGCGTATTTGCGGCCACTTGAGCAATGGACATGGATGAAAACAGACTCGCTGGGGCTCGAACCCGAGATCTTAAACCTGTGATGCAAACATTATAGCCACTGTAGGCCATTTAATCCCTAGTCCGGTCACAAATTTTATTTTGCAAAAGACGCTTTGCCAGCTTTTATATAAAGCCAGCGGTCGCTGCTACAGAGCCTTGTTCGAGGTAATCTACTCCACATAAAGAATGCAGAAAAAATTCTTTGGGAGCACTTCGCATCCACATTAATCCACATTATATTTGTAGCATTTCAAAAAATTTCGCATAATTCCGGTAAAAAGAAAAATCTAAATATCGCAATATTTATAAACACCTGTTTACTCTGAAACACTACAGCTTCTTTTTAACCTGCTTTTATTTTCTCATGCTCACTAGTAGTTACAGGAGACTTCCATGCATGTACATCTGGTATAACATTGCTTTGAACGAATTTTATTGAAAATAAAAAATAACTGAATCTCCACGTCCGAGCGTAGCGAAATTTGAGTTGGATGATATTAAAATCAAACATGCTTTAATATTTATAATGACTTATATTATTGGCCCAAAATAAAGATCATTATTATCAACTTTTCTATAGGGAGAAGTTAATGAACCTCCGATTAAAAGAACGGTGAGAAAAATACTTTTATTTGTTACATGTTTGCTATATCCATATTATCGACATTATGTCGAACTGTGCTTGACGAAATAAAATTTCTGATTGTTACGTCCATTCCTGTCGGAATTATGATGTCATCAATCACGAAATAGAAGTTTTTCAATTTTTTTTTTAATTTTATGTCACTTGGCATTTGAGCTACATATGTTAAAACTCTGCTACAATGAATATAACGAACGAAGATAAATGCACGTTCTGCAAAGTATTTACTAATGTATAGTCTCGATCTGGTGTACGCGCGTCCATCTGTGGCACATAAACACGATGAAATGAAAGTTTTCATTCAGGAAAGTTTCTTTTTAATTCGATTGAACGTTGTTTTTGCTTGTTTACATTTTCTAATATTTTTTTGTTTTACAATTTTCATAGTGGATCACCCTGACCAAGGCGCGTATTTGCGGCCACTTGAGCAATGGACATGGATGAAACAGACTCGCTGGGGCTCGAACCCGAGATCTTAAACCTGTGATGCAAACATTATAGCCACTGTAGGCCATTTTATCCCTAGTCCGGTCACAAATTTTATTTTGTAAAAGACGCTTTGCCAGCTTTTATATAAAGCCAGCGGTCGCTGCTACAGAGCCTTGTTCGAGGTAATCTACTCCACATAAAGAATGCAGAAAAAATTCTTTGGGAGCACTTCGCATATATATTAATCCACATTATATTTGTAGCATTTCAAAAAATTTCGCATAATTCCGGTAAAAAAGAAAAATCTAAATATCGCAATATTTATAAACACCTGTTTACTCTGAAACACTACAGCTTCTTTTTAACCTGCTTTTATTTTCTCGCAGGAAGTAAAATATACAGAACCTTCATCTGCGAGGCCAATATCGGTAAGATAATCATATAAGGTAATCATTTGCTCAATCTCAGCAACTCGCATGCTTTTATATTGCCACTCATTGAAGTGGGTCACCCTGACCAAGGTTTCACACTAGAGGCCGCCTATTGGCGTTCAGGCTTGCTTTTTTTTAGAAAACTGAGTTGAGCGGTTGGCATGAACTACCGAGGTCTTAGCGACTAGAACTCGATATGTTCAAAAAAGAGTTTACGAGAAAAACTATTATATTATCATATTGTTATGGCAGATGTTTTTATTGTCCTCGTAGAAAATGCTTGTCTGACCTTTGTGACGTTGCATAAATAAATTTGTGTATGTGTATAGTAAAACTTTTGTGCCTGCTGTCAAGCGCATTGACATGAAAGGCTAACTTATGCATTTTTGAAATAGCGTTTGTGTTTATCTCAATTAACGGCAAAACAAAAATGTGTTAGGACTTGTATGGCTGGGCAATCCGATTCGGGAATTCGAATCGATTCGGAGCACAATATATTCGAATCAATCCTGGATCGTTCATAGGAACTAATACTTAATAGACGGACTAGAGCTTTCATTTTCAAGGACAAAATGCAATCGATTTTGGTCAAATTTAATCAAAATCGATGATGTTTTGTCATTAAAATATGAAAATTGTTTTCTCTTATACATGAAGTGTAAATTGGATATACGCTAAAAATATAAATTTCTTGATTTTCACAATGAAGATGAGCTGTAATACTAATAATAGATATTTGTTTTTTACATCAAATTCGTCATTGGATCCAATTCGAAAAAAATTATTCGAATCAAATTCGAATTCCAAATAATTCGGTTTTGCTCATCTCCACTTACGAACAAATTAAATTTCATTACATTATTCTTTAATTTATTACCTAACAGTGTACTAGCATTTAGGTTGATGATTAGCAGGCACTCATGACGACTCAGAAATCATCCTAATCAGCAAAAGGACGTCAGTCTACCTTATCTTAAGCATGGGTCTTTGTTGAATATCACAGAGCGCATAGTGATTAATCAATACCTTATGCTCGACAGAATAGGAATTTTGACAGCAATACAATGTAAAATTTATTGACGTCATAAGTTCCGTCAACGCCCAAAAGAAGAGAAATTGAAATGAAAAAGACCTGTGTTAGCAGATTCCTGTGAACTTGTTTGAGCATATTAATATGGTCAAAACTTCGAAAGTGGCAAAAAGAATAAAATTTTGCCCAAAAGCGATTAAATATTTGGTACTTTTTTCCAACACACAGGTTGTAACACCGAACGATACCAGTCAGGAAAATCCGGCGCCGCGAGATCAAACATCCATGAAAGAGAAGCAGGTTTGTATAATTTTCCACAAAGAGAAAGGAATTATCATTATTTACAAAAGTAAAATGATTTATATACATTGTAACAAAAGTACAGTAAATTTACTGGTCATTTGCAGTAATTGCATATTTCCAAAGTTAAGAAAACGTCATGTTGATGAGATTTATGCCCATTATGAACTGTTAATGTGAGCCGCGGTGCGATCCATCAACACCCACATATGGCCAAAAAGTCAATTTTTTTTCCACTACCGCCAAGTAAAGTTACTGTCAAAACCAGTGATGCTGTCGCGTTTTTGTTATAGTGAAGGATTTTTCAGGCCGATAGCTTATAATAAAAATTCCAATTTATCGAGATAGAACGGAATCAACAGATTTGCATTTGTCCTTTTGGTTTATACGATATAGCTATTCAGCGCGCATTACGAACAATCACAACCAGTCAATCAAGTAAACTGTTCCGATTACCATGCACCCCGACCTACTACACTCTACACTACCCCACTACACTCTTCCAGACACAACTTAAGATAGGAAAGGATTTCATTTTTATCCTGCGGGAGAGAAAAGCCGAGAATACGGCTTAACTATATGGCAAAAAAAACCTCTCATGCAGATACTAGTTCCAAGTCGAGGATGAGGTTTTGGCCCAACGGGTTACAACTTTGTTTTTGGACATGGTTGATGGAGGAAGCTGTAACCATTGGTTACGTGAACCACCGTGTACCGACGAGGCGTCCAACAATTTTCTCGCTTATAATCATCCCATGCGGGATTCAAACCCAAGCTGTTAGTGATGCTCGAAGCGTAAAGGTCGCACTACACGTTTGCATAGGTTGCGTTTTTTCTAGGTTTGTTTTATTTTAACCTTGCTTTTTACGCTAGTGCAATGCTCTGCTGCGCGCATTTTCTTGTGTTTTCCAATGAAACAAAACAGTTCGCTATGAAAGCTAGTTTCTTTTTTGCGTTTGTGCTTTGCACGAATGTAAACACGGTTGAAGCGAATCAATGCAGGCGTGTATTGCCGATTTTATTTTATAACCCAAAACGTAATGCAACAACGCATTGGTACGACAACTTCACGTGTACTGTGGCCTTAACGCTTTTACTTTTTAAGCTAATCGTCCAATCACCTAAACGCACAGAGTTAAAATTTTTAAAGGACTAGCTCGCCAGAAGTTCACTGGAGGCCTGGAGCAACAACTAAAATGGCGCTTTTTGTAGAAAACATAAAATTGAACCATTATAGTAGAGCGCAATGAGTTCTACTTGCTCTGGTATTTGCAGTGAGTTCTATTTGCTTTGGGAATAATAAAACCATCAGCTACTAATTTGTTGCATTTTTATATTTATGTTAATATTTTTTTTAAGATCGCATTCATGATTTGAAGCTGGCTTGTTATGTTTCCGCTGCCAGAATTGATCTAGCTACAAAGACCATTACACTTGCAATTTACATTCTAGATCCCGCTCTTAATCATGTTTGATGTTTGTTTTTTCAAAGCGAAGTTCGAAGTCCGGACGCGTTAACTCTCAGCAGCCAGCAAATCGACCCAGTGACAAGGCTGGTAGTACGGTACGGTACGGTACGAAGTTCGGTACGGTACGATTGAATTTTCCGGTACGATAGTACGGTACGATTCATTTTTCAATTTTCGTACTTGGTACGGTACGGTACGAAGTTCGGTATTTATTTCGTACCGTACCGTACTCTTTTTCGTACCTTCGCATTACACTTTATTCCTCTCAAATGAATTCGAAAAAATAATTTCATTTAACATCTATGCCGTTTCATAACGGGGCGCTGATAATATAAATTGTGTCTATCAAAGAATGTTGAACTAAAGGGCAATTTTAAATGATTAAAAACGGCGCAGGTATGGTAATAAAAATGCAAATGATTCACTTGAGCTGATTAGATGAGCTATGTCGCATATCGGTTTTACTGCAGTGGCGTAAAACTTTGTGATTGCGTGGAAATACATATAGGCCGCTGATTTATGACGTCTTAATGTGAATGCATTTTTCTGTAATAACGAAAGTTAGGATAGCCCGATTAAAATCGACAAGATAAGCAGCATTCACAATACTAAAAATCACGGTGCCCGAATATACCAACTACAATGGCGGATACAGAAAAAACATGGGAGAGGCACAATTTTTCCAACATGCAAAAACAGGCTTTCAAATTTACAAAAAAATTAGGGTGCCGGAGGCGCGCAAAATTTTATTGGGGACGAAACAAAAATACATGTTTTAAGAGTGAAATAAACATTACCAGACAGGAAAATGTATCTGCGCGCCGGAAGCCCGCTGAAATTTTTGTAAAAATTGAATAAAAATTTTCACTTTAAAGGCTAAATGCTACGAAATATACAAAATTAATCAGGGAATATTGCGCAACGCTAGCGCGCGAAAATTTTATGAAAATTAAATTAAAAACTCTCTCCCCCTGACCAACTATGCAACTAAGCTACCAGTAACCGCCGCTATTACGTTTATATAAAGATATATTTAGGTGGTTTTAAATTGAAAGTTAGCTGATGCTCATCCTAAATAGAAGATATATTTTGTAAAAAAAACAGCCAAGTCACAATATAGACAATGGCATGTCGGGAATACGTCTGTCCTGTATGAAAAAATAAATAGCATTATTCAGTTATGTGAAGAGAACGAACGTAAATTGCACCAGAAATACCAGATGCACAACGATGTTCTTATAACCATGCTTTTGAATGAGACCGCACAAAACCCATGTGTGGTGGCACAACGAACATTCTTTTGTTGAGAAAGAATTTCTTGTGACGACACAATGCCAGATTTTTTTCGCGAAAACTGTGCTCATCCTACCACCATTTAACACCACCGGTCTACCATTCTCATACTATACGCAACGTGAACAATGATATAGGGGTGACATATGCTTAATTACGCACATGTTTTACTGTCCTGGATTTTAAACCAGATATCATAAACTGCATCACTTTGATGTAAGATGTTGGTGACGTTTCTTGCGGTGGCCAGATCTTACAAATAAAGCTGATTTGGACATTGGTAGTTGGTACGGTACGAAATTGCTGCCCAGCGAATCGTACCTGTTTTCGTACTGGTACGAAATTTAGTACGATAAATGAAAAATATTAATCGAACTTAATTTCGTACTGGTACGAAGTTCGGTACGATGTACGAAAAAAATAATATCGTACGGTACGGTACGGAAAATTTTCGAAAGGTACAGTACGAAGTTCGGTACGAAATTATTTTGCTGGTTCGAAGTACGATAAAAATTTCGTACCGTACCGTACTGCCACCCTTGCCCAGTGATAAACCACCACGACCAATAAGCCCCCCAAGAACCGCTGGAACATGGGTTAAGCCACCGGTAAGTCTTACTGCTATATACATAACTTATCCCGTTCAGAAATTCCGACCAAATTTATTTTTTCCAAGTATGGGTAGGACTGGACAAAACCGAATCATTTGAAATTCAAATCTTATTCGGATAATGTTTTCGAATATGATCGAATCACTGATCGTATATGGATAACGAATAACATTTTTAGTTATAGTTACAAAGTTTTTATTACGAAATACTAACACTAGAATAAATTTAGAGCAGAGTTTTATTTTGACCTCGGGTTTTCTCTAGTTCACCGCTACGCATGTGTGTTGCGTACGTGTTCATCTAAAAGACAATGCAATGTATCGGTAACACAAATTTGGGTGTATTGTGACTAGGGCTGGGCAATCCGAATCGGTGATTCGAATCGATTCGAAGTACATTTTATTCGAATCAATTGGGAATCGTTCATAGTAAAAACTTGCTAAAATAACTAGAATTTTTATGTTTTCCCACAAAATCCAATCGATTTTACTCAAGTTTGACCAAACTCGATTTTATTTTGTCGTCAAAATACGAAGATTTTGTTCTTAGAGGGAATTCAAAATACACTATAAACTATAAATTTATTGACCCCACAGGGGAGACAAGTTGAAATAGTTAAAAGGGAATATTGTAATTTACATAGTATTTATGATTCGATTCAATTCCAAAAAAATTATTCGAACCATATTAGAATTCCAAATGATTCGGTTTTGCCCAGCCCTAATTGTGACCTGTCGGGTCGATAAAAAGTATCCGGAGCTTTATAGAACTATAAGACATGTCTTCATTAGGGTTGGGCAAAATCGAATAACTCGGAATTCGAATTTGATTCTAATAATTGTTGCGAATCGGTTCGAATCGCTGATTCCAAAATATATCGATTTTCCTATTGTTACTATTACTGATATTGCCTCCTTTATGACAATCAAGTAATTTACAGTTACGGATTGAAAACATTAGTTTTGACAGAATTAAACGCGATGTATTTTCAATCAGACTTAAGTCCAAAAGCGGAAATTTTCATTTTAACGACCAAATGCAATCGCTTTTGGTCAATTTCACCAAAACCGAGCGCATTTGATCGTTTAGATGATATTTGACCAAAATCGAGTGCATTTTGTCGTTAAAATGAAAATTCCACTCCATTTAGCAAGTTTTTGTTTCTATGAACAATTCAAGTTTGATTCGAATAATCTGTACTTGGAATCGGGTCGAATCACCGAATCGAATTGCCTAGCCCTAGTCCTCACGTAATATACCACCGAGATGCTGAAACGGTGCAAAGTAATGAAATCGCATGGAAAATGATAAAATTTGAATTAAACGGCAAAAGCTCAGATTCTTACTCCACATAGTACAAGATTTGCTCACCAAGCTCTCTCTATGAGCACAGTCTAGGTTCGCCAGGTATTGACCGTTTAGTCATTTTAAATAGTCTCTAGAAGAAGCATCTAAAAATATAACAATAACGATCACTGATATGGCAGAGATATGTCAAACCAGTAACTGCACCCTAATAAAGTGCAACGATATCAATACCCTGGGTGCTGTTATAACATTTATTCTTAACTTTAAATAACATCCAGTTATAAAAATCAGTATTTAAATTCCATCTCCGCTTCAATATGATTTTTGCAGAATCCATCAAAGCAGAACCGGATAGCAGAGATTGGAAGTCAGAACAAATTGTACGGCCGCGCGGCAACGATTACCCAGCGCTCAATCAAACAGCTCCACAAAACATTGATATTTACAGATATCCGGTATGTATTGCACACCCCAACCAGTATTTTCATTTTGTCAAGCATGTGCCACAGATGGATCGCGTCTTGTCGACGCGATCCATCAATGACTAACAAAACATGCCTTTATAAATTTATTCCAACTGGAACCGTTTTATAATATTCTTTACAACGTCGTTTTTGAGTCTTTTTACTCTGTAACCTGGAGCTGTGGGACAGCTGCTAACATCGATTCGATTACCCACAGACTCTAACGAGAAATTATAATGGTTCCTCACCAGTTCCACGAGTAAGAAAACGCTAAATAAACCCTCAACTTAATAAAATTGTAAGCAATGTTAATTACATGTTCGGAAAGAAAAACATTTATTTGTACAATATACTGTACCTCTAGGCAGAAAAACTTTTAAAATTTCAATTCTCTGAGTGAAGTTAAAATCATAATCTGAATATAAATTATAGCCCGTGGCGTTGGGACAAATGCTGCTTGATAAATGTGCTCGTTAATTTCATGGGAGGAATAACAACTGATGAGGTGAATCCTGTGAAATTGTATTGCAAACGGTGGTATATATTGGAAACATGGTATAAATGTATAAAAATCTTCGCACACGAGTGCTTTCGGGGGACTTCCATGTATTTATGTCACTTACAACCTTACTCTGATTGATTTTTTTTATCATATGATTGGAATATTTTCATTTCTTTTTACATCCAGATAGAGTAGTTTTTACCTAATTATGGGAGTGGCGCCGAAAAGAAGATTACTAAAAGAAATATATTATGAAATGTAAAATTGGCAATTGCATTTTTTACGGAAACATTACTAAATCGCTGAAGCCGAGTACAGTAAAATATCCTGCCCTGAATGTGGGCAAAATTATATGAAACATCTTGATTATTGTTTGATTGCGTGCTTTGATAATAAAAGAACGGAAATTTTGGAAATCAGTTATGGGCTGTTCATAGAACGCACGTCCGACGTGCGGTCCATCAACTGCCCATACGTGACATAGGTGTCAACAGCAAGGTGGTTTGGGGATTTGATATTATACAGTCAATTTCAATCACCAGTAAAATTACTGTACTTTAACGGTGTATATTTCTCAAGCGCGAACCATCCGCGTCTCGGCGACG
This sequence comes from Styela plicata, assembly GCA_963675895.2. NCBI lineage: Eukaryota > Metazoa > Chordata > Ascidiacea > Stolidobranchia > Styelidae > Styela > Styela plicata. The sequence goes on from OZ023141.1 coordinate 18,427,322, forward strand.
CGATGAATCAGTGACTTACAGTCGACAAAGTGTGACTGGTTCAGAGACTATGAACAAGTTGGCATCGCAAGATGAAGATCTCGGGTTTTAGTTTCGGCAAGTCCGGCTCGCCCACTATGCAACCCAGTATTCAACCCAGGGTGTAATAACTTCGGTAAGCTCGACCGAAAATTGAAGACCATATCTTTCCAACAACACTAACCCTGTTCGCCCATAAGTTGCCTCTAGTACAAAGCCTTAGGCAGGGTGATCGCCTCAAATGAGTTACTGTAAAAAAACAAAAGTACTAAATATCTTTAACAACAGTTTTCCAGAGACAAAACTGGACAAGATTCGCAACGTCGGTTGCTGGACGGTGAAGACAATCGACAATCATGGAAGGTCAGTAACATATTAGGGCAATTCAGTGAATCCAATGGGTTAGTTTGATTTGGTCGCTAATTGGTTGTAGAAACTTTTCAAAAATATTTTGAAATTTTCGAATTAGAATCAAAATATTATGCTCGGTTTTGGTGTAATTTATTTGAGATTTCATAGATGACGCAAAATTGGAAGTTTGTGCTTCTATTTTTTATATAGAAGTTCGCTTTAAGCAATGGCGAAGACAGTGCCTAAAAGTAACCAGTCACCGGCCACCCAAATGGTAAAGACCTATTACGAGATAAAGCGCCAGCAACTGCACTATAGGCAGAAAACATCCCATGCAGAACTGAACCGCCACGGTAAAGCGCAGTACCCTGGGTGATGGTAAAGCCTACTGAACCAAGGCTATGATTATCTTGATTTTGATTAGAATGCAAATGATTCGTTTCTTTTTTTCTTGGATGATCCCATTCAGTAATTTTATTCTGCCAAGAGTAAGCCGAAGATGGACTGTGCCCCAGCGACGTGATCCATCAGTGACATATACTTAACGAAGCCCGCTTGGCGAACTTTCCTTAATGAGGTGCGTTCCACCAAAAGCCAACAATTAGCCGAAAATTTAGTATTTTGTAGTTATATTTGAAAGTCAGGTAGTAAAATTACGGTAAATAAAAGGTGATAATCAGTCCGTTCTGTTTTTGTGTAGTACTTTACACTGCAAAAAAGCGTAGTTAATTTACTTTCATTTACAATAGATGTTTATTTCCAAATTTTCAAATAAGAGTAAATTTACTGGCCACATTTGCAGCAATTGCATATGTCCAAAGTTGAAAAAACTCCATTTTACTGAGATTTATACCAATTATGGGCTGTTGGTGCACCGCACCTTCGCGGTGTTTACCATCAACACCTCATATTTGGCCAAAAAGTCAAACTTTGAAATTTTTTTCAATACCGCCTGGTTAAATTACTGTAAAAGACCAGTGATTTTGTTGCATTTTTGTTACAGTTTATGCAAATAATTATCGTAAATTTAAAAAAAAAACTGAACAAATTTTTTAGCATCCTCCAGAACCGGTGCCTCGAAATGAAGAAACTGTTTCGTGTTGCGCAGGCTTGTGCGCTGCAATCTATAGGTGTTTTACAAACTGTTTTAGATCGGTAAGTTTGGTATGTATGTTACTTCAATGTGGACTGGCAGAACTCAACTACCTTGCTACTTGCTCAGAAACTCGAAAAAAATTGGTTTCATCAGAAGAAAGTCTTGCGAATGAGCAATATTTTACCTGCGCGAAGATGAATATGTTTCCTTTCATGGTCAAGGAAAGTGTAAGAGGTTCAAAGTCATCAATACTGTTATGGCCACTCCCGTTACTTTTCATGACTCTTACATAGATTCATTTTGCAATGAAATCATGATATATGCTGACCTAGCATAAATCATTACTTTGCAGCAAAATCAGCAAATTCTTTCACCGTCTATGTTGAAACATTATGCTGTTTATAAAGTGAATTCTCGCGCTGACCGAGCATCCTGCTGAGCTCTCGCCTATAATCGTCCCTCACGGGATATAGACCTTCGTCAGAACTTAAGGAGATGCGTAACTTGAAGCGTATTCCCACCGCCTTTTGTGAATGAGCTAAACGGACACCTGCTCCTTGCAATTGTGAGCCCGTTCCTACATGACGTAATTAATCCATCTTTGTATTTTTAGAATAATCAAAGCAGTGACTCGAGGAATCCTTCTAGTCAGTAAGTTTAAGTCGTGGTTAACTAATGGCGGCTGAAGATCCTTAACATTGAAAAGGATGCCAGACTCGACATGAAAAAACATAAAAATTGACTGTTTGATTTGGGATGAAAAAACTTTAGTTTATACTTTATAAAGAAAACTCACTCACTTTTTGCCACTCCTTGGAGTGGATCACCCTGACCAAGGCCTTGTATACCAGAGACCACTTATAAACGGACAGGGTTAGAGTTGTTGGAAAGAAGTGATCTCTCTGGTTCGGATTAGCCTACCCAATTTATCACACCCTGGGTTTGGGTGGTGGGTATGGATTAGCGAGCCGGAGTTTTCTGGACTCGAACCCGAGATCTTCAACCTTTAACCTGTAATGTCGAAATGATAACCGCTAGGCCATCACACTTACAGTTAATATATGGCATTAGGCAATTAAGGTTATGTTCAAAAGCCATGAGCTTCATCGATGAGTGCAAGCCTATACTAAAGTAGGGCTGGGCAATCCGTTTCGGTGATTCGAATCGATTTGAAGTACAGATTATTCGAATCAATTGTGAATCGGTCATAGGAACAAAAACATGCTAAATGAAGTGCATTTTAACATTTTTAACGACAAAATGCAATCGATTTTGGTCAAATTTGACCAAAATCGGTTGTATTTTGTCGTTAAAATGAAAATACATCGCTTTTAAGTCAGTTTATGCTTGTATTTGTAATTTGTAACTGTATATTTCCCAGTCATCGTAATTCAGACTATAATAGTAATAGTAAAAATGGGATATTTCTTATTTTTATGAAATCAACGATTCGATCCGATTCGAATAATTCGGTTTTGCCCAGCCCTACCATCAACATCTTATAAAAAATGTTTGATGAAAATATTTTTGTCTTGGATGTGTCATTCTGTTTATCCAGATCCAGAAGCTCAAATCCTGAATCACGAAGATTGAAAGATGGTGGGCATTATGCGTAAAGTGCATACTTCGTATTGCTCAAGATTAAAAAGATTGTTTCTGCAATTTTCCGAAAGAAACGGTGCTGTATGCGACAAAATTGTCGTTATTAGATAATAATTATACTTGACAATAATAAAATAAAAGTATAAAATTGTATTTTTTGGCAAGATTCAAAAATTGTTTAATCAAAATATACAATTTTACGGCCAAATGATGAAAAAATAGTACAAAAAGTTTTTTGTTCGTAACAGTATTTTAGGAGGATAAACAAGCCGAAATTGGAAGTTTGTCGATTTTATAAAATAAATATCGCCAACACAGTTCTTGAATTCTGTTAAACGCGCAGCCAAGGCGCGCAAAAAATTGTTTGAGTATTTCTGTGACTTCGTGACATTTTGGTGAGCCTTAGAAGCTGGGGGCGAGTATACATTTCCCTCCCTCTGTATCCGCGCCCGGTTTCATAGAATGCACAGTTTGGTAATTTCGAAAATGTAAATTTCGAATATTTCTCTAACGTTAAATTTAATGAGATTTGCAGCCTTGTAGTGTTTGTTGCAGAAATATCCTTTATTATAAAATGCATAAATTAATTTTAGTTAAATAGAACTCTGTGTTTTAAAAGAAAGAAAGTACCATTGATGCATATATACATATATTTCATTGCCTTAACACCACTTTCCTGATTGTATTGACCTACATAACCCTAAAATCGTGTCAATGAATATCTTTTAGGGATTAAGATTATCTTTATCTTCTTTCATTTTTGTATTTCTGTAGCTCTCTGCACACTAGTGGCCACGAGAGATATTCATGTATGATAGTTTACTCATTGATATCATTGAAATAAAACTGTATCAACAACTTTTCTGGCCAATTATGGGTTGTTGATGGAACGTGGCGCCAGAGGCGCGATCAATCAACAGCCCATACTTGGCAGAAATCTCATTAGCGAATAGGTTCAGAAATATACAATTAAAGTAAAGATGCGTGTTGTACTTATGTACGGACTCCATTACTCCGTTACTCCATAAACTCCATTACATTAACCTCTGCCGGGAACGAACAGGAGTAAAAGTTTAAAATCTGCATCTTGATCTAGATTCTGCTTATTCTTTATTCTTATTATGATATTGATTGTTCAATCGGGTATTTCGCTTCGAGGTCAAGCATGCGTCACAGATGAATCCGCATTCATTTTCCCTTTTTTTTTGAAGAGGCCATATTTAGTAAATAAATTAGAACTTATAAATATTTGTGCATATTCATCATTTCCCGCATTATATATACCTTTAGAATTACTAGCATATGCTATTGAACATTTGATTAAAAAATGTACATGCGCATAACTATCCTACTACTTTCCTAAAACGTAGACCATGTTGGAAATAATATTATACATTACTTGACAATATTAATGTTCATTATGTAATATAAATTCTTAATTACTCAAGGTCGTTCTTTACTTTGTTTTGAGCCGATTTAAGGACAAACGCAACAGGGTTTTACTCTCACACTATAACAATAATTCAGAAAACTCGCTGGTCTTGGGGAGTAATTTTACTTTGTGAAATCGAAGTGAAACAAAAACAGAAGTAAGATTTTTGGCTAATTAATGGGCTAATGATGGGGCGCACCGCCCAGATGCGGTTCGTCAACAGCCTATATTTGACATAAATCCCAGCAACAAAACGTTTTTAAACTGTGAAAAAAAAATAAATACTGCAAATGGCTCGTAAATTTACTGTACGTTAGTTACAGTACATCCTTTAACGGGCAGGATGGCCTAGTGTATTTCATAGCGGCTTCGCAGATAGAAATCTGGGTTTCCCGACTAGTCCGACTTGTTCATTCATACCCATCACTCAATCTAGGGTGTAATACCTTGAGTAAGCTTGGCCGAACTGGGGAACTGGGAAGATCATATCTTTTCAACAACACTAAACCTATTCGCTTCTAAAAGTGGCTGCTAGTACAGGACGATTCGCTCAAATGAGTGGCCATAACATATGGTGGAACTTCTTGACCGACTAGTTTCTTGTTATCAATTACTCGCTATAAATAGCTCTTAGATCTTAAGTTCAAAAATTTTCTACCGGTGACTTATATTTAGCAAATCAACACTAAAATTGTCAGTTCTTCAACTCACTATATGAGGGAAAATGCACTTGGTCACACCCAAAAATATGTTAGGACAACAACACATCTTACAACAAAACTGTGACACAGTTGGTAATATGGAATGAGTCAATCGTTCCTATTCGAAAAACGTAACCGAATTCAATTCGAATTCCAAATTGTTCGGATTTGCCCAATCCTATCTCAAGTAGACGAATTCTCACTATGACTTCACACTCGGATAAAGATTTACTTACAGCCAATACACATATATTAACAAAAATATATACAGCAGTACTGTCACTATTAGCCCTCGCCTTGGCGACGCTTTAAATCTGCACAGTGACTCAAATTTTTTGTTGAAAATTGTTCCGAAAAAGCTGGAAGCAGAACCCAGAAGAAATAACTCAAATGAGGAACCAGCAACTGCACTCCAAGTAGAACACTTCCATAGTAGACTTGAATCGTTATCAAATAGGGTAGCTTACAAAATCCATCTTGACAAAATGCTTAAGATGTGACGGTAGTGTAGCGAAAATAAAAAGACAAATTCAATACATAATAATACATAATTAAAAGAAATGATTATAATGACCTCAGAAACAATGCTTATCAAACCTTGACCTTGACGTGTGCAAATCCAATTCTCCGAGAAAAAGTCGACAACCTTATACTAATACGCGCAGTATAATAACAGGCTAAATTTCTTCTTGTTTCAAAATAGCTGAAAAGCAGAATGGCGTAGAGGAAAACAAATACTCGGCGTTATTTTACGATTTCATTTGGAAATTGAATGAAATTGGAAAGAGCTAGGCACCAGCTCCCTCTTACTTCGCGTGGATTATTTTTAAACAAAAAGCATCACTTACTTTAGCTAAAGTTTAAGGAACGCGTTCAAACAAATAGACAATCGGAGTAAAATTGTCGGTCTTTAACAGTAACTTTATTCGGTATAATATAAATATACTATAAAAGCGACCGAGACGCGGTCTATCGGTAGTCTATACTTAACATAAATCTCATCAACAACGCGATTTCAAATTTTAGAAATATACAATCAATCATTGCAAAAGAACGAGTAGTTTACTGACCTTCTATCTATCACAGCGTGGAAATTCCACTTTATAATAAAGATTCGCAGCGATTCTGATACATGTAGAATTATGTTTATTCATATATAAATTTCCGTGATGAAATTGGACAACGGTTTTACCAATCAGAATCTTTGACACGGGTGGGGCAAAGATGGGCCACGCCTCCAAGTTGAAGCACTCCATTTGTGACTCAATTTCGATACTAGTGCTGGGCAAAATAGAACCATTGAGAATTTGAATCAAACTCGATAGTTTTTTACTCGGATCAAATCTTGAATAGCACATAGATATCAAATATTTCGCCATTTTCAATACAATTCAATCGAATTATCAAAATGATGAAATCTATAGGTTCAAAGTCGCTAATATTTATGTAAATAAAGTATTAGAGCTGATGCGTATTTAACAGATTTGCACAAAAATATTATCGTGGAAATATGATAACTCCACTTCATTTCATACATTTTAAGTGCTTTTGTTCCTGTAACCAATTCATGATTGGTTCGAATAATTTGTGCTTCGAATCGATTCGAGTAGAACTGCCCAGTTCTGCTTGGTACAACATTTAAGCGTCTTTTCTCGAAAATGAATCGGTCAACGAACTTGTCTTGGTTCTGCTATCGGGTAATGTAATGCATATCATCCTTTGCTGGATTTGAAAAGGACTTCATGGTTTATCTGAATGTCTCAAGAAAATTGAACAATGTAATGTATAGGCAGATATATAATTTTGCGAGCAAAATATGAGCCACAGACGGACCGCGCGTTTATGGCGCTATTCATCACTGACTCCTACACAGGAAAACAGTTTTGGTTACATTTGCACCGCCTAATATACTTTCTAGAGGCCATTGACCATATTTGACTATCTTTTCATTTAGGATAAAAATTTGCCATAAGTGACTTCGAAAAATTCCTCTATTTTTCAAGTTTGTTCATCTTTTAGCCAAAGCAGGATTTTACCAAACAATAAGACAATTTACGGAAAAATTTTGCAATTTTTCCTGTGTCCGTGACAAAAAATTGTCTGTCAATCTTTTTTTTCTGGCCAACATATTCATTCCGACAGAGTAATTCAGGAACAGGTCGTATTTCGTCGACCTTGCTTTACAAACGGGAATAAAACATATTTCCAATTATTCAGAAGCATACATGTTGTGAGAACGTTTACAAATAGTTTAATCAAAAAAGCCAGAGGGTTGATGATATTGTACTCAAGTTTGTTTGTGCCTTGTACAATTGCGATTGAAATATCTGCGATCACACAAGCAAGAGTAACAAAAAACGCTCTCCGCAGCACAACTCTTGAATTTTTTCTTACCGAACTTTGAAACTCGTTAGATTCAGACTTGTATCCCAGAAAAGGAAATGCAAACAACATCAATAGGCTGATTTGGAGCAACAGAGATGCCCCACAGCATATAATCCAAATATACGTCCTTGATAGTTTTGTAGAAACTGCCACACAGCCAAATCGTTCCAGTGCGTATGTCTGTGGAAATATAAACATACACGGGATAATTATAGCCGTGAAAGTCAACAGGTAAGGAACCGCCGCACTCAGGAATCTTGTTAAACATGTTGTACGATGCAGCATTACTGGACTGCAATAGAACACTCTCTGTCGAAGCCAAACTGCGAAGTAAAGCGAGAAAAACGAACCTGCGCTGCAGATGCTTTTTATTATATTCGCAACGCTGCAAAAGTCAACGTTATAAGCCTCCATGATACAATCAAAAGCCGACATCAAGAACCTTGCAAGCCCGAAAATAGCTGTGCTATAAATCGCTCTATCCATCAGGTATCGGTAACGGACTTCAATCAAACTAACGAAACATTTTCTTCTATAAAAAGAACCAATTTTTATCGCATGATAGGTAAGAACTACAACGATGTATATCGCCAGAAGAATAAATGTGGCCGAGGTCACTTGAAAAGCTGTCTGTCTTTTGACCCGTATGTCATCCAGCCTTTCTGATTCGTTTTTCTCAGTGTAGGAGCTTCCTTCTATTATGCCAAGCATACCCCAAGTACTATTATTGGCAGGTATTTCCATTTTAGTTTTCTATGTCCAGATGTCTATTGAAGACTTTAAGCTGAAAATATTTAAATGAATATAAATATTAGATTTCACATATTGTTGATTATGTCTTTGTATTCCTGCGCGTTTAGTTGCGCTAGTACGAGGTGACAACTCCGAGTGAAAAAACGTCTCACAAAGAACAGATCTAGTGTCGGCAATTATATATAAAAAAGAACTTCACCCAGTTCCGAGGATATATGAATTTCTTAGTTTAACTTTTACCAAGTTTTTTGATTAAAGTCTTAGCTAGTCAATTAACTAGGTAGAATAAGTGAATTTTAGTTTTAAAAAGAAACTTGAAAGAATTGACTAGGTACGTGGTTTGAAAAAGTATGTACCTAGTATGTCAAACTAGGTGAATCCTACGTTCATTCTGAAAATGTTTCTGAAAGAGATGATTGGAAGATTTCAAACTTCAAATCTATTGAAATTTCGGAACCTGGTTTTTAATGCAGGTGCTACCTGGTTTGTTTTAAAACTGAAACTAGGTTACCTAGTAATACTTTACCTAGTTTTCTGGTAAATTCGTTTTACTTAACCTAGTTCAAGTGAAAACTATGTTGCTAACAACTAGACTGAACAGTAATATTAAAGTACATTGAAGGGTACACTGTAACAAAAGTACAGTAAATTTACTGGTCATTTGCAGTAATTGCATATTTCGAAAGCACCATGTTGATGAGATTTATGTCAATTATGGGCTGTTGATGGACCTTCGCGGTGCGTTCCGTCAACACCCCATAGTTGGCGTAAAAAGTCAATTTTGAGTTTTTTTCAATGCCGCCAAATAAAATTACTGTCAAAGACTAGAGATTTTGTTGCATCTTTGTTACAGGTAACTGCTCCGGGTGATAGTCGAGTCATCTACAAATTCCTAAATAAGTAAAAGATACTCCCAGTGACGTATTCAGAAAAATGAAAGGAGGAGTAAATTTGAAAATTTTCGAGTTAAATTATGTCGTCGTAACGGGCGGCACAGGCGAAAAAGTTCCACATAAGAAGTGTTTTTATTGTATATCACTATGAAACGGCCTAAAAATCGCGCCGAAGCCTAGAGCTTTCCCAAATAGGATAATAGATACTCAGCAACAACAAAGGTCTGTGCCTGTCGTTTCTTCGGTAAAACCTCGGCCCTCCTGAAGATTGCATGACTGTTACCTATACTAAATCTGAGAGCTACGATTCCCACAGATGGTTGCTCACCGGCTTTTTTCTTTTCGAAACTATGTTGTGGCTGTTACCTATTTTTTCTCAGATTTGGATGTCGCCTCTTTTTTAATCTAAATTCCTTCAGAGCAATGTTTTAAATGACTTTTAATGAATCTCCCAAAACAACTATTGCGGAAAGAGATAAATACATACATGAGTGCAAAAAATAAAGAACAAATAATCTTTATTCCCACTAAATATTTTATACGAGTTCCAAGACACAGAAGTTCGCGGGGAAAAAATTCTCGCATAGAATTGTTTTAGACACTGACTTTTTACGCCAACTATGGGGTTTTGACGGAACGCGCCGTGAAGGTCCATCAACAGCCCATAATTGACATAAATCTGATTAATATAACCATCCTACTACTTTCCCAAAACGTAGGCCATGTTGGAAATTATTATTATACATTACTTGACAATATTAATGTTCATTGTGTAATATAAATTCTTAATTTCTCAAGGTCGTTCTTTACTTCGGTTTGATCCGATTTAAAGACAAACGCACCGGGGTTTTACTCGCACACTGTAACAATAATTCAGAAAAATCGCTGGTCAGTAATTTTACTTTGTGATATCGAAGTGAAACAAAATCAGAAGTAAGGCTTTTGGCTAATTAATAGGCTAATGATGGGGCGCACCGCCCATGTGCGGTTCGTCAACAGCCTATATTTGACATAAATACCAGAAACAAAACTGTGAAAAAAAAACAATTACTGCAAATCGCTAGTAAATTTACTGTGCGTTAGTTACAGTGCATCCTTTAATGGGCAGGATGGCCTAGTGTATTTCATAGTGGCTTCACAGATTGAAAATCTGGGATTCCCAACTAGTCCGACTCTTTAATTCATACCCATCACTCAATCTAGGGTGTAATACCTTGAGTAAGCTTGGCTGAACTGGGGAACTATGAAGATCATATCTTTTCAACAACACTAACCCTATTCGCTTCTAAAAGTGGCTGCTAGTACAGGACGATTCGCTCAAATGAGTGGCAACAAAATTTGGTGGAACTTCTTGACCGACTAGTTTCTTGTAATCAATTACTTGCTATAAATAACTCTTAGATCTTCAATTCAAAAATTTTCTACCGGTGACTTATATTTAGCAAATCAACACTAAAATTTTCAGTTCTTCAACTCACTATATGGGGGAAAATGCACTTGGTCACACCCAAAAATGTGTTAGGACAACAGCACATCTTACAACAAAACTGTGACACAGTTGGTAATATCGAATTAGTCAATCGTTTCTTTTCGAAAAACGTAACCGAATTCAATTCGAATTCCAAATTGTTCGGATTTGCCCAATCCTATCTATTGTCACTATGACTTGACACTCGGATAAAGTTTTACTTACAGCCAATACACTTATATTAACAAAAATATATACAGCAGTACCAGATAAACACAGTGTATCCGTCTAACGAAAAATTAAATTTTGTTTTCCAATCTTAAGTCACCAATAGCCCTCGCCTTGGCGACGCTTTAAATCAGCACAGTGACTCAAATTTTTTGTTGAAAATTGTTCCGAAAAAGCTGGATGCAGAACCCAGAAGAAATAACTCAAATGAGGAACCAGCAACTGCACTCCAAGTAGAACACTTCTATAGTAGACTTAAATCGTTATCAAATAGGGTAGATTACAAAATACATCTTGACAAAATGCTAACGATGTGACGGTAGTGTAGCGAAAATAAAAAGACAAATTCAATACATAATAATACATAATTAAAAGAAATGATTATAATGACCTCAGAAACAATGCTTATCAAACCTCCGACCTTGACGTGTGCAAATTCAATTCTCCGAGAAAAAGTCGACAACCTTATACTAATACGCGCAGTATAATAACAGGCTAAATTTCTTCTTGCTTCAAAATAGTTGAAAAGCAGGATGGCTCCATCTTACTTGGCGTACATTATTTTTAAAAAAAAGCATCACTTACTTAAGCTAAAGTTAAAGGAACGCGTTCAAATAAAGAGGCAATCTGAGTAAAATTGTCCATCTTAAACAGTAACTTTATTCGGTAAATTTAAATATACTATAAAAGCGACCGAGGCGCGGTCTATCGGCAGTCCATACTTGACATAAATCTCATCAACAAATTTTAGAAATATACTATTTTAGAAATATACAATCAATCATTGCAAAAGAACGATGAGTTTACTGACCTTTTATCACAGCGTGGAAATGCCATTTATAAAAAAGATTCGTAACGATTCTGATACATGTAGGATTATGTTTATTCAAATATACATTCCCGTGATAAAATTGGACAACGTTTTTACCAATCAGAATCTTTGACACGGGTGGGGCAAAGATGGGCCACGCCTCCAAGTTGAAGCACTCCATTTGTGACTCAATTTTGATACTAGTGCTGGGCAAAACAGAATCATTGAGAATTTGAATCAGACTTGAATAGTTTTTTACTCGGATCAAATCTTGATTAGCACATAGATATCAAATATTTCGCCATTTTCAAAACATTTCAATCGAATTATCAAAATGATGAAATCTATAGGTTCAAAGTCGCTAATATTTATGTAAATAAAGTATTAGAGCTGATGCGTCACTAAAAGATTTGCACAAAAATTTTATCGTGGAAATATGATAAATCCACTTCATTTCATACATTTTAAGTGCTTTTGTTCCTGTAACCAATTCATGATTGATTCGAATAATTTGTGCTTCGAATCGATTCGAATAGAATTGCCCAGTTCTACTTGATACAACATTTAAGCGTCTTTTCTCGAAAATGAATCGGTCAACGGACTTGCCTTGGTTTTGCTATCGGGTAATGTAATGCATATCATCCTTCGCTGGATTTGAAAAGGACTTCATGGTTTATCTGAATCTCTCAAGAAAATCGAACAATGTAATGTATAGGCAGAAATACCAATTTTCAAGCAAAACACGAGCCACAGACGGACCGCGCGTTTATGGCGCTATTCATCACTGACTCCTACAGAGGAAAAACAGTTTTGGTTAATTTGCACCGCCTAATATATTTTCTAGAGGCCATTGACCATATTTGACTATCTTTTCATTTAGGATAAAAATTTGCCATAAGTGGCTTCGAAAAATTTCCTCTATTTTTCAAGTTTGTTCATCTGTTAGCCAAAGCATGACTTTACCAAACAATAAGACAATTTACGGAAAAATTTTGCAATTTTTCCCGTATCCGTGACAAAAAATTGTCTGTCAATCTTTTTTTTCTGGCCAACATATTCATTCCAACAGAGTAATTCAAGAACAGGTCGTATTTCGTCGACCTTGCTTTACAAACGGGAATAAAACATATTTCCAATTATTCAGAAGCATACATGTTGTGAGAACGTTTACAAATAGTTTAATCAAAAAAGCCAGAGGGTTGATGATATTGTACTCAAGTTTGTTTGTGCCTTGTACAATTGCGATTGAAATATCTGCGATCACACAAGCAAGAGTAACAAAAAACGCTCTCCGCAGCACAACTCTTGAATTTTTTCTTTCCGAACTTTGAAACTCGTTAGATTCAGACTTGTATCCCAGAAAAGGAAATGCAAACAACATCAACAGGCTGATTTGGAGCAACAGAGATGCCCCACCGCATATAATCCAAATATACGTCCTTGATAGTTTTGTAGAAACTGCCACACAGCCAAATCGTTCCAGTGCGTATGTCTGTGGAAATATAAACATACACGGTATAATTATAGCCGTGAAAGTCAACAGGTAAGGAACCGCCGCACTCAGGAATCTTGTTAAACATGTTGTACGATGCAGCATTACTGGACTGCAATAGAACACTCTCTGTCGAAGCCAAACTGCGAAGTAAAGCGAGAAAAAAACGAACCTGCGCTGCAGATGCTTTTTATTATATTCGCAACGCTGCAAAAGTCAACGTTATAAGCCTCCATGACACAATCAAAAGCCGACATCAAGAACCTTGCAAGCCCGAAAATAGCTGTGCTATAAATCGCTCTCTCCATCAGGTATCGGTAACGGACTTCAATCAAACTAACGAAACATTTTCTTCTATAAAAAGAACCAATTTTTATCGCATGATAGGTAAGAACTACAACGATGTATATCGCCAGAAGAATAAATGTGGCCGAGGTCACTTGAAAAGCTGTCTGTCTTTTGACCCGTATGTCATCCAGCCATTCTGATTCGTTTTCCTCAGTGTAGGAGCTTCCTTCTATTATGCCAAGCATACCCCAAGTACTATTGTTAGCAGTTATTTCCATTTTAGTTTTCTATGTCCAGATGTACATTGAAGACTTTAAGCTGAAAATATTTAAGTGAATATAAATATTAGATTTCACACATTCTTGATTATGTCTTTGTATTCCTGCGCGTTTAGTTGCGCTAGTACGAGGTGACAACTCCGAGTGAAATAAATATCACAAAGAACAGATCTAGTGTCGGCAATTATATATAAAAAAGAACTTCACCCAGTTCCGAGGATATATGAATTTCTTAGTTTAACTTTTACCTAGTTTTTTGATTAAAGTCTTAGCTAGTCAATTAACTAGGTAGAATAAGTGAATTTTAGTTTTAAAAAGAAACTTGAAAGAATTGACTAGGTACGTGGTTTGAAAAAGTATGTACCTAGTATGTCAAACTAGGTGAATCCTACGTTCATTCTGAAAATGTTTCTGAAAGAGATGATTGGAAGATTTCAAACTTCAAATCTATTAAAATTGCGGAACTTGGTTTTCAATCCAGGTTCTATCTAGTTTGTTTTAAAACTGAAACTAGGTTACCTAGTAATACTTTACCTAGTTTTCTGGTAAATTCGTTTTACTTTACTAGGTTTAAGAGAAAACTCGGTTGCTAATAACTAGACTGAACAGTTATATTAAAGTACATTGAAGGGAACACTGTAACAAAAGTGCAGTAAATTTACTGGTCATTTGCAGTAATTGCATATTTCGAAAGCACCATGTTGATGAGATTTATGTCAATTATGGGCTGTTGATGGACCTTCGTCAACACCCCATAGTTGGCGTTAAAAGTCAATTTTGAGTTTTTTCAATGCCGCCAAATAAAATTACTGTCAAAAACCAGTGATTTTGTTGCATCTTTGTTACAGGTAACTGCTCCGGGTGATAGTCGAGTCATCTACAAATTCCTAAATAAGTAAAAGATACTCCCAGTGACGTATTCAGAAAAATGAAAGGAGGAGTAAATTTGAAAATTTTCGAGTTAAATTATGTCGTCGTAACGGGCGGCACAGGCGAAAAAGTTCCACATAAGAAGTGTTTTTTATTGTATATCACTATGAAACGGCCTAAAAATCGCGCCGAAGCCTAGAGCTTTCCCAAATAGGATAATAGATACTCAGTAACAACAAAGACCTGTGCCTGTCGTTTCTTCGGTAAAACCTCGGCCCTCCTGCAGAATGCATGACTGTTACCTATACTAAATCTGAGCGCTACGATTCCCACAGATGGTTGCTCACCGGCCTTTTTCTTTTCGAAACTATGTTGTGGCTGTTACCTATTTTGTCTCAGATTTGGATGTCGCCTGTTTTTTAATCTAAATTCCTTCAGAGCAATGTTTTAAATGACTTTTAATGAATCTCCCAAAACAACTATTGCGGAAAGAGATAAATACATACATGAGTGCAAAAAATAAAGAACAACTAATCTTTATTCCCACTAAATATTTTATACGAGTTCCAAGACACAGAAGTTCGCGGGGAAAAAATTCTCGCATAGAATTGTTTTAGACATTCACTTTTTACTCCAACTATGGGGTGTTGACGGAACGCGCCGCGAATTTACATCAACAGCCCATAATTGACATAAATCTCATTTACATAACTATCCTACTACTTTCCTAAAACGTAGGCCATGTTGGGAATTAATATTATACATTACTTGACAATATTAATGTTCATTATGTAATATAAATTCTTAATTACTCAGGGTCGTTCTTTACTTCAGTTTGAGCCGATTTAAAGACAAACGCACCAGGGTTTTACTCTCACACTGTAACAATAATTCAGGAAAATCGTTGGTCTTGGGGAGTAATTTTACTTTGTGAAATCGAAGTGAAACAAAATCCGAAGAAAGGTTTTTCGCTAATTAATGGGCTAATGATGGGGCGCACCGCCCAGGTACGGTTCGTCATCAGCCTATATTCGACATAAATCCCAGCAACAAAACGTTTTTAAACTGTGAAAAAAAACAATTACTGCAAATGGCTAGTAAATTTACTGTACGTTAGTTACAGTGCATCCTTTAATGTGCAGGATGTCCTAGTGTATTTCATAGTGGCTTCGCAGATTGAAAATCTGGATTTCCCAACTAGTCCGACTCGTTCATTCATACCCATCACTCAAGCTAGGGTGTAATACCTTGGGTAAGTTTGGCCGAACTGGGGAACTTGGAAGATCATATCTTTTCAACAACACAAACCCTATTCGCTTTTAGAAACGGCTGCTAGTACAGGACGATTCGCTCAAATGAATGGCCATAACATTTGGTGGAACTTCTTGACCGACTAGATTCTTGTTATCAATTACTTGCTATAAATAACTCTTAGATCTTCAGTTCAAAAATTTTCTACCGGTGACTTATATTTAGCAAATCAACACTAAAATTGTCAGTTCTTTGACTCACTACATGCGGGAAAATGCACTTGGTCACACCCAAAAATATGTTAGGACAACAACACATCTTACAACAAAACTGTGACACAGTTGGTAATATGGAATTAGTCAATCGTTCCTATTCGAAAAACGTAACCGAATTCAATTCGAAATCCAAATTGTTCGGATTTGCCCAATCCTATCTCCAGTAGACGAACTGTCCCTATGACTTGACACTCGGATAAAGTTTTACTTACAGCGAATACACTTATATTAACAAAAATATATACAGCAGTACCAGATAAACACAGTGTATCCTTCTAACGAAAAATTAAATTTTGTTTTCCAATCTTAAATCACCAATAGCCCTCGACTTGGCGAGGCTTTCAATCAGCACAGTGACTCAAATTTTTTGTTGAAAATTGTTCCGAAAAAGCTGGAAGCAGAACCCAGAAGAAATCTCAATTGAGGAACCAGCACCTGCACTCCAAGTAGACGGTTCCATAGTAGACTTGAATCGTTATCAAATAGGGTAGCTTACAAAATACATCTTGACAAAATGCTTAAGATGTGACGGTAGCGTAGCGAAAATAAAAAGACAAATTCAATACATAATAATACATAATTAAAAAAAATCATTATAATGACCTCAGAAACAATGCTTATCAAACCTCCGACCTTGACGTGTGCAAATCCAATTCTCCGAGAAAAAGTCGGCAACCTTATACTAATACGCGCAGTATAATAACAGGCTAAATTTCTTCTTGTTTCAAAATAGTTGAAAAGCAGGATGGCGTAGAGGAAAACAAATACTCGGCGTTATTTTACGATTTCATTTGGAAATTGAATGAAATTGGAAAGAGCTAGGCACCAGCTCCCTCTTACTTCGCGGAAATTATTTTTAAAAAAAGCAACATTTTACTTAAGCTAAAGTTAAAGGAACGGGTTCAAACAAATAGAAAATCTGAGTAAAATTGTCCATCTTAAACAGTAACTTTATTCGGTAAATTAAAATATACTATAAAAGCGGCCGAGGTGCGGTCTATCGACAGTCCATACTTGACATAAATCTCATCAACAAATTTTAGAAATATACTATTTTAGAAATATACAATCAATCATTGCAAAAGAACGATGAGTTTACTGACCTTTTATCACAGCGTGGAAATGCCATTTATAAAAAAGATTCGTAACGATTCTGATACATGTAGGATTATGTTTATTCAAATATACATTCCCGTGATAAAATTGGACAACGTTTTTACCAATCAGAATCTTTAAAACGGGTGGGGCAAAGATGGGCCACGCCTCCAAGTTGAAGCACTCCATTTGTGACTCAATTTTGATACTAGTGCTGGGCAAAACAGAATCATTGAGAATTTGAATCAGACTCCAATAATTTTTTACTCGGATCAAATCTTGAATAGCACATAGATATCAAATATTTCGCCATTTTCAATACAATTCAATCGAATTATCAAAATGATGAAATCTATAGGTTCAAATTCGCTAATATTTATGTAAATAAAGTATTAGAGCTGATGCGTCACTAACAGATTTGCACAAAAATATTATCGTGGAAATATGATAACTCCACTTCATTTCATACATTTTAAGTGCTTTTGTTCCTGTAACCAATTCATGATTGATTCGAATAATTTGTGCTTCGAATCGATTCGAGTAGAACTGCCCAGTTCTGCTTGGTACAACATTTAAGCGTCTTTTCTCGAAAATGAATCGGTCAACGGACTTGTCTTGGTTTTGCTATCGGGTAATGTAATGCATATCATCCTTCGCTGGATTTGAAAAGGACTTCATGGTTTATCTGAATGTCTCAAGAAAATCGAACAATGTAATGTATAGGCAGAAATACCAATTTTCAAGCAAAACACGAGCCACAGACGGACCGCGCGTTTATGGCGCTATTCATCACTGACTCCTACAGAGGAAAAACAGTTTTGGTTAATTTGCACCGCCTAATATACTTTCTAGAGGCCATTGACCATATTTGACTATCTTTTCATTTGGGATAAAAATTTGCCATAAGTGGCTTCGAAAAATTCCTCTATTTTTCAAGTTTGTTCATCTTTTAGCCAGAGCATGATTTTAACAAACAATAAGACAATTTACGGAAAAATTTTGCAATTTTTCCTGTGTACGTGACAAAAAATTGTCTGTCAATCTTTTTTTTCTGGCCAACATATTCATTCCGACAAAGTAATTCAAGAACAAGTCGTATTTCGTCGACCTTGCTTTACAAACGGGAATAAAACATATTTCCAATTATTCAGAAGCATACATGTTGTGAGAACGTTTACAAATAGTTTAATCAAAAAAGCCAGAGGGTTGATGATATTGTACTCAAGTTTGTTTGTGCCTTGTACAATTGCGATTGAAATATCTGCGATCACACAACCAAGAGTAACAAAAAACGCTCTCCGCAGCACAACTCTTGAATTTTTTCTTTCCGAACTTTGAAACTCGTTAGATTCAGACTTGTATCCCAGAAAAGGAAATGCAAACAACATCAATAGGCTGATTTGGAGCAACAGAGATGCCCCACCGCATATAATCCAAATATACGTCCTTGATAGTTTTGTAGAAACTGCCACACAGCCAAATCGTTCCAGTGCGTATGTCTGTGGAAATATAAACATACACGGTATAATTATAGCCGTGAAAGTCAACAGGTAAGGAACCGCCGCACTCAGGAATCTTGTTAAACATGTTGTACGATGCAGCATTACTGGACTGCAATAGAACACTCTCTGTCGAAGCCAAACTGCGAAGTAAAGCGAGAAAAACGAACCTGCGCTGCAGATGCTTTTTATTATATTCGCAACGCTGCAAAAGTCAACGTTATAAGCCTCCATGACACAATCAAAAGCCGACATCAAGAACCTTGCAAGCCCGAAAATAGCTGTGCTATAAATCGCTCTCTCCATCAGGTATCGGTAACGGACTTCAATCAAACTAACGAAACATTTTCTTCTATAAAAAGAACCAATTTTTATCGCATGATAGGTAAGAACTACAACGATGTATATCGCCAGAAGAATAAATGTGGCCGAGGTCACTTGAAAAGCTGTCTGTCTTTTGACCCGTATGTCATCCAGCCATTCTGATTCGTTTTCCTCAGTGTAGGAGCTTCCTTCTATTATGCCAAGCATACCCCAAGTACTCTTGTTATTAGTTATTTCCATTTTAGTTTTCTATGTCCAGATGTACATTGAAGACTTTAAGCTGAAAATATTTAAATGAATATAAATATTAGATTTCACATATTCTTGATTATGTCTTTGTATTCCTGCGCGTTTAGTTGCGCTAGTACGAGGTGACAACTCCGAGTGAAAAACGTCTCACAAAGAACAGATCTAGTGTCGGCCATTATATATAAAAAAGCAGTTTACCCAGTTCTGAGGATATATGAATTCCTTGGTTTAACTTTTACCGAGTTTTTTGATTAAAGTCTTAGCTAGTCAATTAACTAGGTAGAATAGGTGAATTTTAGTTTTGAAAAGAAACTTGAAAGAATTGACTAGGTACGTTGTTTGAAAAAGTATGTACCTCGTATGTCAAACTAGGTGAATCCTACGTTCATTCTGAAAATGTTTCTGAAAGAGATGATTGGAAGATTTCAAACTTCAAACCTATTAAAATTTCGGAACCTGGTTTTTAATCCAGGTTCTACCTAGTTTGTTTTAAAACTGAAACTATGTTACCTAGTAATACTTTACCTAGTTTTCTGGTAAATTCGTTTTACTTTACTTAGTTCAAGTGAAAACTAGGTTGCTAACAACTAGACTGAACAGTTATATTAAAGTACATTGAAGGGTACACTGACATAAATCTCATTAACATAACTATCCTACTACTTTCCCAAAACGTGGGCCATGTTATATAATTAATATTACACATTACTTGACAATATTAATGTTCATTATGTAATATAAATTCTTAATTACTCAAGGTCGTTCTTTACTTCGGTTTGAGCCGATTTAAGGACAAACGCACCAAGGTTTTACTCTCACACTGTAACAATAATTCAGAAAATCGCTGGTCTTAGGGAGTAATTTTACTTTGTGAAATCGAAGTGAAACAAAATCAAAAGTAAGGTTTTTAGCCAATTAATGGGCTAATGATGGGGCGCACCGCCCATGTGCGGTTCGTCAACAGCCTATATTTGACATAAATCCCAGCAACAAAACGTTTTTAAACTGTGAAAAAAAAAATTACTGCAAATGGCTAGTAAATTTACTGTACGTTAGTTACAGTGCATCCTTTAATGTGCAGGATGTCCTAGTGTATTTCATAGTGGCTTCGCAGATTGAAAATCTGGGTTTCCTGACTAGTCCGACTCGTTCATTCATACCCATCACTCAATCTAGGGTGTAATAGCTTGAGTAAGCTTGGCCGAACTGGGGAACTGGGAAGATCATATCTTTTCAACAACACTAACCCCATTCGCTTCTAAAAGTGGCTGCTAGTACAGGACGATTCGCTCAAATGAGTGGCCATAACATTTGGTGGAACTTCTTGACCGACTATTTTCTTGTTATCAATTACTCGCTGTAAATACCTCTTAAATCTTCAGTTCAAAAATTTTCTACCGGTGACTTATATTTAGCAAATCAACACTAAAATTGTCAGTTCTTTGACTCACTACATGCGGGAAAATGCACTTGGTCACACCCAAAAATATGTTAGGACAACAACACATCTTACAACAAAACTGTGACACAGTTGGTAATATGGAATTAGTCAATCGTTCCTATTCGAAAAACGTAACCGAATTCAATTCGAAATCCAAATTGTTCGGATTTGCCCAATCCTATCTCCAGTAGACGAACTGTCCCTATGACTTGACACTCGGATAAAGTTTTACTTACAGCCAATACACTTATATTAACAAAAATATATACAGCAGTACCAGATAAACACAGTGTATCCTTTTAACGAAAAATTCAATTTTGTTTTCCAATCTTAAGTCATCAATAGCCCTCGACTTGGCGAGGCTTTCAATCAGCACAGTGACTCAAATTTTTTGTTGAAATTGTTCCGAAAAAGCTGGAAGCAGAACCCAGAAGAAATCTCAATTGAGGAACCAGCACCTGCACTCCAAGTAGACGGTTCCATAGTAGACTTGAATCGTTATCAAATAGGGTAGCTTACAAAATACATCTTGACAAAATGCTTAAGATGTGACGGTAGTGTAGCAAAAATAAAAAGACAAATTCAATACATAATAATACATAATTAAAAGAAATGATTATAATGACCTCAGAAACAATGCTTATCAAACCTCCGACCTTGACGTGTGCAAATCCAATTCTCCGAGAAAAAGTCGACAACCTTATACTAATACGCGCAGTATAATAACAGGCTAAATTTCTTCTTGTTTTACAATAGTTGAAAAGCAGGATGGCGTAGGGGAAAAAAAACTCGGCGTTTATTTTACGATTTCATTTGGAAATTGAATGAAATTGGAAAGAGCTAGGCACCAGCTCCCTCTTACTTCGCGTAGATTATTTAAAAAAAAAAGCATTACTTACTTAAAATAAAGTTAAAGGAACGCGTTCAAACAAATAAACAATCTGAGTAAAATTGTCCATCTTAAGCAGTAACTTTATACGGTAAATTTAAATATACTATAAAGCGACAGAGGCGCGGTCCATCGGCAGTCCATACTTAACATAAATCTCATCAACAACGCGATTTCAAATTTTAGAAATATACAATCAATCATTGCAAAAGAACGATGAGTTTACTGACCTTCTATCTAACACAGCGCCTAATATACTTTCTAGAGGCCATTGACCATATTTGACTATCTTTTCATTTGGGATAAAAATTTGCCATAAGTGGCTTCAAAAAATTCCTCTATTTTTCAAGTTTGTTCATCTTTTAGCCAAAGCATGATTTTACCAAACAATAAGACAATTTACGGAAAAATTTTGCAATTTTTCCTGTGTATGTGACAAAAAATTGTCTGTCAATCTTTTTTTTCTGGCCAACATATTCATTCCGACAGAATAATTCAAGAACAGGTCGTATTTCGTCGACCTTGCTTTACAAACGGGAATAAAACATATTTCCAATTATTCAGAAGCATACATGTTGTGAGAACGTTTACAAATAGTTTAATCAAAAAAGCCAGAGGGTTGATGATATTGTACTCAAGTTTGTTTGTGCCTTGTACAATTGCGATTGAAATATCTGCGATCACACAAGCAAGAGTAACAAAAAACGCTCTCCGCAGCACAACTCTTGAATTTTTTCTTTCCGAACTTTGAAACTCGTTAGATTCAGACTTGTATCCCAGAAAAGGAAATGCAAACAACATCAATAGGCTGATTTGGAGCAACAGAGATGCCCCACCGCATATAATCCAAATATACGTCCTTGATAGTTTTGTAGAAACTGCCACACAGCCAAATCGTTCCAGTGCGTATGTCTGTGGAAATATAAACATACACGGTATAATTATAGCCGTGAAAGTCAACAGGTAAGGAACCGCCGCACTCAGGAATCTTGTTAAAACATGTTGTACGATGCAGCATTACTGGACTGCAATAGAACACTCTCTGTCGAAGCCAAACTGCGAAGTAAAGCGAGAAAAAACGAACCTGCGCTGCAGATGCTTTTTATTATATTCGCAACGCTGCAAAAGTCAACGTTATAAGCCTCCATGACACAATCAAAAGCCGACATCAAGAACCTTGCAAGCCCGAAAATAGCTGTGCTATAAATCGCTCTCTCCATCAGGTATCGGTAACGGACTTCAATCAAACTAACGAAACATTTTCTTCTATAAAAAGAACCAATTTTTATCGCATGATAGGTAAGAACTACAACGATGTACATCGCCAGAAGAATAAATGTGGCCGAGGTCACTTGAAAAGCTATCTGTCTTTTGACCCGTATGTCATCCAGCCATTCTGATTCGTTTTCCTCAGTGTAGGAGCTTCCTTCTATTATGCCAAGCATACCCCAAGTACTATTATTGGCAGTTATTTCCATTTTTAATTTTTTTATGTCCAGATGTCTATTGAAGACATTAAGCTGAAAATATTTAATTGAATATAAATATTAGATTTCACACATTCTTGATTATGTCTTTGTATTCCTGCGCGTTTAGTTGCGCTAGTACGAGGTGACAACTTCGAGTGAAATAAATATCACAAAGAACAGATCTAGTGTCGGCCATTATATATAAAAAAGAACTTCACCCAGTTCCGAGGATATATGAAATTCTTAGTTTAACTTTTACCTACTTTTTTGATTAAAGTCTCAGCTAGTCAATTAACTAGGTAGAATAGGTGAATTTTAGTTTTAAAAAGACACTTGGAAGAATTGACTAGGTACGTTGTTTGAAAAAGTATGTACCTCGTATGTCAAACTAGGTGAATCCTATATTCATTCTGAAAATGTTTCTGAAAGAGATGATTGGAAGATTTCAAACTTCAAACCTATTAAAATTGCGGAACCTGGTTTTTAATCCAGGTGCTACCTCGTTTGTTTTAAAACTGAAACTAGGTTACCTAGTAATACTTTACCTAGTTTTCTGGCAAATTCGTTTTACTTTACTTAGTTCAAGTGAAAACTATGTTGCTAACAACTAGACTGAACAGTTATATTAAAGTACATTGAAGGGTACACTGTAAAAAAGTACAGTAAATTTACCGTTCATTTGCAGGACCTGCATATTTCCAAAGCTCCATGTTGATGAGATTTATGTCAATTATGGGCTGTTGATGGACCTTCACGGTGCGTTCCGTCAACACCCCATAATTGGCGTAAAAAGTCAATTTTGAGTTTTTTCAATGCCGCCAAATAAAATTACTGTCAAATACCAGTGATTTTGTTGCATCTTTGTTACAGGTAACTGCTCCGGGTGATAGTCGAGTCATCTACCAATTCCTAAATAAATAAAAGACACTCCCAGTCACGTATTCAGACACTGACTTTTTACGCCAAATATGTGGTGTTGACGGAACGCGCCGCGAAGGTCCATCAACAGCCCATAATTGACATAAATCTCATTAACATAACTATCCTACTACTTTCCCAAAACGTGGGCCATGTTGGAAATTAATATTACACATTACTTGACAATATTAATGTTCATTATGTAATATAAATTCTTAATTACTCAAGGTCGTTCTTTACTTCGGTTTGAGCCGATTTAAGGACAAACGCACCAAGGTTTTACTCTCACACTGTAACAATAATTCAGAAAATCGCTGGTCTTAGGGAGTAATTTTACTTTGTGAAATCGAAGTGAAACAAAATCGAAAGTAAGGTTTTTAGCCACCGCCCATGTGCGGTTCGTCAACAGCCTATATTTGACATAAATCCCAGCAACAAAACGTTTTTAAACTGTGAAAAAAAAAAAATTACTGCAAATGGCTAGTAAATTTACTGTACGTTAGTTACAGTGCATCCTTTAATGGGCAGCATGTCCTAGTGTATTTCATAGTGTCTTCGCAGATTGAAAATCTGGGTTTCCCGACTAGTCCGACTCGTTCATTCATACCCATCACTCAATCTAGGGTGTAATACCTTGAGTAAGCTTGGCCGAACTGGGGAACTGGGAAGATCATATCTTTTCAACAACACTAACCCTATTCGCTTCTAAAAGTGGCTGCTAGTACAGGACGATTCGCTCAAATGAGTGGCCATAACATTTGGTGGAACTTCTTGACCGACTATTTTCTTGTTATCAATTACTCGCTATAAATACCTCTTAGATCTTCAGTTCAAAAATTTTCTACCGGTGACTTATATTTAGCAAATCAACACTAAAATTGTCAGTTCTTTGACTCACTAGATGCGGGAAAATGCACTTGGTCACACCCAAAAATATGTTAGGACAACAACACATCTTACAACAAAACTGTGACACAGTTGGTAATATGGAATTAGTCAATCGTTCCTATTCGAAAAACGTAACCGAATTCAATTCGAAATCCAAATTGTTCGGATTTGCCCAATCCTATCTCCAGTAGACGAACTGTCCCTGTGACTTGACACTCGGATAAAGTTTTACTTACAGCCAATACACTTATATTAACAAAAATATATACAGCAGTACCAGATAAACACAGTGTATCCTTCTAACGAAAAATTAAATTTTGTTTTCCAATCTTAAGTCATCAATAGCCCTCGACTTGGCGAGGCTTTCAATCAGCACAGTGACTCAAATTTTTTGTTGAAAATTGTTCCGAAAAAGCTGGAAGCAGAACCCAGAAGAAATAAATCTCAATTGAGGAACCAGCACCTGCACTCCAAGTAGACGGTTCCATAGTAGACTTGAATCGATATCAAATAGGGTAGCTTACAAAATACATCTTGACAAAATGCTTAAGATGTGACGGTAGTGTAGCAAAAATAAAAAGACAAATTCAATACATAATAATACATAATTAAAAGAAATGATTATAATGACCTCAGAAACAATGCTTATCAAACCTCCGACCTTGACGTGTGCAAATCCAATTCTCCGAGAAAAAGTCGACAACCTTATACTAATACGCGCAGTATAATAACAGGCTAAATTTCTTCTTGTTTTAAAATAGTTGAAAAGCAGGATGGCGTAGGGGAAAAAAATACTCGGCGTTTATTTTACGATTTCATTTGGAAATTGAATGAAATTGGAAAGAGCTAGGCACCAGCTCCCTCTTACTTCGCGTAGATTATTTTTTAAAAAAAAGCATTACTTACTTAAAATAAAGTTAAAGGAACGCGTTCAAACAAATAAACAATCTGAGTAAAATTGTCCATCTTAAGCAGTAACTTTATACGGTAAATTTAAATATACTATAAAGCGACAGAAGCGCGGTCCATCGGCAGTCCATACTTAACATAAATCTCATCAACAACGCGATTTCAAATTTTAGAAATATACAATCAATCATTGCAAAAGAACGATGAGTTTACTGACCTTCTATCTAACACAGCGCCTAATATACTTTCTAGAGGCCATTGACCATATTTGACTATCTTTTCATTTAGGATAAAAATTTGCCATATGTGGCTTCAAAAAATTCCTCTATTGTTCAAGTTTGTTCATCTTTTAGCCAAAGCATGATTTTACCAAACAATAACACAATTTACGGCAAATTTTGCCGTTTTTCCTGTGTACGTGACAAAAAAAATTGTCTGTCAATCTTTTTTTCTGGCTAAGATAATCAGTACCACAAAGAATTTCAAGAACAGGTAGTATTTCGTCGACCTTGCTTTACAAAAGGGAATAAAACATATTTCCAATTATTCAGGAGCATACATGTTGTAAGAACGTTTACAAATAGTTTAATCAAAAAAGCCAGAGGGTTGATGATATTGTACTCCAGTTGGTTTGTGCCTTGTACAATTGCGATTGAAATATCTGAGATCACACAAGCAAGAGTAACAAAAAACGCTCTCCGCAGCACAACTCTTGAATTTTTACTTTCCGAACTTGGAAACTCGTTAGATTCAGACTTGTATCCCAGAAATGGAAATGAAAATAACATCAATAGGCTGATTTGGAGCAAGAGAGATGCCCCACCGCATATAATCCAAATATACGTCCTTGATAGTTTTGTAGAAACTGCCACACAGCCAAATCGTTCCAGTGCGTATGTCTGTGGAAATATAAACATACACGGGATAATTATAGCCGTGAAAGTCAACAGGTAAGGAACCGCCGCACTCAGGAATCTTGTTAAACATGTTGTACGATGCAGCATTACTGGACTGCAATAGAACACTCTCTGTCGAAGCCAAACTGCGAAGTAAAGCGAGAAAAACGAACCTGCACTGCAGATGCTTTTTATTATATTCGCAACGCTGCAAAAGTCAACGTTATAAGCCTCCATGACACAATCAAAAGCCGACATCAAGAACCTTGCAAGCCCGAAAATAGCTGTGCTATAAATCGCTCTCTCCATCAGGTATCGGTAACGGACTTCAATCAAACTAACGAAACATTTTCTTCTATAAAAAGAACCAATTTTTATCGCATGATAGGTAAGAACTACAACGATGTATATCGCCAGAAGAATAAATGTGGCCGAGGTCACTTGAAAAGCTGTCTGTCTTTTGACCCGTATGTCATCCAGCCATTCTGATTCGTTTTCCTCAGTGTAGGAGCTTCCTTCTATTATGCCAAGCATACCCCAAGTACTATTATTGGCAGGTATTTCCATTTTAGTTTTCTATGTCCAGATGTCTATTGAAGACTTTAAGCTGAAAATATTTAAATGAATATAAATATTAGATTTCACATATTGTTGATTATGTCTTTGTATTCCTGCGCGTTTAGTTGCGCTAGTACGAGGTGACAACTCCGAGTGAAAAACGTCTCACAAAGAACAGATCTAGTGTCGGCCATTATATATAAAAAAAAAAGAACTTCACCCAGTTCCGAGGATATATGAATTCCTTGGTTTAACTTTTACCGAGTTTTTTGATTAAAGTCTTACCTAGTCAATTAATTAGGTAGAATAGGTGAATTTTAGTTTTAAAAAGAAACTTGAAAGAATTGACTAGGTAAAAAGTATGTACCTCGTATGTCAAACTAGGTGAATCCTACGTTCATTCTGAAAATGTTTCTGAAAGAGATGATTGGAAGATTTCAAACTTCAAATCTATTAAAATTGCGGAACCTGGTTTTTAATCCAGGTGCTACCTAGTTTGTTTTAAAACTGAAACTATGTTACCTAGTAATACTTTACCTAGTTTTCTGGCAAATTCGTTTTACTTTACTAGGTTTAAGTGAAAACTCGGTTGCTCACAACTAGACTGAACAGTTATATTTAAAGTACATTGAAGGTTACACTGTAACAAAAGTACAGTAAATTTACTGGTCATTTGCAGTAATTGCATATTTCGAAAGCACCATGTTGATGAGATTTATGTCAATTATGGGCTGTTGATGGACCTTCGTCAACACCCCATAGTTGTTATAAAAAGTCAATTTCGAGTTCTTTCAATGCCGCCAAATAAAATTACTGTCAAAGACCAGTGATTTTGTTGCATCTTTGTTACAGGTAACGGCTCCGGGTGATAATCGAGTCATCTACCAATTCCTAAATAAATAAAAGATACTCCCAGTGACACGATGAGTTCCATCGACACCCCATAGTTGTTGTAAAAGGTCAATTTTGAGTTTTTTTCAATACCGCCAATTAAAATTATTGTCAAAGATTATTTTTTGTTACAGTGTATTTGATTCGGGTGATAGTAGAGTCATCTACAAATTCCTAAATAAATAAAAGATTCTCCCAGAGGCGTATTCAGAAAAATGAGAGGAGGAGTAAATTTGAAAATTTTCAAGTTAAATTATGTCGTCATAACGGGCGGCACAGGCGAAAAAATTCCACATAGAAAATGTTTTTATTGTATATCACTATGAAACGGCCTAAAAATCGCGCCGGAGGCTAGAGCTTCCCCAAATATGATAATAGATACTCAGCAACAACAAAGACCTGTGCCTGTCGTTTGTTCGGTAAAACCTCGGCCCTCCTGCAGAATGCATGACTGTTACCTATACTAAATCTGAGCGCTACGATTCCAACAGATGGTTACTCACCGGCTTTTTTCTTTTCGAAACTCTGTTGTGGCTGTTATCTATTTTTTCTTAAATTTGAATGTCGCCTCTTTTTTAATCTAAATTCCTTCAGTGTTTTAAATGACTTTTAATAAGTCTCCCAAAACCCCTATTGCGCAAAGAGCTACATGAATGGAAAAAGTAAAGACCAGAAAAATCTCCATTCCTACAAAATACTTAATACGAGTTTCAGATCCCAGAAACAATTCTGGCATAAAATTGTTTTAGACAATGACAACGGAAAGGTAGTTGGGTGGTTCCAACTATATTTAAGGATATTTATTCGAAAATAACATCATTATAGATATAATTGTCAATAAACAGTTGTTGTTTTTCTTCACAATATTGTTTAATTTTCTTATTAGAAAGATATGTATTAAAAAGTTTCTCACGGCCTCATTTTTATAGTTTGGTTGAAGCCAGACGAAAGCAGCACGCAAAAAAAGCAGTCTGAGGCAACAAAGAGCAGCTACGAGATGACGTGACCGTAACTGCATCCTAAACGGAAAGCATAACTAATGGAACTGAACAGCCATAAAGCGCATACCCGTCTTTGCCAAAGAAAAGCTATAAAGGTGGTACTACATCTTTTCAGTAGCTCTTTGCTATTAGGTGGTTGCTGTTAGTTGGTTCCTTTAAGGCACTACTTCTGGCCTTGTTCAGAGTGAATATCAATATGAAATAAATTAGGGCAAGGGAAAGAATAATGAGTGACTCATGCCTAACAAAAGATGCCCTGAAAAAAAATGACTGTAATAACGTTCTTTATTTTAGCAAAATGAATCGAAATATTCAATTTTTCAAGCAAAAGTTGAAATATAATTAGTCAAAATCAATTTATATTAAATTCTGATCTGATTCGAAAAATTCTATATAAACGCTAAATGTCCCTTTTGTACCATGGCACTTTGTCTCGATTATCAAATCGTTGATGCTTTCCATCAACAGCCCATTATTGACAAAAAAAAAATTGAATTTATATTCTTATTTCAATATTGACCAGTAAGTTCAATGTCAAAAAGCGCAATTTTACCGCGCATTTCTGCTATAGTGTGGCATACACTATCCTATTTAGGAGGATGGTGCCATTGCTTTAAAACGTGAAAATTCTCAAACATTTTTGCTTGCCATCGGCGTGATTGTGTTGGTACGATTATTTAGCCTATTTCAAGCCTTGAAATCCTTATTCTTTGTAGTTATATCCTATAAAAACGCTATTTTAAAAGAATATTTTCATGCCTGTGGCACCCGTTATGAAGCCCTTATGAATTGACCTCGGAAATTTTTATGAAAATTTGGATCCTTTTTTTGCAAGGTTGTAAAAAGGCTGATGGATGTGAAATTATGTCTCAATTTGATCCAAATATTTTTCCAATATCATGCGGTTTTGAAAATATTAATTATTGTTATTATGATCATCAACATAGATGTTTCATAATAATTGAATTCGGGACTTAGTGACTCGTATTCACAACATACATTACGATATTGTTACGTTCAATCTTGTCTATTTCCCATGAAAATTTCACTTGCTATTTTGGCATAATAATATTGATGATAAAGCGCAACAGCGTTTCCAAATACATAACTCAGACGGAAATTTCGGGTCAGAAATTTATTTTGTCAAGCATGTGCCACAAATGAACCGAGCCTCGGCGGCGCGATCAGTCAGTGACTCATACTTAACAAAACATGTTTTGTTGTAATTTTTCTGACTGGTGTTCACTTTTATTTCAACTTTGTCCTATATCCTTTTGGTTTATTTGATACGTGGAGAGGAAAGTAGCGAATCTTGAAGGGTGAGAGAATATATAAAACTGAAGGTCAAAATGAACTAATTTAAACCCATTATGACGCCATAAATTAACCTCGGAATTTTTTTAAATGTTGGATCCTTCTTTTGCAGGGTTATAAATAGGCTGATGGATGTGAAATTAAGTCTCAATTTAATCCGAATATTTTTCCAATATTATCCTTATCATATCATATTATGATCATCAACATAGATGTTTCATAATACTTGAATTTGGGATTCAGAGCTTCGTATCCACAACATACATTACGATATATTTTCCTTTAACACTTGCCTCTTTGTCTCGAAAATTTTGCTTGCTATTATGGCATGATTAAAATTGATGATAAAGCGTTTCCAAATTCATAACTCAGACGCTATCGCTATCAGAAATTTATTTTGTTAAACATGTGCCTCGGCGGCGCGATCTTTCAGTAGTTACTCATACTTAAAAAAACATGAACAATCATACTTAACAAATTTTTCTGAATGGGATTTCACCTTTATTTCAACTTTTTCTTACTTATATCCTATTGGTTTATTTGATACGCGGAGAGGAAAGTAGTGAATCTTGTAGGGTGAGGGAGTATACAAAAATGAAGTTCAAAATGAAATAATCTAAACACGCGCGTCGAATGCGAGTGAAAAATTATTTTATTTTTTGTTGACAAAAACACAATCATGAGAACAAACATAATAAAATCTGTAGTAGGATATTATTTTTGAGCTCTGGGGTTCACGAATATATTTCCTATTTTCAAGTATTTTGGCTCACTGTAACAAAAATGCCATAAAATCACTGATTTTAGACAACTAATTTTGCTTAAAAATTTCTATAAAATCAGTTTTATTGAACAATTATGGGGAGTTGGTGAAGCGCGCCGCGGAAGTGTGGCCCACTTCGTTGCTTCCTATTGAGCGCTGCTTCAGGCCTTGCTTAGAGCAAATTTCAATAGAAAAATTAGCAATTTTACAAGTGTTCCAGGTTTGCTTGGAAGCCTAATAATAATAAATGCCAGACAAATGTTAATTATATAACCGAATGATATTCTCGTCAATACGCCTCCAAACGGGCTTCAAAAAATTCGCCAGATAAATTCTACCCTGATATTTCAACGAATTTACATTTACCGAGGGAGAGGACTCGCGCCTTGGACCCAGTTCAATTGAATGAAATGGATCCGATCTTATTTTCTGACTAAAACAACATGATCTCTTTTCGCGAAATTACTTGTAATTTCTTGGAAAAAGATCCTGTTGTTTTGGTTTTTCTCTTTAATACTTCCTCATTCAAGCATCCTTGGAAAGAGTAACACACGGATCCGGGGTCACAAGGAAGTACACCAGGAAGTAGGACTCGCGGTTCATTGCACAATACCATAAAATCCTCTTTATTGAGTTAGCACTACTCTATAGCTGAGCCTCTCACATTTTCCTCCATCCATGTCCACACCACTGGTTACCTAACTGAATACAGATACAGATATATTCTACGATTTTGGATAAATGAGAAAATATTCAAACTCACAGAAAAATTGATTTGCTTCGAGATTAAAGGCTATTATTTCAGGGTTGTTATTCTGATGAAGTCACCCGATTTAATCCATTAAATAAACAAACAAAACAATTGATAGCGAATATGAAACAAAATGATTATCCCAATTTGTACGCATGATCTGTTATCATCGTTATTACAGTTTGTTTTGCATTATTTACAAGCATTTAGCGTCCCCAGAAGTGTAATGATAGGCTTTTAACTGGGCCCAGAGAAAATAATAAATCTGATAATGTGATGTGCGTAGGACTCGGCAAAACAAATATCCCTTTTCCACTTGCTTCACGAATTACCAATATTAGCATAAACAGGCTTGAAGGCAATGAACTCACGTTAAATGTCTTGGGGCGAAAATTTTTCTTTTTTAATGACAAAATAAAATCGATTTTGGTAAAGTTTGAGTTAAGTCCAGGCAAATTGCTTCTTACTTAGCAACTGTTAGGCACGGACCTTTGTGATAACTGTGTATTTGCCACTACCCACCCACCCCGAGATATAAGGTAGTTAGATGTGGAATTCTTAAGCACTCCCGAAAAAATGCAACACGTTGATAGTCTGTGTGGGTCGCTTCTAATCTGCGGCCAACCTTCTCGGTCAAAACCCCAACAAAAATTTCACTTCGACTACCAACCACAGACTTAATACCAGATCTATCAGGGACTGCCATTTGCCATTACACGAGCGAGTGGATCGCCCAAAACAATATCGCAACACGTCTTGCCTACCGGCAGGGGGCGTCTTGTACCCAAAAACCGTTATAAAAAAAACCTTTGTAGTGACTGTATATCTGTTCTAAGTTACAGCTACCTACAAAATGATTTGCTGAAGGGCACTCTAGGTACTAGAGCAAAATGAAAATGAGGCACTCTAGGTACTAGAGCAAAATGTAAACAAAGTTAATATTGTAATTGAAATAAAGTATATTTTAACTATCCTAAACAGTGAATGCACATTTAAAATTTTGAAACCAGTTTAGCAGATTTTAGATACTCAGCCCAACAGTAGGAAATTTTTCAGAAAAAAAAATTATAGGTGTCAATACACGCACACATGCCACTATTATCTGTATACAAAGTTCCAGCATCATCGACAACGCTATTAAACAGCATTAATGTTTAGAATAACATTAGAAAGTGAATATTTATTTAGGTATGTATATATTCATCATTGAATACAGTGCTCTAATATATCGATACCGGTAATATTTAATTTCATATTGTGATTATTTTCAGTTAAATTTATATTGCAACCCAAATTTTTGAAATTTCTCACGTTTTAAAGCAATGGCACCATCCTCCTAATACGATAGTGAACGCCACATTCCAGCAGAAATGCGCACTAAAATTGCGCTTTTTGACAATGAACTTACTGGTCAATATTGAAATAAGAATATAAAATCAATTTTTTTTTGTCAATTATGGGTTGTTGATGAAAAGCACCAACGAAGTGATAATCGAGGCAAAGTGTCATGGTACAAAAAGATATTAGGCGTGGCGTTCATATAGAATTTTTCGAATCAGATTAGAATTTAAAATGAGATGATTTTGCCTAATTATATTTCCACAAAGTTTCAAAATCATCAACTTGCTACGAAATAGCAGTGTTGATGATTTTGAGCTTTTTGATCACCTGAAGATCAACGAGATCTGTCACTCTGTGCCAAAGTAGAAAAAGTGACTTTGTTCTGCAGAGAAATGGGCTCAAGATTAAATAGAATTTTCATTTTTAATGACAAAATGCAATCAATTTTGGTCAAGTTTGACCAAAATCGATTATATTTTGTCGTTAAAATATGAAAATTGTTGTTCTTAGACACGGAGCGTGAATTGAATATACATTGTAAACTATATATTTCTTGATTTCCAGAATGGAGACAAGTTGTAATAGTAAATCGACATTTACATGGAATTTATGATTCGATCCAATTTGAGAAAATTATTCAAATCGGATTCAAATTCCAAACAATTCGGTTTTGCCCAGCTCTACACAAGATGCATGGATTATGTATATATCTTTGCTGTAGTGCTGTGCATAGTACTTTAGGTGAGGGATTCAGAATTGCCCTATCATATTTTCTGCATGTTTAAAGAGACAACCTTATAAAACAATAAAGCTGTAAATAGTTTTACTATCATCCTACCCTATTTGCACTTTATTAAAGAATTCTGTTTGAGATGTTTTTCACTTAACATAGAGTTGCTGGTACCTCATTTTGTCATTTAGCCTCTTTATCATACGGTGGTCGTTAGTCAGTTATATTAGACGCTGATCATAGTCTTGCTTAGAGCACCTCAGTTTTCCACAAAAAATATTCAAAATAAAAACAAATTTAAATTAATTTATTTCAGTTTGTTATAGAGATAGGTGCTTCAGCTTTCTGCTATCTGGCCTTTCTTTCTTGTTTCTGAGTTCGTTTCTTTTCTTTTTCTTTTCGATCTTCTTTTTTCTGCTTCTGTTTTTCCCGATCAACCTGAAAAAATTTATGAAAAAAAAGTTATCTAGATGTCCGAATCCTGTAAGTGTTCAATCAAGATAAGTTTAGACCACATAAATAAGAGATGGTGATTAAAGCAAAATATCATGGTACAAAAATTAACATAATATCATGCAAAAATCCAAGAGGCTTTTATTTATGAGTGTTTTTCCATATTGTGTAATGCCTATACTTTGACATTATGTACCGGTATGTATATATTTAGGATAAATGAACAAAGTTGATTTATCACAGTCAATCAATATCAATATTTTTGAACACTTAAAAACTAATAATACTGGAACACAGTAAAACTTTCTAGAATAGACAATGAAAACATTGATAGTAATCGAAAAAAATGCACAATTTTGATGGAAATTGCGCAGGAACCATGTGTTCATTTGAAATGGCTGATTTTATTGGCCATTTTTGCGAACTTCCAATATACCAGTTTATCGATTTGTCGACATATATTTTGGGCGCCGAAATTTCTTACCTTGTCTTTTTCCTTTTTCTTCTGACTCTCTTCTTTTTGTTTCTCTCGCTTTACTTTTTCAGCATCCGATACTGCTTTAACGTTTACGTTCTGGAATAATCCGAGAGATGGAGCTGGGCAATGATAAAATATTCATTTGAAACTGAGATGCAAAGTACAGAAGAAATTGAAGATTTCAATCATAACACTTCAGTTCTTTAGGGATGTCTTCCACTCACAGTAGTCATTTGGTAGGTCATTTTGGGTTCTACTTGCAGAGTAAATGCAATAAAATTATAATATGGACAAATCCAATTAGTTTAATGAAGGGTCCAAATTGAATACAAAACAATTCAGTATAAACGGTATCTCAAATCTCATATTTAATAAGGTATCTTAATTTATTAAGTAAAAACACAAGAAAATTCAAATATTTACGATTCTCGATATTTACGAATATTTCACACACTGTGCAGCCATGTCAAATTTTTTTATTAAAATTGTCCAAAAAATTTCCCAAACCGCTGAGGATTGAGAGCTTCACTTGTAATAATTCACTCACGCTGATAAACGTCAAAAAAATAAAGATCAGCCTTGAAGATATTCAAATTGGTATTCCCCAGTAAACGACTCAAACACATCAGTCAACAGTAAGAAAATATTTTTATAACATTGTGTTAGATCGTAAAAATATACAAAATAACAAATGATCTTACCCGCAGCAGACTTTGCTGATGGCTTTCTGTCCTCTGTTAGATGACCAATACATGTTAAGAAAATCAATTTTACTATATGGCAATTACAATACTATAGGAAGTGATATTTCTTTATATATATTATTAAAATTGACTCCGAGCAACGTCAGAGGCAATGCCTTGAAGCAACTAACTAGCAACCACTTAATCACAAAGAGCTACTGCAATATATATATAAGACCAGGCCAACAACTGAATTTTAAGCAGAAAACATCACAAAAATAATTAAATCGCTTTGGCAAAGTGCAGTGAATAGTATCGGTCATGGATAATGATGAAATAATCTGCCACTTCTTTGTTTCCTTTTAGTCGTCCCTACAGCACTCAGAAAAGTCTGTATCTACAGCTACAGGACACAACTGAATATCGTGAAATGTGGCATTACTGGTACCAGCAAATATTCTCCAAATAACAGATATTTCCTTCGAGTAACTGAGCAACAGAATACCCAGGAATCCGGCAGTAAGAGATTGTGTAATACATATTCTCAACTACTATGCCGTTTAAAATAATAGGATAAAAATGTAATCATATCCCTAAAAATGAAGAATCTGTTCAATAGTTGCCAAAATAAAACTTTTGAACGGATGTGAAACCTTGAATCTGTAAGTGGCATGCCTATACCTGTGACTATATTAATAATGACTACAGTATAGGAAAATTAAATCAATAATTAAGAAAGGATATTGTTGTCCTTCTTCAACTTCTTCATAAACTTCAGCATATTTTTCAAGTAAAGCTCTCTTGATTGCGGAGTCACCAGAACTATTATTATTCGTTGATTTGTCTGCTGTCTGTACATTTATTACTTTTGCTGAATGAGCTGCAAGAATATCATCGATGGTTGATGATTTTGTCTCTGAAAATATAAGTTCATTTAAATATTAATGGTAGATAGTTGTAACCTCTACCTAGACCTAAATATTGTGACTAGGTACTACCATGGGCGTTTCCCGCTTAGGATGCATTTGCTGTTGCTACATTTTGTAGTCGCTTTTTGTCATGTAAGATGTACACAAGTTAGATAAAAACAAACATGTGCAGAGGTGCAAAGAGGGATTTCCGTACACAAGTGTCATAAACTCTCGCATTTTTACACACTTTCAATTAACTCTCTCAATTTTTTTCTCGTTATTGAACTAATCATCTTATAAAAATACTACATCAATTTCTATATCACTGAAATATCTTACTTTCAAATGCATATGATATATAAGTAGATTTGTAGTTTAGGGTATTTTGAATCAATTGTTTTGTCATTGCTTTTGCAGCAGCAGTCTTGTAAATTTGGTAAAAAAATGAAGCTTTGACAATGATTATTAATATTCCCCTAAATGCATAACAAACATATATATCTGTATAGCTAATAAGTTTAAAATAATTAAGGCTTTAATGAAACTGAAAAAATAAAATCAAAATTTGAAAATAAAACAAAGTATAGTTATGATGAGACACCTGTTTTCGTTTCACTTTGTTTGGCTAAAGGCTTCCATTTGGCAAGAACTTGCTCACACAATTCTGCAGGATCTTCCTGAAAATTAGCAGTAAAGTTTTATAGAAAATACCTTAATGGTTCATGCGGGTGGTAACTTAATACATTGGCTGATGGCAAATTGGCAACGCAAGTTAAAGGTCTCGTGCTCAAGCTGCCGGCGAATAATCTGTAAAAATCAAAATGCCTTACGGAGATTTGAACAAAATAACTACATGAATAATGATTGGTGTGGAAATTGTGACTCTCATGCAGTCACAAAGTTTATTATAAGCTACCGGTACGGTACCGTAACCGTTGCTATCTTTCAAAACATTAACAAAACTTCTCACCAACAATGATCCTAGAATCCCTTCGAGTGCTTCTTTTTTATCCTCAGTTTCGTCTTCTTCTTCCAATATGCCAGTGATATAAGATCCATAAACATCTGCATCTATTTCCAAGTCTGTGAGTTTCTTGCACAGCCAACTTTCATACTCCGCTATATTTCCGATCTCAGCCATCATTCAGATTAGGAATGAAATCATTTAAATGGTACTGCTTTTCATACAAAACCGACTTCAAGCCATTTAAAATAGTTAGCTAACGTTAGGTCTAAATTCTAACGTCGAGCTAAAACCGTCACAAAAACGACAGCTGTTTAACAAGGGGAAAAGTCAGAACGCGTACGCACCGCACACCAAAGTAAACTGTAGGGAGGCGCACACGTTTTCACGGTTGAGCAGGTTATGCAATTACTTCGCACCATGCTTCAAAAACACATTAAATCCACTGATGTAGGTTATTTTAGAACCTTTCGTGGGCGAGTTTTATGTTCAAAATGGTCTTTATTTTGCTTCATAAAGTAACAATTGGCTTTACATAAAAACACGGTGTAGGCCTACACATTTTAAGTCAAAATCTTTCATCCGACCAAACCTTCTATCCACTACCCTCTAGCATCAAAAACGAGCGCCAAAAATTAATAATTACCATTAAACAATAAACACTATCAATCGTTTTGTTTGCTCAATAAAAAAGTTTTTTTCCTGTCATATGAAAAAAAGCGTGGGATCTTCGCTCCAGGTGGTGCCCCATTACTCCTCCCATCTATGCGTTTTAAATCTGTGAGTGGCAGATGTTCACTCTTATACAATGGTGTTGCAAATGTATTACCAACATATTATATTAAAATAATTTCCAATAATTGCACACATGTAGAGTTCCACATTTGAATTCCACAATTATCCACCAAGATAATTGCACACAAGGATTGAAATTGATCTCTGTAAAACTTCACTGCATGGATACAGCAAAATTTCATCCGCGCACAGCGAAATGCCAAATCAATGTGTGCTGTGTGCGCAATTCCATTGAACGAGAATTCAGTGTTGTGGAGACTTAAGTCAATGACTCGAAACAAATCGCACTCCAGTCTCATTTTCAATGACTTCAATCTAGTCGTCTTGGCTAAATAACTCGTCTCGTACTGAATTTGTCAGAATGGAGATGCGACTTGACTCGAGACTTGATATAAATTTAGCCCTTAGTCTGCAACCATCTTTTGAAAAATCACGTTGTCTGCCGTCGCGTGACTCATCAAAAAAGAAAGCGCGTCTCCCAGAAGGATATAAAACATGCAATGTGCCCTGCTGTGAATTCCCTGTCCGTCTGTCCAATAGTGATTCGAAGTGGTTAGCCTACTTGCAAAATGAGAAGTGTCGAATTAATAACTCAGTACTGTTGAATAGATTTAGAAATCGACTCGTGACTCGACTTGCGACTTGAAAGTACAGTGACTTGACATGAGACACTAGAGATAAATTTTGATAAGACTCGACTCGCAACTTGGTTGTTTTTGACTCGACTTGACTTGGGACTCGAATTGAAGTAATTCGTTCCTACCACTGAGTGATATTGCAGGTGTTGCAATTCAAATTTGTGTATTTCCCCAGGGTGCAATTCCACAGAGAACAACATTCTGTGTGTGCAAGTACATTAGATACAATCTCGTTAGGTGCAATTCTGTGGTCATCATAACCATTTCAAAATCGTTTGGGGCTCCTTTGACTTCGGAAGAAAACTAATAAGTTGGTACGACGCAAATTGTCGATATCGAGTAATTGAGTGACCGTCGGACGGTTCCTTTTCCTACCTAGCCCGTCTTTGAAACACAGATGATTGTTCGGAAGAGTGTATAATTCAAATTTAAAAAATGGGATCAGGGCATTAGTGCTGAAACGTGACTTGCGCCACGACGAGTAAATTTAGTGCAATCATACTTTTGTATAATTATAGACACGTAGATGAATGAGATAGGGAGAATACTTGGATGAAGTACTGTTACGAGTCAAGACAAAGAGTGAGAGAGAGAGAGAGAGAGAGAGTTTATTGGATTCATAGACTGAGAAAAAAATTTTTGAATGTGACTATGGCAGTTTGATTTATATTGTTTGATACATTAAAAAGAATGTTTCAAACCCTGAAGCCTAATCTACAGATCTCTGTATAATTATTACCATTCAATTTGAAATAATCCGTGACTTGGAACAAAACTTATGAAACAATGGATAATACTTTGCAGAAGCAAGAACGAGGCCAATGGGGTTCGAGCAAATAAATATCTTTGTGAAGCAGGGCATCGATGGAAGGCTCATTTCCATATAATAAATCATTCCTGATACTAATGAATGAATGATAATGAATCTAGAGTAGCCATGTATAATTCTGAAAGCATTATTGTGACAGAAACTTTGTTCATCTTATGAATATTAGAATTTTCCCACAACTGACAACAGTATATATAAGAACAATATGCACAAAATAACTTAGATATACCAGCACCAATTTAGTTGATCGGGACGATCAGAATGATAATTTCACGCTTTATTCAATCAAGATTTTACAATGTTTCATCGAAAAGATTGCGAGCAGGAACAAAAAACATTTTAAACAAGTCATCGAACACAGATGAAAAGCAAACGAAACCTCTCTTCGATAAATTTGCTTTTCTAAATAGGAGCATTGACTGGTAGATTAGGGAAATAACTGATAAAATGAGCGTTAAAATGCTCTTTTTTATCCGCCCCAACTTGCCTGCGCCATCACGTCCCTTCCGGGAGTGGTGATAGCACTCCAAAGAGAATTTTGATCTTTTATTGTTATGTAAAACAAAGGAACTCTGATTAATTTTCAAGTAAACTTCATATCAAAATAATTTTTCATATTTCTTTGTGTAATAATTCAATTAATTTGTCACCAATTTGCCGTCACAGCGCAAAGTTGGGCGCCAGAGAATAAATCGATTAACAATTACTCTGGGAAAAAAGTTATTTATAGTACCTTTAGGCCATTGGAATTCCTAACATAAATATTTCAACAGGTAACACGCGTCCATCTACCTATCCCTAACCCACCTTACCTCCCGCCCATCCCCAAACAACCTTCCTCCGTCTGGCCTATCCCTAACCCATCTCCCTCTGCCTGACCGGTCTTCCCCAACCCAACAACCTCCATATAAGCCGCCCATTCCAAACCGCTCCGTCATGGACCTTCTAAAAACCCTATCTGAAATCCTACGGACTGGAAAATCCTGTCAAACCCAGGGTTTTTACACAGCGCGTTTATGCCAAATAAATTATTGAACCTGTTCTGCTCAACACTGCTTTTTCTCATACTTCATTCACTCGTATCTTTGTAAAATTTGCGAGGAACGAGCTTCGCGGTAATATTTATTTGCGATCAGTTAAAGCACTCACCCTAAACATGTAGTTTTTCATGACGTGACGATTTTTGTATACGGGAATTTACGTAATGGCAAACAGTCACCACGTAGAGTTCAGTCCCTATCACATAAATACTGGAAATGGTTGTCTAGTAAAAATTTCATTGAATCAAGAACCTGGCTTTCTTGGTGTCTGGTGTTCACCATAGGTTTAAGCCGTATTCTCAGCCAGATTCCTATCCAATCATATCCAAGTCCAGATGGTTGACTGGCCGCGCTGAAAAAATCCAATTATATTGGGCATGATAGTTTTATATTGTTCTGTCAGAAAATGGAATTGCCACAAGTGGTAGCATACACTTGTTCATGTGTCGTACAGCAGCACCAACTTGCGGCAAGCCGTTGTGCTGTTGCATTTGAGCTTTGGTCGTGGAAAAAGCTTTATAATGGTTTGACGAATCCTTGTCTGAAGTCGCTCTCTGAACTGCTACCTGGCTTTGTTTCAACAATAGTTACCAAAGCGGCCCAGTGAGATAATTCCCCTCAGAGTTGGCTCAAATTCGGGGAAAGAAAAGAGCTGTCGCAATTTTTAAAACTAGGGACTCCCACAGCAAGATTTTGAATTCAAAGCGACACAGAGCTTATTAAAAATATATTTTATACATATTTTTAGGCAAAGTTGGAAGCAGTGTTTGGGAGGAAGTAAGTAACAACCATTTAGTGTGACTTTATATTTGTGTTAACCTGTAGTAACTTTAGATTTACAAACCTTAAACTGCCTTGTTGTTAATATTTAAGCCAAATATGGGCTATTGAACCACGGCACCTCGTCGGTGCTTTCCATCAACGGCCATAATCGTTAAAGCCGGAATAAGTACAAACTGCTCCCTTTCCCCAACCACATACCTTAACCTATTCTGCCCCGGCCTATGGAAAATCTTTCGTATGCGAATATTTTTGAAAATAACAAAAGCAACGCAAAATTAGGTGTTCACTTGCATCGTAAATACCGCAATATAAAATGCTATTTTCTGCCATAATCCACGCAAATTTCATGAAATGTTTTTGATGAAAACCTACCACTCCTGACATAAATTGCTTTTCTGAATGTACTTCTCAAGTCCGATAGGTCATTTACGCATCTCTGATCGTCATGACGCGGGCTCAAATCCTGTGAGGGACGATGATTATGTGTGAAAGGTCTGCTGGACGTTTAATCCGTGCACGGCGGTTCACGTAAGCAGTGCTGGCGGCTTCCTCCACCGATCATGTCCATGCACAGGAAAAATGAGAAAATATGATAAGCCACAAAACCTTCACCCCGATTCGGAACTGGCATCTGCACGAGGGGTTCGTGGTTCGCCATTTGATCAAGTTGTATATTTTGCTTTCCTCTCCCGCAGGATTTAACGAATAACCCATTGAAACCCAGCGAAGGTGCGGCCCATCAACAGCCCGTAATTAGCATAGAATTCCTTAACATGGTGTTTTTCAACTTTGGAAATGTGTAATTACTGCAAATGACCAGTAAATTTACTGTACTTTCGTTACAGTGTATGCTTTGTCACACATCACACAAAAACAAAAATTTTAATCAATCCAACTCTATTTAAAAATTATAGTTTTTGAAAAAACACCCTTAGAAGTAGGGGAAAAATAAGAAGCTTAGAAAAATATGCCAAACACAAAATAATATAAAGAACAAAAAAATAATATAACAAAGAACTTACATACTTGTGAGACATTATATCAGGAGAAGATAAAAAAGTTACTAAATATGACCTAAAAATTTAATTTCTAAAATAAGTAGAAATACCACATGAATTTTTTCCAGAACATAAATGAATCAAAAAGGAAAAAGGACTTTGAAAAATAACCAAAAAGTATCGATGACATAAAAACTTTTGACACAACGGTAATATAGTAAAACTTCTCTAATAAAATTTGAATGATAAAACATCTTTAAAATACCATGATTCAAGTAATTGTAGACAAAATCACCTTCTTTATTTATAGAAATATCTTCCTATCCACGGAGATGTGGGTAGAGAACAAAACGATTTTTGTTACTGTCCAAAATTCATGTGAAAAACTAGTCAAAACATTGCAAGAGTTATATATTATAATTTGTATGTCAATTTATCAATATAAACTTGATTGATTAGTTCCACATTTTCTAAATAGTCTGCAAAATGCAGATTGATTTCCAGTTGCTATTTGATGTATTGTAATTAGACTATGGTTCAATCGAAATATGCTACCGTATCGTCTGTTCCCTTGTTATTTCTGTTGTTGATAATGTGTAATGTACTATAATTTTTATATGGACCTTGAAGTCTGGAATATAGATGTTCATTAAGTTTGTAAAACTTAAACAAACCTTACAGAAACATCGTTCCGAGAAAATAAACCTAATTTAGTTTAGAAGAAATAACATTAGCATATCGAGATCGTGAAAACGTAAACATAAGGAATATTTTTGACAAAAATTTGGCAGATAAATGTAGAAAGAAAAAAAACGCCAAAACTTTAATCGTCCAAAACAATAACCTGTAACTTAAAACAAAAATTAACAAAAAATAACGACCAAACTTGAAAATAAAAGTGAAATATTGGAACATAAACACAACAGTTTAAAATATGACTTTTGACTCGGAAAAACAGAATGCTATTTTGATGTGAAATGCTTGAAACACCAGAATGTTGAGCCAATGTGTGCTACACATCGTTTATGTGATCACATAAACGATGTGTAGCACACATCGGCTCAATAACACAAATAGGTTCCAAGCAAATCAAAACAGCACATAAAAATGATATATGTGAATTTTTCTTGACACAAAAGCCCACATTTGGTCCAGACGTCAAAAATTTGATGGATAGGAATTAGGAGCACTGTAGTGGAATGGCCCTTTTAATATCACAAAATGTAGGAAACTTCGAAAAAATTCGAATATATTTATCGCTGGTTCAATTTATTCAATTTTCATTTTTGAGAATTTTTTGCACTTTGGCTGTTTTTTCAAATAAGTACAGATTGAGCTTTAAGGGTAAGTCTGACAGAATAATTTTAGGCAAAACTTTTAACAATACTTAAACTAAGGTTTGATATTACTAAGAAAATTCATTTTCTCAATTTAAAATATTATATTGTGGATGAAAAATTCATTAAATTACATTTACTAAAGTTATCGCATTTGATTCATTCAGTTCATTTGTACAACAGATTTGTTGGACAACGTTTTAAATAAATCGCTTATTTTTACTGCACTACTCGAAGAGGCAGAAGGAGAACATGCATTTACTCCACCAGGACAATCAGGAACAGTTGGGTCATCTTCCACAGGAGCTAAGGATATCATTGCTATGGTCACTTCTTCATCTACATCTTTAGACTTCTTCGAAGCTAACGTCAACTGCAAAGCGCAC
The DNA here is from genome assembly GCA_963675895.2 of Styela plicata. Taxonomy (NCBI): domain Eukaryota; kingdom Metazoa; phylum Chordata; class Ascidiacea; order Stolidobranchia; family Styelidae; genus Styela; species Styela plicata. The sequence goes on from OZ023141.1 coordinate 18,471,735, forward strand.
CACACTGCAGTTCTTGACTTGCGTGTTGTGATCGTCAATGTCTCCAGGCTGTCTGCAAGTATTTTCACCATTTCATCTGCAAAATGACATCGTCTCATGATTGAATAATTAAACCAAACAGAGATTTTTATTATGTCAGTGATGGGGCTTTGATAGATTGCACTTTAATGGGCATGATGGCTTCATGGTTATCATGTTTGGCATCGGAGGTTGAAGAAATCGGGTTGGAGTCCGTCATGATAATCCATGCCCACCGCTCAACCCAGGGTGTGATAACTCAGGCTAATGCGGAGCTGAAAAGATCATATTTTTATCCGTCTTTCAGTGGACATTGGTACAGGGTCTTAGTCAGCATGATCCCACTCCAATTGGCTATATAAAAAACTCCAGCGGCACAACCCATCAAAGGAACATTGAAAGTGATTGAAAAAAATGAAATTTCAGAAAAACAAAGCTATTACTCATAAAACAGAGACTATTTTCTAATTTGCAACTAAAGTAAGTATTCTTACAGCCACTCACATTTAGGAGAAAGCTGACCCCTGCTCAAGCAGTCAATGTAAACATACTTTCCTGTCTGGCCAAAACTAATCAAAGTATTACAGTCTGAGTTAAGGAGTGGGCATGAGTTCATTAACTCGACTTACACAGGCTCAAGTCAGAAAAACCTAATATGATTATTATGTGATAGCCCTATCACGTCTACAAAGTCAAATACAAAACAATTTTCCCTGATAGAAGCCACTTTCTTTGAAAATCTGAGCAGCTAACTTTCAACCAGTCACATCTGCGGCATATACTTGACAAAATTAAAGTTTGGTAAACAGTAAGAGTCAATTTGGGAAAAGACAACAACATTTTACCATTTTCTCCTTCCTGTTGTATAACAGGAGATCCAGGAGTGTTGTGTTTAGAATTGACTTCCTCTCTTCGCTTCGCTTCCATGTCCTTCACCGCTTTATAATGTTGCTCAAGACAGTTTGATACATTTGAATGCAACGGACCTTCCAGTAGATGTTCCATTCGATCAATTAATGTCATTATCTAACGCAAAAGCAATATCAGACAAAATAAAGGTAAGGTTTTCATCTTATTTTACTTTGCACACATGTGGCTAAAAATTATGAAACAGATCTCCACTTCGCTTCATGACTTGAAGCATCCAAGCTCTGTATGTCTGCTTAGGATGAATTGATGTGTATTAGTGATCATGAGTTGTTATTCAAGCCTTGCTCTGAGATCATTAAGAAAAATAATTGATTCAGCTCTAGGTCGACCACTTTTAAGAAAACCTATATAATACTGAAAAATTTTGTTCTAGGTTGACAGACATTTCAAAGTCCAGAGCTTCCATGCAGTTTCTTTCAACTGAATCTGATATTCGACAAAGACAAAATCAACTGGCTAGTAGAATGCATAGTGGTACATACCAAATTAGAAAATTTCGTCAAGCATGAGACACAGATAGACCACGCGTCATCAGCGTGATCCATCAGTGACTCAAGCTTAGCAAAACATCTGTACAGAAAACAGAATCATTAACACCACTAAGAAATATAAAAAATTTAGAACCAAATCAGTTAAGGAACTTAACAGATTGGTAGAATGTCAGCCACTCTGATGCCAAATAAAATTTTGCTAATAAGAGCAAATTATACTACGAAGACGCTCACCCTTGAATGTTCTCTTAGTTGATCTACTATCAACCTATCGGCTTTCGAAGGATTAGCCGGAAGTCGAGGAACCGGTGTGTTGTTGGAACTTGTAACTCGTCTGCCAGGGAAATTACGCGCCAACTCGGATTCTGCCTGGATGGAAGAATATCAGATAAGTAACATAACATGGTGGAAAATCGTCAAATTTTTTCCTCTTTCAAAATTTGTATTACTATCATCAATATCTTTTTTATTTTTGTCACATAGATAACATTATATGATTAGCGTGCAGTTTATCACTAAATATCATCCTAACTCTCCAACTTGACAAAAATGATGCTGTTTTCCAGGGTTTTTATTACCTGTTATGCCATAATGCTCAAGCTAAATTTGGAATAAAATAAAGGATTTCATTCAAACCAAACTGTACAGAACAGGTGAAGGTTTTATCTTAAGGCCCAATGAATCTTCTCCAAAAACTGCAATCTTTTCTCACTTTTGCTATGTGCTAAGAATTCTTGTTAGATACTCCTCATAATTTACATCCTCTTACTTTTTTCAGTGGAAGTAATTCTATTTTCAAAGACAGCTACGAAAGATAGAGTTTTTACTTCTAGAAACACTCATTTTTGAATTGATTTTATCCATGGCAAAATTATAATAATGTGCGAACTTCTTTTCAATATAAAAGGATGTGTAGAATCTCAACATGCCCGATCCGCTCAAAACCTTGGTTGGACACCAGTTTTGAATCGGGGTGATGGTTTTGGCTTAACAATTATCTCATTTTTCCTGTGCATAGACCCGTTTAGTGGAGAAAACTGTAAGCAGATCAACCGCTATATACTAGCGAAGCAACCAGCAGAAACCTCTTGCATACAATCATGAATCATCCCTCGTAAGATTCCATCCTTCACAGGACTATAAGAGATGCGTAGTTCGAAGAATATTCCCAATACTTTACCGCTTCAGCTAAACAGGCATCCTGAATCTTGGTTCTAGAAGTGACATTCCTCCCTCTGAATTCAATACAAACCATTTTTCTTTCTCTCTCTAAACATCTGTACTGCTCATAACATTCATCCATACAAATATACAATTTATACTTCGGTATATTTCGCTGCATCTGCAATAACGCTAACTGACGCTGTGCTGGGAGTCTGACTGCACTGGGTGATATCCCTAGATAAAATTAAATTTATAGGCTTCATCTATGTTACTGAAAAAAACTCAACCAAACTTAAGAAATTAAACCTAAATAAATTTAAAGAAAACATTATGGTTGTAACGGGAAGTTTCTGGCTACTGCTACCTAGCTAGCTCTATACTACTTTCAAAGAAATTCACAAATTGATATCATGGAATGAGATGACGTCAGATAAACGGATAAAATATTACATAACAAAACATATATATATTATTTTATAGAAGTTTGCCATAAGCAAGACCTAAAGCACTGCCTAGAAAGAGCTAATTAACGCGGGCACTCAACTGGCAAAGAGCTGGTATAGTGCATCTAAACCACTAAAGCGCAGTAAGTGATATCTGTCCAGGGCGATGGTAATACCATCTACCACTGCTTTGTTTCATTCCAGTCGCCTATTCAGCACCGTAGAAAACAATAACAGAATATTGGATCAAGAATCACCTTGGATAGGAATTTGATTTCCCATCTTGTCAACTGGTAACATTGTCCATCCCTTGTCTGTGAACACTGGCATAAAATTTGGGGCCATGGGGGAGTACGAAAGGGCTGAATTGGGGGAACACATCACAGGCCTAGTGAGGGTCATAGTTGGGGTGAGTGATAGTCTTTGGTGGGGTGAATATTGCATGGGGAAACCGCTTACAGGACTTGCAGGCATAAGTTGCTGTGGGACTGTGGGTGAGTGTGGGATGATAGGGTTAGGCAGTGACGGCTTCGGAGGCTGAGTGATAGATGCATCCTGAAAATATATAACTTTCCAAAGTATATATTTCTTCTTAAAAACAATAAAGTGTTATTGCACACAAACCAGAATGGAATTGAAAACTTTAACTGGAGTTTTTCTGTATTTTTTGGCAATGGCATTGTCAATTGCAAAAAGAAATCATGATATGTCAATATACTCAAGAGAATAAAAGATTTGATTAACACTCCAGTTGTGATGATGAATTGAGAGAAAAACAATCCAAGCAGTTTAAAGAAAAGTAGCTCATTTTCCCCAAAACTTGGAGTGGCCAAAATAGAATAATATTCGGTTTCAGAATCTAATCGAACAATTTCCCCGAACTGATTTGAATCTGAAGTCATATAATAAATGAGCAGAGACATCTTTTTATCAACTTAAAATTTACATAAAAATTCACAATTATTTATGAAAAAATTTAAAATTATTATTTTGTTGATTTCGGATCGTTGCAGAAATCGAATCGAACAATTTATGATTCAAATATTTTGACAGCCCTACTGAAGACCAACACACTTGTCCATGCAGTTGCTTTATAAGCGTGGCACATGCTCAAAAGTTGGTTGAATCAAAAAATTCAGAGTGCAAAACAAGCTGCATATCAGCATCACATAAAGAATTCACTTTAAAGAAAAAGGAAGACAATCTGCTCACAAAAATTCTAGAATTATAATTATTATATCTAGAAAATAAATAAATTGTTATTCATATAAATTTACTCACAACATGGGTACCAGTTTTCTTCGTCAAACTTTCCTCCTTCGCTGATGCAGCATCACCCTGTTTGAAAAAGTGTACCGGTAAGTTTTTTTTTTCAGATTACAGTATTACCGATGGCGCAGATCATTCAAATTGAAAGGGTTTTATTTACTATCACCCCACGGAGATAGGTTACTCTGATTCAGATCTGTACAAAATGTTTCCATCATAGAGTTGTAGATTTTCAAATTTATATAGTCAGAGATATTTTATGCACACTTGTTTTGTTAAGCTTGAGTCACTGATGGATCGTGCCGACAAGGCTCGGTCCATCTGTGTCCTCATGCTTGGCAAAATAAATTTTCTAATTGGGTATGTAACACTATGCACTCTACTGGCCAGTTGATTTTTTTTGAATTGCTTAAAATCAACCTTTCTTAGAGTAAATATTCCAATCAAAACAGGCTTACAGCATTCCAGAATCCCATGAAGACTATTGGATAGGATATCATTTTTATCCTGCGGGAGAGGAAAGCCGAGAATACAGCTTAACCATATTGCGAACCCCGACATCTTGTGCAGATACCAGTTCCAAATCAAGGTGAAGGTTTTTGGATTATCGTATTTCTCATTTTCCCCGTGCAAAGACCTGGTTGGTGGAGGAAGTTGAAAGCAGTGCTTACGTGAACCATTGTACACCGGCAAGGCAAGCAGCAGACCATTCACATATGTATTCTTGGATTTTTGAAATGCTGATTTATAATTTATGAGCGTCCGGCAGACCTCCGCGTATAATCATCATTCCTCACGTAATTCGAACCTGCGCCATGACGATGAGAGATGCGCAACTCGAAGTGTATTCCCAACACTTTACCGATTGAGCGTAACCGGGCTTTGTGAAAGACTCGTTGAGGCCAATCTGAATTTCAAGTCTTGTTCAAATGGATATCGATTTCTCGAAGCCTTTTTGCTTATTTCCTATGTAATCTATACGAGATTTCTATTTATCTACTATAAGGAATCAGTGATATGAAAAAAATTGCAATCTCACTGACAGCGATAGATTTGCAAGTTTGAAAAATACATCAAGAATTAAAAAAAATTTTTTGCCGTTTCGGAAAAAATGAAAAAAAAATTGATTTTTTTTGTGATTTGTACCTTATTAATATTGACTTATTGTTAATAGTTTGGTGCTAATATGAGGAATAAGAGAAATAAAATACCTCTGCAGAAGAGCTAGGAATCACATTCTCAATGTCGTTGCCAAGTAGTATTGGTTGAAATGAAACTTTCTGAGATGAAATATCAACATCTTTGAGAGAAGATGGTGGAGAGAGAATGTCTGATGCCGACAAGAGAGAATCCTGAGTAAAACTTGGTAAAACTGTACCTGGATATAATAATATGGTAATGGCAACCACACCGGCGTCAAAATGCCGGAATGCCAAGCCATTTTCTGCTATCACAAATATGCTATTGTGTTGTTTCAAAGAGCCATGCGATGCTACCTCATTAAAAAAAATCAGGTGCATACTTCTAAAGTACGTGGGTAATTAATTACAGGCTAAAATATATTAAAATCTCTGTCAAAGTGGGTGAGCGAACAAGTCTTCATACTAGTTCATTGAACAGTTAGAATTTTTTTTTCGTACACCTTTTGTCGAGCTTGGGTCACTGCTGTTTAGACACGATCCATCTGTGGCTCATGCCCGACAAAATGAAACACCTGATTAGGTGGATCATTGCCTGTATTGTGGAAGCTTACTCACTTGGCGAATGTTGATAACTCGACTCAACGAAACTATTTTTATTAGTCGAGGGATTACTCACAAAACCTGCATCACTCCCTGGTGTACTTGGCTTACTCCACGGAGATGTCAAATTCTGGAAAAAAAATTGGTTGTTTATACAAACAAATACACCAATACTTCAGATTGGAGTATTTGGTTGTATTAAGAACTCTGACTTTGGTCAGACGAAACGTTACAGAAATAAATTTGTGTAAGTGTGAAGCAAAACTTTGAACCTCTCTAGTTGGTCATAATCATTCTTGCTACTGTATCCTTGCATGTGCTGCACACGGATCCGGAAACACAAAGGCACAGAGGAAGGATAAGTAGTTGGTCCACGTCCCCAGACTAATCAATAGCAGGTTCACAATGTTTTTTGTTTTACTCACATGCAGAGCGAGCTTTGCATCAATCTGTGATTTGATTGGTTGAAACGCATGTTTGCTTCCACTTCTCATCACTTGATTGGCTGTTGCCATGACAGCAGGAGATGTTGGGTACAGCGAAGGATGCATAGGAAAATCTAGAAAATATCGCAAGCAGTGTAGTTTATTTATAAACAAAAAGAGAGTCATAGCAGATCTCTTTTTTGTCCAGCTCATTAGTCCATGCCCACTACTCAACCCAGGGTGTAATGACGAGTAGGCAAGGCCAAATCGAATAGATCATATCTTTCCAACAATACTAACCCTGTTCGTCTATAAGAGGCCGTTAGTAAGGGTCAGGATGATCTACTTAAAAAAGGGTGGCTCTAAAAAAACACTAAAAATGTCTTTACAAAAATAACTAGATATTCTAAAATTATGATTTGAAGTTATATTGTTTCTCAATTATTCTTGGCAAATGGTATATGCCCAATTCTGTGGTACAAAATTTGACATAAGTCACAATATTCTCTTGGTCGGGTTAACTAATTACTACTACAACACTGTTGTTTATCGTTTCCTTCAGGTGTCTGAGTAGCCAACATTTGGTAAAATCAAAGTAGTTTTCACATAATTAAAGAACAGTGGTGACAGTAAAAAGATATTTCTTGTCGGCATTATGCAGGTTGTAATTCAGCTTGAAACGATAGTATTCAAATAAACAACATCAGATTCCAATTCCAAATGATTCGGTTTTGTCCAGCCCTAGTCAGATGTAATACTACTGCAACATGGATGAGTAAAAAAAACTGATTTTTTGTTGTGTGAAACCTCGTTAAAAGGACGGAAGCAGTGCAACTACTAAGTGGCAAAGAGCTACAAGAAGATGTAGTACCAGCAACTGCACTCTAAGCAAAAAACATTCCAAACAAAACTGAACTGCTATGGTAAAGTGCAGTGAGTAGTATCTGCCCTGAGCGATGGTTAACCATCTACCACTTCTCTGTCTCCTATTAGCCGTCTCTTACAACACGAGGAAATACGTTCAGACTATTCTGAAGACTAAACTGATCTTACGGTTCACATTCGCTTTTAATAGCATATAAGCATCTAACAAGGTAGACTTTATTTTAATAAATCCCAGTACTGCTAAAAAATATGGAATGTTATGAAACTTAAAATAACCTGGATGTATCATCTTTTTAGGCGTCGTTAACTGCTTTGATGGATCCAGGCTTCTCAAGTGAAGGAGTTCAGCATCTACAAAAATAATTCAATAAAAATCGACGATTACTGTTTGACTGTTTTTCTGCTAAATAAGGTCTTTTGTCAAAATTCATAAAGGTCTGATGTAAATTCAGAGGTTAGGTGGCTTTTACTTCACCCAGGGAAGACTCCATTTAACGGTACTGCATTCAAGGATAACAGAATCTTGTTTTTCATTGAATGTCTAAAATGATAATGTCATTTTCTTCAGATTGAAAAAAAGTTCAAAATCATCAACACTGCTATTTCATAGCAGTATTGATGATATCGAACCTTTCTTTTCAATTTTGTTGCTACCAGACTCAGAAAATTTACATGTATGTTAAATTTCCTTCTGATGGCAGCCATTCTCTTTGGGTGTCTGAGTAGCTTTCATTCAACCAGTCCGCTACATTTTATTATAGTGTTTCAGTTCTGCAAAGAATGTTTTCCTCTTACAATGCAGTTGCTATTTTTACATTTTTAGAAACAATAATAGTTTGTTCTCCCTGGGTACTGCTTACAACCTTACTCAGAGCAAATTTTCCATAAAAAAGGTGGGGGTTGAAAAAACCAAGTGTGATGGAATACCTTGAATATCACTACTTACTATTGTTATTCCATTGCATCTGCGACATCAGAGGAGGTGGGGTTCCATTCCCAATACCCAGTTCACGGAATTTTGCCTGAATCATCTGCTCTTGTGTAGCAGTCATATTGCTGAAAAATTGCAAAGGACGATTTTCTCAAATTTTTTTTTTATTAAAATTCACTCTGAGCAAGGCCGGAAGCAGTGCCTAAAAGTAACCAAATAACGGCCACTTAATAGCAAAGAGCTACTAAAAGATGCTGTGCCAGCAACTGCACTATAAACAGAAAACATTCCAAACAGAACTGAACAGTTATGGTAAAGTGCAGTTATTGGTATCTGCCCTGTACGATGGTAAACCATTCACCACTTCTTGTTATGCATGAGTCACTGATGGATTGCGCCGCCAAGGCGCAGTACATCTGTGACTTATGCTTGACAAAATAAAAATTCCAATGGGGTAGTTATGACATTGGCATTGCAGGCTCAAGATCTCGTGAAAGTTCGTGTATCGCTACGTCTGATGAATTCGTGCTCATGACTTAACCCAGCATATAAAACTTAATTTAACTAGGCCAGACTAAAAAACAACCTCTTCAACACACTAGCCCTACCCGAGCAAAAATTTGAACAAAAAATAAAGAACAAGCTTTGATCATTACACTGAGCAATATTTTTAACAGCCTATAAGTTTAATTTAAACAGCATCGTGTTGGATAAAATCAGGTTCTATTCTTTCAAATAATCAAAATCTTGTACATTTTCACTAATGTGTAGCAAATTGGTGAATTTTGGTATATTTTTTGATTTTATTTTTTCAGTATAAAATTTGGTCTGTGAGTCGTCATAATTTTGCTGTAAAATTATTCAACAAATCAACTCACTTATGAAAAGCAGACATCATAGCTGCAGCTTGCTCATTGGTCAATTGTTGTGGGTGCGTCTCAGGCGTGGAATGGTAAACCAGAGGAGAGTTCATGTTCGTCTGATACATTCCAAGTAAGGATGAAGGATCTGGACGATAATTGCAAGATTAAACCTTGTCAGAGTCATGTGATTTTTGTATTTGAAACTGGCTTAAAGCAAGGCCAGAGGCAGCGCCCAAAAAGTATTAATAAGTCTAGCAAGACAACGAGTTACATAGAATATAAAAATAGAAACTAGGATAACCTATTACTTTTATCCAGCAAGAGAGAAAAGTCCAGTACGACTCACCGGTAATCAATATGATGAATCATGACCAGTCATGCATACACCAATTCCGAATCAGGTGAAGGAAGTTCTTACGTGAACCACTGTGCAGCGAGGTGTCCAGCCGACCTCGATCAATCAATACCTCACGGGATTCAAACCTGCATCAGGATGATTAGAGATGCGTAGCTTGAAGCGCATTTTCAACGCTTTACCGTGAGATAACCAGGCACACTGTACCATAAATAACCAATACAATACATAATATAACCCAAAATGAACCAACCAACCAACCAATAAGACGAGCTACTTGATTGAAAGTAGAAATAGCAAATGCATACCGAAGGCAACCCAATCGGAAATATATCATACAAGCATGTTTTTTAAGCATAAGTCAATGATGGAACGCATCATCAAGGTGGTTCATCTGTGGCTCATGCTTGCTTTCTGGTTGCAGTGACCTAGTGGTTAACATGTTGGCATTGTAGGTTGAATACCTCGGGTTAGAGTCCCAGAGAGTCTGGCTCGTTAATCCATGCTCACCACTCAACCCAGGGTGTGATAACTTGGGTAGGCTAAGCCGAACAGGGAAGATTTCCAACTACCCTAACCCCGTCCGTCTATAAGTGGCCGTTAGTGGTCAGGGTGATTCACTCCCAAGAAGTGGCTGTAAAAAAGAAATTTCTGATTAGGAAAGCACACATTCCATGCCAAACTGGAAAACCAAACCAAGGAGTGCAATAGGAGATGGAAAAATCACCATATCTTTGTTTCACAAATAAGTATGTTGGAACAATTTTAATTCAGAAGTAATTCACTGTACAAGAAGAATAGAAAAAAAATACCTACCTGGTTTGGAATTTTCTCCTGTACTCCAGTTGTTTTTCAAACTCGCATTTTCAAAAACATTCTGGTTGTTTTGGTCCAGGCTTTGTCTGTAATTATATGAGTCTCATTTCATAGGGTGCGATTATGACAAAGATTGATAGTAAGGCATGAATGCCGTGAAGCTTGCTGGTCAAAAAAGAAGATTTTGTTAAGTCACCTTCGCTTCGCTCTGAACAAAGACGGCAGCAGTTAAAAGTAATAGTTACTTACTGGTAAGGGCTACTATAAAATTTAGTCCCAGATACCACTCCTTAATTTTCTTTAATCACTTCTTAAACACAGGAATCCGTAGGAGCAGTTACAAGTATGGTACCTACCTGTACCTGAGAAACTCCTCTGCAAACATCAAATTTTGTTCTGCTGCGTTCGCATTGTCTATGATCTGTTGTCGTTGTTGTACCTGTGTCATGAAGTCGTCCATTCCACCTGTATGGTTCGCACATTTGTTTTATATAGGTTAAGAAATATTCAAAGCAAGTTCTCTTGTACAATGCAGGACCGAACATTTGAAGTTTTCTCAGTTCAGGAGGGTTTCATGGCAGAGAAATATATTTTCGCACACCCTGATGGAGGTAGGTAGGAGTTGATATTTATCCTGCAGGAGAGGAAAGCCGAGAATACAGCTTAATCATATGGCGAACCACGGCCTCACGTGTAGATACCGGTTCCGAATCGGGGTAAAGGCTTTTTTCGGCTTATCATATTTCCCATTATCCTGTGTATGGACCTGGTTGGTTGTGGAAATCGTAGTAAGCAGTGCTTACGTGAACCACCATGCACCGGCCAGGCATTCAGCAGACCTTTCGCATGTGTATTTTTGGATTATAGAAATGATTTATATTTTAAGAGCCGCATGAGCACCCTCCATTGTAAAACACTTTTTTCCATCCCTATTACAGTGTTACCACCTGTTCTTCCCTCATAGACTACAAATACAATGACCCTAATTCAACTCAAAATTATATTATAGCACTTGTTAGAAATAGGCCAAACACAACAATACGAAGATTACGGTTGCATTTTCTCAAATATTATTGTTCAATAATAAAATTTGAGTTGAATTTCAACAGCAAATGATTTAAAGTTCACGCACCTGCTGCCAATGCGATAAGTTTTTTAAATGTTTCACCATCTAGCGGATCGTTCCCATTTTGTTGTGAGGCTTCTGCATCTGGAAAAAATAATGATTCAATCAATAACCAATGCGTTTCTTATTATCCAATCATGGAAAAGCAACAAATGCAAAGAAAATTACGATAATATTAAACAATGTAAAAATATTGTACCAGAAATTGGCGCTTGGATTTTAAAATCGTTTGAGACACCAAACTGTATAAAAAGGTTGAAGCTCATCGATGCTGCTATGGAACAGAGGTGGTGATGATTTAGAAGCCTCTTCGTCCATTTAAAGAACATCACATAAAAATTTCGGACATCCGAAAAAACTCAAGATTCTGGCACCCCGCACTATCCATTAGAATAAACAAAATTACCGATATACACACAATACAGCCAATAACATCGGAAAAAATTACTTAAATTTGATCCATTGACACTTTCAATTGGATTTTCAAATGATGGAAATTTCGTTGTAGCATTTTGTTCTAACACAGATGCACTTGGAAAGTCTTGCAGTAAAGAATTTGATCCCAAGTTGGAAAGAACATCGGCTTGATTGGTTTGGTAGCCCAGTAAGGACATGTCTGTTGGCACACTACCATTTCTCGCAATTGGGGACTTCATATTGGCACTTTGATACTGAGACATAGTGGAAGACTTCATAGGTGAAGCATAATTCATAGACTTTGTTGGTGAAAGCAATAGATCATTTGTGTTTGTAGCCAGATGACCATACGCTGTCAGATCTGAAGCATTTCTACGTAGCTGACCCATGTATCCGTCGCCACATGCAAACAGATCTTGGGATGTCGGCTTTGGCAGTTTCAGCACAGGATGCTTCTGAAACGTAAAGACAAATTTATAAAAAAACATGAAGATGAAAAGACTTGTGCACGTGTGAAGTCAATCGTAAAACCATTTCAATCTAATTCGAAACTTTCCTTCTGATGGAAGCTACCTTATTGTGGGTGTCTGGACAGCTGAGATCAGTAAGATTAAACATCAACGATGTGCCAAAAGTACCAGAATCTCAAATTGATTTCAAACAAGAATATTGGTTATTTCTAGATATATTTGAAATAAAGTTGGAATGTAGTTAATTGAAGAAACATCTTTGAAATGATTTAAAATTATTTGATGATAAATTATGTAAGATCAAATCAAAACAATAAAATAAATTTTATCATACCTCTTGATTAATATTTCTGTTTGCTGAATAACTATGGGCTGGTGGCGGTTTCTGCGGCTTGGTGATTGGCTTCTTCCAGCAAAACTGTTGCGAGGCATCAGCCCTATATGGGATAGAATTTATTTTTCGTCATGTGGAAAAGAAAGCTTAGAGAAATTAAATGACCTTAGTTTCACAGTATGCATTTAATTACAATGTTCAAAATTTCATCTGGTTAATAGATTTTTCTTCAAGCTGAAATCAGTATTGCTAGCATCTTTTTCAAGTACTTCATTAAATGTTAGATTTGGCAGCCATTGTCAATTTTATCGCCCTGTCAAAACTGCATAACATGCATTTGTCACATCGTTAACCTCACCCTCTAAGTTTAAATGGTAAAATTTCGACATCACATCCACTTATACAAATCTAAAGTTATGAGTTTCAGAATACTGGTGCTATAATATTTGGTCCAATCATACTGGGTGTAGTCCAACTGGGTGCAATCCTAACTGTATAGGGTGCAATCCTCATGGTTGTGATCATACTGGTTGCAATTCTCTTTATGTGCAATTTTACTGGCAGTTTTACTTTACAGTGCACAATGTGGGTGCAGTGCATGGGTGCAATGCTACTGGGTGCAATCATACACCCATTTATTGTGTATGCGACAATTGATCTATTGCTAAAAATCATGTTTTCTCATGATCAATAAATAAATCTCTCTATGCTATATGTCGATTTCAGATATCAATAAAGGTTACAAACCTTTCCTTCAGAGGACTTTCAGGAGTCTCTCGTAAAATACTCGCAACAAGGTCTTGTAAATCGCTTTTATCTGGATCTGGATGACTGCAAATAAAATAATATTACTCTGTAATGTTTCAATTTTTATAGGTAAACTATGTGAGTGGGGAATATGCAAATCTTATCTTATACAAATGACACACTGTAATTGCGTTTTCTTAGTCTAATTTAACATAAAATAAAGGAGGCTCGAAATTATTGTCAAATGACAATTAGTCAGTCTATCTTTATTGAATTTTTCGGAAAATTTGAATAAACTATAAACCATGCATCCAAACCTGAAGATGACATCCACTGAAGAAAGTTTTGGCTAATTTATCCTGCTAAATGTACTTTTTATAACCCATGGACCATATTTGGCCATCTTTTTATCTCTGATAAAATTATCCATAAGTGACTTCTGAAAATCCCATTAATTTTCAAGTATGTCTATCCTTCAGCCAAAGCTTATTTTTGACAAACAATAACTACAAATTTTAGAATAAATTCACTTTTTCCTGTGCAGTGATGTATCCTATATTTTTTATTGCGGTATAAAATCATTTCATGAGTAGGTATTTGACATAAATTTCAGGCTAATACCGGTACGGTACCGGAACCGTTACTTTATTTTTTACTAAATACTACCGTACTCACGCTAGGCAATTTACCTAGAAGTTACATCATCAGTATTGTCATCTGCTGCAGTCGACCATCGAGAATATGTTGGAGTTGGATCCATTTTGAGCTTCCTTTTGATTTCACCCTGCAGAGATTGAAACGACACTGGTTATTGTTAATTCAACTTATACCGGTATGGATAAACAGGCTAAATCAGCTACGGTAGTAAACTAACAGTTCGAGTAGCCTGGACAGGCTAATAAATCTATACTAGCAACAACAGCATAAAAACGTGTGTTTCACAAAGAGCTGGGAGTCCTATGCCTACCGGTATACTTCTGAATTGCCTAAGTTATAAGTTGACGGTAACTTAAATTGATTAACGGTAACTTAAATAGCCAACATACCGTACTGGTAACGGTACTAATAATAACTAATCACAACTCCACGATTCTATCACTCCAACTTGCCCTTTTCTTGAATAAGGAAATATATCCAAGTTATCGGTACACATATCCAGAGAGTTTCCTGAAAATCAAAGACGAGAAACGACTCAGGACTACTCCCAGACACTCGCCATATCTAAACTGACATCGCGCGCGTCTTTCTGCAACGATTGCAGCATCATATTTTGAGCATCAGGGAATACCTGTCAACGACTACTTAGTTTTTTTCAAATTATGCAGTAAATTTGGTTAATTTATAAAGAAAAAATTTTTTTAAATTGAGCCAATACAAAAAGTTTTTAGTCGGAATAGTTAGTATTTAGCATTACAGTCAGATTAGTACTGTAATATTCATCTGATTTTACTGCATATCTTGAGACGCCGCTAGATGACACTATCGGACAATACTTTATGCCTAATATTATTACGTCATAGTTTACCAATTCTGGAGCACGATAAACGTGACGTCATCATTATATTCAAGTAGTTCGCAAAGTAACATTACCACCAGCATTTTGCAGCAATTTTACAACAGATATCTGACAACTTTACTGTTTTGGTTAAAGCGAACGCACATATTCGATATTTTGAGTGTAATATGATGCAATGCTATTTGCTTCACTCTGGAATGGAAAATGATAAGTTGGTTAAACACTAACGTTAGAAAAACAGACAATATGCAGTCTTTGGCATATTAGTCAGAGTGATCATAGTTATAATTGCATAAAATTGTATAACCGATATTATATTTAATGAAATAATTGTTTTGCCAATGTCTCGAGCGTCTATATAGGGAATAAAAGTATTCATTCATAGAATGAGATTTCATTTTTATCCTGCGGGAGATTCACTTCATCAGGGTAATAAAGACGCTCGAAACGCAATAACACGGTTGTGCAATTTAATACAATAATAATTAACCCTGGTAGTAGTATAGTTCATTTAACCAGCATGTGAAAAACAAAAGGCAAACAAAAAAATATAGTTAACAAGCAATAATTTACTAAACATCACATGCGGAGGGCATCACAGAGAACCCTTTGTGGGTTTTCGAGCTGTGAAACCGGAGTGCTCAAGGTAAATTGATTAAATATAGTTCGAGAGGAACGGTAGTTAGAAATAAATGGGGTTGGGGAAGAAAAAGTCGGTGCAATGGGCGGAAGTAACTTATTCTATAAATATATAACAGTAATTCAAAACAAAAGAGGATAATGATTCAAGTACAAAGCCGAACTGAAATAAGCATGATAACCATGCTTTTTTAGGAATCGAGTATCAAACTGTGACGAATTGCTGATGGACAGAAGAAGATTGCTTTTTTAAAGTGATTCTTTCGATAAGAAGCAATCACGCATTCGTCATCATTACCGTAGTTATTTTTGTTCTCCTCCTGTCTTAGGTTTTGAATAAGTAAGTAGCTCGACTATGCGCGGCGCATCAGTGTGTTTGTTAAAATTTATGTTGTGAAAGTCTTAAACTGAGTTTTAACATATATGTATGGTGTATTCGAGGTTTTCGTAAATATTGTGGACGTTTGGTGTGGTTGCACGTTTTTGAATATCCTGTTTTGAACTTTGTTTAATTTCTAGGCTTTTGCGTATTTTTCCTCACGTTTTGTTGAATTCACAGTGCAGAAACAATCTCAAATTCCTATGACGAAATGGAGGCTCTCCTGTCTTGACCAATCAGAATCGAATGGCCGACCCGTGCGACCTCGATGTTGGGAAAAAAGGCCCAACGATGATTCTGTTTGTTTACGTTGGCGAACAGCTGATGACTGCGACAAACTTCACTGTGTTTTATTATCTGCATTACCGACGAGACAATTTTTCTTTCTTTTTACGATTTTCCCGATCGATGAACTTTGTCCGTGATATTTTTGTTCGGTGTTTTATTCTCTCGCATGTTTTTCAACGGCAGCCAACTGACAGAACAAGGCGACCCATGCCGTTTCTGCTGACCGGCTGAACAAAGAACGTCGTAGGAACTGGAAGTACCAGTGTACAGTGTAGGCTAGGTTGTTGTATTTTGCTGTGTTTGTTCGTGTACAGTGTGTGTATCAGAAGTACTACAATGCTTCTCCCGTATTCATCTCATCCTTCCCTCAACTTGTAGTCTGGCCTACTCTGTACTGTTCAGTGTTGTTGATAGAGGGTCGCGGTCAACTGGTCAATTCGTACCCTGAAAATATCTTGAGAGGGAGGAAAGCCGACAATACAGCTCAGTCATGTGACGAACCACACCTCTCCTGCAACCAGTTCTGAATCGGGGTGAAGGTTTTTGGCTGATCATATTTCTCATTTTTTCCTGTGCAAGGACCTGGTTGGCAGGTTGGTTGAAGAAGCCGTAAGCAGTGCTTACTTAACCATCGTGCATTGGCGAGGCATCCAGCAGACCTCTCATATATAATCATATTTATCATCTCTCACTGGATTTGAACCTAGGTCATGACAATCAGAATTGCTTAGTTCGTAGCGTTTTACCGACACTGTACCGATTGCAGATTAAGCTAACCGGGCACACAATGTCGCCGTTGGCCAATTCATCCCTTGCCTAATGTTTGTTGGGGTTCAGTGTTTACGAATTTTGGTGTAGTAGTGCAGTAACAGCAAGAGGATCAAATAGAATTTGCAAAAATAGTCCCGCTGCTCAAAGTCCCGTAAATTCGCAGAAATGTTTATGCCGTCCGTAATAGACACTTTAAATTCGATCCTTTTCTGAATTGAACTAAAATGCCTTCTCCCCCAGGTTAGGTTTGGATTCTAATTTATACCAATCAGCCATTCCCAACTTTTCGCAGTAAATCCATTACCAATTTCATCAGGATACGAGTTGACCAATGTGGTATTTTTTCAGGTACGATTGAATCACCGAAAATATACTGGTATGAATTGTCTGGCAACCGTCAAGAGCGGTGGTTCAAATGCTGCTGGTACTGGTAGCTAACTGCACAGGAAAACCAGTAAAGAACAATTTTGGCTAATTTGTCCTCTGTCCTGTTAAATGTACTGGTAGCATATTATCACCGAGCAGATGACTATATTTGGCTTTCTATCTTGGATCGAAACCTGCCATGGCTTCTAATAATTGGACTATCCTACAAGTTTGTGTAGCTTTTTGCAAACAAGTACAAATTGTGGGAAAAATTTGCCAAGTCAATTTTTTTTCTTTGTGCACTAGCATATTTATCAAATATAATAAAAAAAAATTGTTCTTTTAGTTAAGTGCCTTAAAACGTAGGCAATCGCCAAATTTTTCACATGCCTATGCCATGTGGCTTAATTACACATAATTATTACATTTTAGGCCCTGAAATAAAATTTCAAATAATTTGTTTGCTGCCAGCAGCACGATTTTTTAAATGTTTTGTGGTGATATAAAAGCAAAAACCCTATTTTATAGAAAATTTTTTGCCTGCATCACCGATTATAATATCATAATTTGACTCCGAAAAATCTTCCAAATTTGTCCCCCCACTTTCAAGGTCACTGGCTAACTGACAACTATTCTGGAGACAAATATGGTAAAAACTTAAGCTGATATCTGAAAAAAGGACCCCTTGTTTACTTGTTAAGGGCATACAGGCCTAGTCAGATAGTGCAACTTAAACAGGGGCGGCGGAAGGTGTCAGATAAATCTTGAAATCCATTTTGAAAAAATTTACAATATTCTTGTCTGAAATGCTTCATATACCGTACTATGGTTTCGCAAAGTCTTTACAAAAGTTCTGCAGATGGGTATGCCTGCATTAGAAACATAACAGACACATTTGGACCACCAATAGAAACATAACAGACACATTGGGACCACCAATAGAAACATAACAGACACATTGGGACCACCAAATTTTAACCACTCTAATTAGGTATTGGTTGACTTTTAACAGGTTCCTGGTCAGTAATGCAGTATTGACGCTAAAACACCTATCTTATAAATTAATCCAAGTTCATTACCGAAGCTTCCATTCCGCGGTTTTTAACTTGTAGTTAGTGCTAACCAAATTGTTTGATTCCTGGTTCTTATTGTATATTATTCGATTCCATAACTTTTTGGGAAATTAATTTACTATTATTTACTGAAATGAATGTAGGCTTATTTATTTTAGTTTTCTCCCAATCACTTTTAGGGATAGTGTTTCAACGATTCCTCAGAGGCGCTAAAAAATTTGATCCATCAGAAGAAAATTGAGTATATATATATATATATATATGAACAATATTCCATGATTTATGATATATCTTTTGCTAAAATAAATGAGCCGTCTTTATGAGTTTTTGCTAACAACCAAGGTGTAAAAAACATCCAAAATACTGCTGTTAACTGATGAAATAGTAGTGTTGATGATTTTTAGTTCCTTTTTACGCCTCAAGAAATGACAGATATTTCGGGAATCTGAAGAAAACATGAAGTTTTTAATGTAACCTTATACTTTGTTCTCCTAGATTTACTAAATGGGAATATTGTACACTAATGTAAATTATTTCAAACTCGAGTAATGTTAATTGTTTGACCAAATTGAATGTTGAAATCATTACGCAAGAGACGACTTAGAAAAGTACGAAGCGAGGGTGACTCATCATTGTCCTGCCAAGAAAAAGCTGGTTCATCGCTCGACCATTTTGAGCCGAAGTTTAGTCGACGAAAAAATCAGTGGACCTTAGGTGACAATAGCTCTGGCAATATGACAACTGTCAAACAAAAAATTGAGGTGATTATATTTCTTTAAAGTTCTTATGCGCTTTTCTAGCACGGTAATATATTTCAAATAGAAATGAGGTTTCTTTACTTGGTGCATCTCAATTGAATAGACAATGTAAAAAACAGACACACTAGCTCTATGTGGTTGATTTGAGATTTTTCATGCAGGTTTGATTTTTATTTCACTTGTAACTATGTTATTAAGGTATACTAAATATACTTTTGTGGATGCGATGGCCTAGTGGTTAACCATGTTGGCATCACAGGTTGAGGATCTCGGGTTCGAGTCCGGCACGTTCGGCTTGCTTATCCATGCCAACCACTCAACCCAGGGTGTAATACCTTGGGTAGGCTAAGCCGAACCGGAAAAGATCGCATCTTTCCAGCAATTGTAACCCTGCAAGTCTATAAGAGGCCGCTATTACATGGCCTTGGACAGAGTGATCCACTCTTGAGAAGTGACTATGAAATAAAACAAAATTGTTCCATTGTTTAGGGACTGTTGTAAACTGTAGTATACATCGAATGTGGATATTTTTCTGTTATCCCCTTCATCATATATGCTTTTCTTATTCAACAGGGTCTCTTGGATAGCGATCAACAAGCTTTAATTAACAAGAAACTCCCAAAGGAATTACTCCTTAGAATTTTCTCATTTCTTGATATTGTCACCCTTTGCCGATGTGCACAGGTATGACAATTGTTCTTATTGAATTTTGTTAATATGTATTTATCTGAATAGCAAGAACTAAGTTCATAAATGTGTGTTATGCTTCAAAATGGATGTTGAAAATACCTGTCCTAGGGCTTGCACAACAATGATTCAGGTATGCCGTATCTAGGGCCGGGTGACAGTTATTTTTTGCATTGGCATTATTGTTGGTATGGCATAACCTTGCTTTTTTCTGCTATAGGAAAGCCTGTCATTTTGTTTGTCCGAACATTAGGCACTCAAAACAGTAGGCTAGCCCATTCTACTTACTGCCTCTGCCTACTCTCTGCTCGTTTTTAATAGATTTTTCTACATGTTATCATTTATGTCTTATTATATGTTTGTTCATTCATTCCCTAGGTGGTGATGCGAAATAAATAAATCAAGTAAAATTTCAATAAATATAATAAAGTTTAATGAATTTTCTGTATATATTTGTATAATCAATTCAATTTGGGTGATTCGATTCAATTCTGACGTTAAACATTTCATACAGCCCCTGTCTGTACATTATGTTTTTGATTTAGATTTCAAAAGTTTGTCTTTCATTGTTCAACATATTTCCTACAGAGAATAGTTTTGAGATTTTATTGAGATTTGCTTTAACCCAGATTGCAAGCAATGGCTAAAATGGACCAACTAGTTGCAATTCACCCATCATTTAATTTATAAAAGATATTGCCTATGATTCGGTAATAGTTAACTATAATAGATTCAATTGCTTTTATTGAATATTATGAATTTGTGATATGAAGGTCACCACATATGTTAGCTATTGTGTGTGTTGTGCTTGTCTTGATCTCTGCTATTCACCCATGATATGTCATTTTTGATTATCTAACCATTGAAGCATGTTGAATTTGGGAATGAGAATTTAGTTTAGACTTCGTTCATAAAGTGGATCTCATAATATCAGATACCAGTATTCAAAATTGCTTCTTTTTAAGCTTATATTTTCTACGCTAGTTCGAGAAATTCTGTCCAAACTTCTTTTGCTAGGCAGAAGGCACTGATCCGGCTATGCAACTAAGAGGTGGTCTATTTGTGGCTCATGCTCGACAAAATAAACTTTCTGAATGGGGATTTGCAGTAAAATGTAGATAGAAGTCCAATTCTGCAATGGAAAATTGGACATATTACATGTTCTTTTTACTGAATGATTTATTCTAAAATAATTATAATACATCATGAAATTTTATATTTTATAAATTATTGATGCTGCCATGAAAAGCATTACTGATGCTTTCAACTAGCCCTTTGTTCCAATCAAAGAACACAAATTAATTTTTTCGGGCACATGAGAGAAAATACAATTTTGCCACGTTAGTTTAGGGTTTCAAATTGCATAAGAAAATGCTGACCTGAATCATTTTACTGTATATATTATTGCAACAAATCTTCATCTTATCAATTTATATATCCACCTTTTGCAAACTTTAAATCTTCGCTTTGACCTAACTTTGCCTTTTTACTTTAACTTTGCACACCAAAAGCATAGAACAATAGCACAAGATTAGCAGTTTGATTTCAAAATTCTATCTATACAAATATAGCATTCCAGGTTTTACTCATTTATATGTTTGCAATTGACATAAACATCTTAATATATTGCATCAATCCTATCACATCAGATCAACTGATAGAAAAAAGTGCTAAACTGAAGCATGACATATTTATGACAAAATTTTCTTCAAATATTTCCCCTTATGTGTGTCTTTATTTTATCAATGGCATCCCCATTCCAATGAAATGTTTTCTTAGGTCTTAAATATTTTATGAATTTGTGTGCGTGTCTCGTTCAATTTTTTTGAAACATGAATAGTAATTTTATATCTCTTTTGAATTTGTGAGAATTAGTATGGCCAATATTCAAGTTCATTCGCTATTCAAAAGAAGTTTTATAATTAGCATCTAGGTTCTATTTGTTATAGATTCAAACAGTTTTCATTTTATTCCAAGTATGGCAATAGAGTCCATATTACATCTATTTATAAGCTGAATGATAATATGTTCGTTGACTCATTTTTTTTATTTACAAATTTCTAGTTTCACATGAATGAAAAAGACCTAATATAAACTAGAGTTCGGATACCAGTGATATTCACGATATCAGTGATAACGGATATCTGGACAATTTAATTGCTTTCTGTCCAGATATTGAAAAATGCATAATAAACTTTCGAAACCTATATCATAACTTCTAAATTTATTTTTGAGTTCACCCGATCTACCGGGCCTGGAATTTTTTTTACAATACGCCTAAACCTTCACACAACAAGAGTTCGACCTGTTTCAATGCTTAGGGTATGGAATAGTTGAAAATTTTGAGGAATATTTGGACATTCTCCACCCAGATATTAAAACCTCAACTCAAAAGTCCTATAATGTAATTCACTAGTCCTTTTTTCTTCTTTTCTAACAATTTCTAAGTTCCTTTTTCTAACAATTTCTAAGTTCCTTTTTCTAACAATTTCTAAGTTCCTTTTTCTAACAATTTCTAAGTTCCTTTTTTTAACAATTTCTAAGTTCCTTTTTCTAACAATTTTGCTAGAATTATTAGGGACTTTTAAGTTTTTTTCCCCATTAGAGGGTTCAACGATATGTTTTCTAAAAATAAAACATTGTCTAATGCCCCCATAAACCGTAGAATATTTCCCTATTTTAATAAATTTACAAAATTTACTTTGCAAGATACAGCCATTTAGTGATGCCCTTGTCCCAATATCTTTTTTTTCATCATTTTTTGTGATATAATTTGCAACATGATGGTGAGGCCAATGTTATGTAAATAAAGCTTCATATTGGATTCAAAATATACACAATAATATGTTATTTTGACTAGCGGATATATAGTCCTCGTCCGAAAAGTCTCAATATAGATTTTGGGATTTTTCTACGTTGATTCATTTTGCTGTCATGAACTCCACCGGGATCAAATTTTAAGTTGGACCAAATAAACTATGAAGCGGTTAAAATTCGACCGAAAGTATTAGATTTTATTTATTAATAGTTGTGGCCAAAATCTAATCGGCACGATCCATCAATCAGTCACTCATGCTTAACAAAACATGTTTGCATAAAATTTTCCTGACTAGGAGCAGTGTTGTTGATATAGCTTTTTGTAATGTGATATTAGTCTAGGGCTCTTGAATGTACTGGTAGCATTTTTCTGTTCGTATGTGATTGGGGTTTAAATTAGGGATTCAAAGGTTCATAAGGATTCCCAAAATTAAAAGTCTTCATGGACCGGATTGCCAGAGTCAAAATCGGCAAGATTTGCTTAATTTTGATTGATTGGCAGTTTGGATCGGGCTTCAAAATAGCTCGACTCGGATCAGGTTCTGATTCAGACTCTTAATGCAAAAAATTAATATCACTTTAACGCGTATAGAAATAGTTGAAAGCTTGCTGTTCGGGATGTCAGGATCAGAAGTGTGATATTGTCATTCCGGATCGGATCATGTTTGGATTCAGTCCACAATTTGAGAATCTGGTCAGGTGTGGATTTGAAAACTCCCCGACTCCGCAGACCTCTACCTGGCATTAATATTTTAAAAACCTATCAGTAATAATTTGGTGTTGGTGGCATATAGTTTTAAGCCAATATTCAACCAAAATTACAAATATACCCTAGCAAAATTTAAATTCTTACTCCAAATAACTAGTTCGAACCCTGCTATGATGTGTCGGGGATTAGTTTTTTAGCAAATTTTCTGGAAACTAGGAACATATAAACAACATACTTTCCCAATGTTACTTATTGACTCATCGCCAGACTAATATTTTTATGAAGAATGCGTTTTTGTTTACTCTCTAAGTACAGCAAATAAAACATGTGTGACTCGGCTGGAGTGTTATGAAATAGGAAAGAATACATAATATTCACTAGTTATGTCTGCTTCTGCACGATTGCCTAGTGGTTAACGCATTGGCAACACAGGTTGAGGATATCTCGTCCATGTCACTCGGATTGATTTCGGCTTGTTTATAACCTCGCTCTTACTCAATCCGGGGAGTAATAACATGGTTTGGCACAGCTAAATCGGAAAGGTCATATCTTTCCAATAACGCTACTGGTAATCATGTTCACTTTTAAGTGTCTTCTGGTATAAAGTCATGCTCACTGCTCAGTAATCCACTAAATTGAATGACTGTAAAAAAGAACAAAAAAACACTTCTCTCTTCCGTTTTGCTCTTTATGAACACTGCCATATTGTTGTAGACAAACTGTTCATATATGACTTGAATCATGAGATTGCTTTGAGATGAGCGAAATATAATTAAAAAGCGAAGACAAGATCCACTCAATTTTTCGAACTAGATTAAATTTTGAAAACTTTAAACTGAATTCTCATTAATCGGTTAATTGAGGTATATCCCAAAAATTCAAATCTTTTAGTTTGCAATAATTACAAAAGAATACAATTTTATCTTTTCTTGACTTCATGAGAAAAATAATATTTGTTGAAGGGTTTAAAAACCACCAATTCCGTTATTTAAATATTTGGAAGATCCAATATGAATGTATTAGACAAAGGTCTAACATCAAAGTAATTTTATAAATGCCATTGATGCCAGGCACATTAATACAAATATTAATTCAAGATATTGTTTTTCAATTTTGCGGGGCAGATATCATTTATTACTTCACTGTAGCGAATCAGTTCTTCATGGAGTGTTTCATGTTTGCGGAAAAATGGACAGATTTCCGTTTTGTCATGTTTTTTGCCATATCAATGATAATTTTTTTCAATTAGGAAAGAAAACTGTTTCATTGTATCATTCATGTGTATTTAATTCTATCATTATGATATAACAAAATTACAATGAAAGAATATAGCATACAAAAATAACACAATAGATTTAAAGAAATTGCAAAATCTTTCAAATCAAAAATTTCACTGTGTTATTAAGCATGTGGCACAGATGGGTCGTGTGCGATCCATTGGTGTCTCTCACTTTAGAAAGTCATTTTCATTATAGGGTAGACATGACTCATTCTCGTCTCATTCTCATTAGTTAGATAGTTTCTACTCATCTTAGGCGACACAGAGCAATATTAACTCTGCTTTTCTTTGAATTTAATTTTCTGGATATGTCCTTATCCGAATAGTCGGTTATTTTAGAATTTTATTTATTAAAAGTAATATTTATTTTGTTGTGAAATTAATATATCATAATGTAATGTTATTTTTCGCAGGTCTCTAAATCATGGAATACACTTGCATTGGATGGAAGCAACTGGCAGTCTGTAGATCTATTCAATTTTCAGACTGATGTAGAGGTATGTAATAAGTTTTTTCTTTTCATCAAATATTGAAAATAAAGAGGATTAAGCCTGACTTTTTAGTGAATAATAAGTGATTTTCTATCAACTTCATATTGTAAAAAATGGTATAGTCTACCGGTAGTGTAGTCAAAATACGATAGAAAACCTAATTTCAATCATTTAATAAAACCTTAAAAGATATTTGCAAGTTAATTTCTTATACAAATCATATTAAATTGTTTACATTAGTAGCCTGGTATCCTAAGCTATTTTGTAGGAAGACTATGGAGTCTTATTTATAGCAAAATATGACCTAATATTACTTTTTACAGAAAAAAGTAAGTTGTATATGCAACTTCTTTTGTTAAAAAGCTTTTAACATATTTAGAATTTGTCTCAAATTTTCATGAAAGCTTCATAAATTATCTGAATGACTGATTGTCATTGTCAAATAAAAGTCCAGTACAAGCAAAAGCTCTTTAGGTATTGTGTACTTTGCTTTATGGTATTGATTCAGTTGAATGGGAAAATGTACACAGAAGTCCAATATCATACAGTTTGAGAATAACTGTCACATCGCGTATTCATGTTAAGTTTTTGATATTGTCCTCAGATTGGGCTGTTTAAAAAATTGTTTTTCTGAAAAATATATGCCAATTTTAGTGTCTTTGATAATTTTCCTGGAAAATATATTTTTTTATTATAATACTTTTGATTCGAATATTCGATATGATTCAGAATTTAACAGTTATTTGATTTTGGCTGACCAGATCCCAATCAGAAATTTTATTCTGTCAAGCATGAGTCTTAATCTTAGTAGCAAAACTTGTTTGAAGAAGTTCGATTGATCAAAAGATGGTTTTCAACCCACTGTGACAAGGGGTGGAAAGTTTCCGGAAATTTTGAAAATTGTCCCAAAAAGTTTCAGGGAATTTTTAGGGGCCTTGGAATATTGAAAATATTGGGAATTTTCGTATAATTTAGATTCTAATCACTGTAAAAGATATTTTAAACCATCTTTATATGTTACCCCCTTATAAAATTTAATCTCATGATTAGAGATCAATTGCTTTAAATCTAGGAATAATTAATCAACCATGAACATGATTAAATCACAAGTAGGGCTGGGCCATTTGATTCTGGGCATAGGAACAAAAACTTGCTAAACTTAGTAAATTTTCAATAACAAAATGCAATCAACTCTGGTCAATGTTAAACTAAATCAATTGCATTCTGTTGTTCAAATATGGAACTTTTTCCTCTTCGACATGGTACGTGAATTGAAAATGTATTCCCACCGTGATTCTTTATGTTAGTATTAGTAATTCATAACTAAACATTTTAGGAATTTCATAATAAAGACAAAAAACGGTATATTCATTATTTATAGAAAAGTGGAAATTCTATCGGATTCGAAAAAATATTCGAATCAGAGGTGAATTCTAAATGTTTCAGGTTGCCCAGCCCTAATCTTAAGTTAACAAGCAAATGACAAATCAACTCAAGTTGACATAAATGAAGCAAGCGATTGAAGTCGTCATCCGCTCATAGGAGTAGATGCAAATCCAATAAGGATTTTCTTCAAATATGCCTGAACCTAGAACAATCTTGTCAGTGAATGTATTTCCATTTTCGAAACTAATGTACACAAAACAAAATATCATAAGGTAATGATGTATACTTGTTTTATGATATTAAATGCCTGGCCAAGTTCTTGAAAAGTATCAAAGTTCCTGTCAATTCCTGTTTTTTGCCAAAATTCCAGAATGTAAATTACTTCCCATGAAAATTCCTAAATTTTGCAACCCAACTATGACAGAAACGTGTTGTCCTTCTTGTGTCCAAAGCTTTCATGTCATTATTTCGAATGAACACAAAGCTGTATCCTTGTGGGCTGTGGTGGCGTGATGAAAGCGACGATAGCTGCCGAACGTAATACCTAATGAATGACACGGGTTCAAACCCCAGCAAAGTATGTTCAAGGCCGATGAACGAAAAAGCCTTCGATGAGCAATACACGCAGGGTGCCCTTGGGCGAGGCACTGTAACCCACAGCCTTGGACGATGCTCGATAACCTTACCGGTTACTCATTGGTTCCACACTGGATGGAATAGCAAGACACAAGATAAATCTTGTAACCAGATATGATTGTAAACATTGTTAATTACATACTGTGAAATAAAGTTCATTTCATTTCATGTTTGTAAAACCATCAACATTGCAATTTCATAGCTGTATTGGTTATTTTGAAGCATTTTGTACAGTTTTCTAGTTATGTAAGTCGTGGCCTTCATTTGATTTCTTGAATTTTTGAAATTGTCCAATTTTGAATATCGTTCAAATCCTTTCAACGTTCTGTTTAATCTACAACTCTTCGTACATTAAACCTAATTTGAGCGGGGATTTTTCCACCTTGTTGGTAATGGCTTTATCTCTGTGCATTCGAAAATTCCCGTTGCTAATGAGTTTTAGTCAACCAGTTTGTATCCTGTCAAAAATTTTTGCTGCAAGTATGAGTCACTCATGTATATAGGTAATACAAAAATTAAATTTCACATATTCTGATAGGGAAATACTGAAAGTAATAAATTTATTCAGTGGTTAAACATGTTGACATTGTAGGTTGAAGATCTCGGGTTCGAGGCCCGACGAGTCCGGCTCGCTTATCCATGCCCACCCCTAACCCAGGGTGTGATAACTTGAGTAGGCTAAGCCGAACAAAGATGATATCTTTCCAATAATTGTCCGTCTATGAGTGGCCGCTCTTACAGGGCCTTGGACTTGGTGATCCACTCTAAGAAGTTGCTATAAAAAATAAAAAAAATTCAATGTACAATCTTTTGACAAAATGTTGTAACAGGGTCTGATGCTGAGTATTACAATTTGTGTATGTGTAATGATTTTAAAGATCTTCTTTAATTAACAGGGAAAAGTTATTGAAAACTTATCGAAACGTTGTGGAGGATTTCTGAAGACTTTATCATTGAAAGGATGTCATAATATAGATGATAAAACATTACAAATATTCTCGCAACATTGTCGGAATCTTGATAAACTAATTCTTGATAAATGTACACAGATAACAGATAAGTAAGTAAATAAAGTTTCAAGTTTGTGTTTATTAGAATTTTTATCACAAAGTCTAACCTTTTTAAACTAATTTGACCATGGTGGCATATACAGCGTTTTTACAAGTCACGAGGATGGATAGTTTGTTCAGCAAATTATTTTCTTTTTCATAATATTTTACGGTTAGAGTGGGAATTTTGGAATATTTTTTTGTTTCATATAAATTCACTCTGAGAAAGACCAGAAACAGTGCTTAAAAGAAACAACTACCGGTCACCTAATAGCAAAGAGCTACTAAGCGATATAGTACCAGCAGCTGGTATCTGAATGGAAAAAATCCCAAACAGAGCTAAACCGCCATCGTAAATTGCAGTGTGTGGTATCTGCCTTGGGCGAAGGTAAAATCATCTACCACTTCTTTGCTTCCTTTCAGTCGACTCTTGACACACGCAGGAAATACGTTAGGGCTATTCCAAAGCTTGTAGTTAGGGCTATTCCAAAGCCTGTACATAAAAGATTATCAGAAAAATGCGGCTGGTAAAATGTTGCAAATCATAGATAGTTTAGACTGGACCTGTGTATTTTGAAAGTCCTGCCTCTTTTGATGTTAAGTTTGTGTTAAGAAATTTAATTTAACCGATATCAGAGTATATTGCATTTCAGGTCACAAAATTAGCTGTACTATGCTATTGTGAAAGCTTGTGAATAATTCTTGTAATATGGGGAATAAAATTCAGATATTTTGGTGTTTTACAAAATTTTTGCGTAAAAAATTTTTAGTAATTAGAGCAACTGCGCTCGAAAAAATAGTTAACATCAAAAAAAATTCAGCATGTGGGCGATATTTGATGATATATCTTTTGATAGAATGTGGACATGCCTCTTTTGAGTGTCTGATAGTACACCAATCGTAGGAAAAGGTTCATAATTATCAATACTGAGCTATGCAATAGCAATGTTAGTGGTTTTGAAACTTTTTGGCCCAAGACTGACAGGAATGTTCTTGGCATTCGAAAAAAATATGTTCTGTAACTCCACTCTGGTCTATGTTGAATTTTACAGTTAAAAATATTATATGGGCTACATCAGGATTTTTTTAACAAAATGGTTCCTTTCAGAACAATTATAAAAATCCTAGCTAACGCATTAATTTTACTAATCCGTTCTTCATGGCTTTAAAAATGGAATTTTTGATTATTGGTTTTACCTTGGACCACGTTTTTGCATAATAATTTGTATTATATAATTGTGTACACATATGTTGCTTTCTGTCAAGCATAATTGAAGCAGTTTACCACATTATGAATACCATGTTAATCATGCCTCGACCACAATCAATAGAGATATTTTAGCATTTTACTGCTATTGACGGTAATTCACAATTGCTCCATCCGGCTAGTTTGCGCAGGAAAATATTTATTAAATATAAAAATTGTAAGTTGCAAATAGTTTGTTCGGATATCAGACTTTTTCCTATCCGAATAATGGCTGGAATAGATGGGACAGGATTTCATTTTTATCCTGCGAGAGAGAGAAAGTGTGGCGAACCACGACCTTTCTTGCAGATGCCAGTTTTGAATCTGGCTTCACATTCCGTGTACATGGGCATATAGTTGGTGGAGGAAGCCGTAAGCAGCGCTTGCATGAACCTCTGTAAGCCTGAGGAGTAAAGCAGATCTTCTGGTATACTGGTAATCTTCCTTTGCAGGACTCTGAACTCTGGTCGTTAGAAAAGCATACTCCCAATGTTTTACCAACTTGTATATCTAGATTATTGCATTATCTCTCATCCAGATATTACCTGGATATTATTAAAAGTGCACTGTGATACCTACCTTAGTTCAGGAATTTTTCTTTTACGACCATTAATCATGCAAGTAATTCAAACCGTCTAATTTTCCTCAGGACATTATTCAGTTTGGGACGCAACTGTCCTCTCCTACATGCTCTCCACACAAGCTCTTGTCATTATGTTTCTAATGAAGGATTAAGACATCTTGGGTGAGTTTTGATATCTCTTGTATTGGGTTGAGTATTGTATACATCTAGGGGGAGTTTGACACATCTTATATAAGATCTTGTTCCAGTGACCAAAAAGTCTCACAATCATCAATACTGCTATTCCATAGCAGTATTAATGATTTTGAAACTTTTTGTACAGTTTTGCTGCTACCAGACAATCAAAAAGAGTTCATTTCAGTCTTTCATCAAGAGATATATCATTAAAAAAGTATTACCAATTTGCTAAATTTTCTTCTGATAAAATCATTTTCTTGAGGTGTCTGACTAGCAGACGTTCTGTCAGTCTGGTACAGGTACTGATAGAATGTTAGCTACTCTGCTGATCAAATGACAGCCATCGAAAAAAAACTTTGATAAAATATTTGATATTTATGATGATATTTTACTATGTATTCTGCTTATGGTGCAGTTACTAGTTTCACATGCCACCAAACCGGATAGATCATGACTTTGATGCGAAATGGGCAAATTATGGTTGGATATCAGCAATTTGAACATTATTTCACTTACATATCGTTTAATAATCTGAACTAAGGAAAACCCCAACCATGGTTCTTTTAACAGGGAGGGATGTCGGCATCTACAATTTCTTGATATATCTTGGTGTGATAAAGTGAACGACGCCGGGATTGAACATATTGCGAGACATTGCTCAAAGCTAAAGGGTTTGATATTGACCGGTGTTACCTTGGTACGTGGAAGAAGTTTTTGACTTTATTAGATCAAAAACATTGTTTCACAGAGAAGTCTAATTGGGGGGGTGGCGAAAATTGAACTACTTTTGATATTGGTGTGCCCAGTTTGTTCAATTGGTAGAAGCATTAGGGGATACGCTTCGAGCTACGGATCTCTGATCGTTGTGACGAGACTTCGAATCCAGTGAGGGATGATTATATGTGAGAAGTCCGCTGATCGCCTCACCGGTGCACGGTAGTTCACTCAACCTCCACCAACCAGTTACATGCACAGGCAAAGTGAGAAATAAGACCAGCCAGACAAACATTCGCCACGATTCGGAACTGGTGTGGGTACCAGAAGTCGTGGATCTCCATATGATGCAGCTGAATTCTCAGCTTTCTTCTCCCGCAGGATAAAATTGATTCCTTTCATACTGAATCGAATCACTTATCCGGAATTACTCAAAAATAATAAACAATAAAACATATTTTCCTAAAAATTGTAACATACATAAAATTTATATTTATTATTCGCAAATATGTACCAGTACTTTTTTTTTTGCTGATTTACAACAAAAAACCAACGAGCCGAATAATTCATATTCTTAAATTACAAATTTAAATTGATTACTTTAGACGGCTGTATTTATTAACAAGATTAATAAATGAATGTATTTATTATTTTCTAGATCTCAAATGAGACTTTACAAACACTTTCACAAAATTGTCCTGAGTTGAAGCAATTGAATATACAGAAGTGTACGGTAAGTCAATATTAATCATTTCAAGCTGATAAACGGTCGTCAGGTCAGGGGTTGGGCAATAAAACGTCCTCTTAATTCCTTGTTTATTTGAATGTGACTGGTAGAATTATAATTTTTCTAAATTTGACAAAAACTGATTGGAAAACTCACTTGTGTGACAATTTATATCTCCCCATTCAAAAAAATGTTTATTCAGGAATGAACCATGAACCAAGTTTTTTTTGAGGTATCCGAAAAGTTATGTATGTTTTTTTTTTGCTATTTTATAGCAGTATTGATGATGTTTCTTTTTCTTCAGTTTGATTAGGCTATTATCAGACACTTTCTAAGAGACATTTAAATGTTGCCAATTTACCAAGTTTTCTTCTGGTTGAAAATATTTTCTTTGCGTTTCTTAGTAGCAGAGTAGCTGTCTTTCTGCCAATCTGGAGCTACTAATAGATCGAGTCACAGAGATGAGACCCATTAATTGCTCATGCTTGACAAACAAATTCTGAAAAAAATGTGAATTTGTCGTGTGTGGATTTTCTCTATCCTGTAATTAAAGAGAAGATAATTATAAGTTTCAATGTTCTGAGCAGTATTATGTGGAAATGACTATTAAACCGATGGAATCTGAGATATATGTCACATATCGTCTAATATATAATTAATTACTTTATTCAAACTGAATCTCGAGTGTCCTGGTAATTACATGGGTATGTTCTTAAGTTCATCTCTTGCTATACTTTGATGGTTCAATCTGAGTGACAGAATCCCCTTTTTTCCTCGTTTCCGAAATGTTGAAAAAAGCTTCAAAACCATCAAAAGATAATTTTACAGCTTTTATTCTAGTTTGGTTGCCAACAGATACTCCGAAAGGGGGGTTTAGTTTAATTTTTTATGAAAGATTGCCGGCTTGTAAAATTTTCGTCCCATGACAACTATTTGCTTCGTCCCAGTAGTGTAAATGCTGACGTCAGGATTCAATAATAGGATTGGAATAGGGATGACTTGTCTGAATAGCCTGGTACTTTAAAATTATGATTAAAAATTTAGATTGTACCTTAATTGATTAATTTTGCAGTGACATCATGATATATGCCAAATTTTACGTTGTAGAATTTGACATAGATCTTGATTTTGATTCAAAACATCGTCAAATATCTGCAACTTTGTTTATCTCAATCAAACGCTGCAACATTTGCAATAGTAAATTGCGAAACAGTTAAAACCAAACAAAAACAACTCTAATTAATTTAGTTAAAAATCGCATATTTGCATTATTTTTCAACTGATCAATTTTGCAGAAAAATCATGATTTATGCCAAATTTTACAATGTTACAATCTCGATTTTGATACAAAATATGCTTAAATTTCAGCAATTTTTCATCTCGAATGACGAAACAGGTTCTATTCATAATAGTGAATTTCGA
Source organism: Styela plicata (assembly GCA_963675895.2). NCBI lineage: Eukaryota > Metazoa > Chordata > Ascidiacea > Stolidobranchia > Styelidae > Styela > Styela plicata. The sequence goes on from OZ023141.1 coordinate 18,504,874, forward strand.
AACAGTTAAAACCAAACGAAAACAACTCTAGCTAATCTAGTTTAAAATTATAAATTTACATTATTTTTCAACTGATTAATTTTGCAGAAAAATCATGATATATGCCAAATTTTACAATGTAAAATCTTGATTTTGATGCAAAACATGGTCAAATTTCAGTAATTTTGTTATCTGGAATGTCGAAACATGTTCTATCTATACTAATGAATTTTGAAACAGTTCAAACCAAACAATAAGAACAACTCTACATGGCACAAAAATCTAAAATCTCTCTTTCATCTTTTTAGTGGTATATGATATTCGAATAGACTGAGTTTGCTTTTTTATGACTTGTCGAATCTAATACAATTGCAAAGAAATTGGAAACCATAAATTTGACAACCATATTTCTGATATGAGAATGTATATTGGAGTTTTGGAATTGGATTTGGCTAGATTCTGTTCAACTTTATTATATAGCGCAATTCGCAAATCAATTTGGTATCATTTATTTGGAGATGAATTTTGAAATATTCTACACTCATGTCTGTTGATACTAATCGAAGTATACTTATGGTTCGGTTTGTTATTTGTTATTTATTTAGACTGAATTGACCGACTAAAATTTTTATGTTTGAAAATATTTCAAATCTCATTAATTCCAGTCAATTTGGCAAATATAATGGGCAGAATAATTGATTTTCTGTCATTGTTTGAGGCCGCTGACCTTTTTTCTCCAAATTGTTTATTGTTGTGAATAATTGTGGGACGATTTTCTTAATATGTCTTTAGAGAATTGAGGTTATTAAATTCATTCAATTTTATCAAATTGAGGTAAATTTCAAATAAATGACATCATTGTTCTTTAATAAGCATTTCTTCTTGTTCACACTTACACAAGTTTTATTTCTGTAACATTTCGTCTGACCAGAGTCCGACTTTTTCAGACAAAGCACTTTAGAAATTAATTTTAAGCTTTTTATAATAAATGTTTAGAGAATAAAGGGGAATAAATGATATGATTGTTCTTCAAGCATTTTCCAGGTCCTGCTTCATACTTACACTATTTGTGTTTCTGTACCTTTTCATCTGACCAGAGTCTGTCCAAAAATCTGCTATTTCTTAGCAGTATTAATGATCGTAAATCTTTTTTCACTTTTCAACCGCTATAAGACACTAAACAATGATATTTCAAAGATATACCGCTATATTGTGAAAAAATTGTCTAATGGTGAAATTTCTTCTCGTGAAACCAGATATATTTTTTGTTAACTATGGCATTCATAATGCTGTTTTTCATCGAAAACATTGCTGAATTTAAAATGTGTTTGATGTTATGTATTCATATTAATTTCTTCCAGAATGTATTTGAAATTGCAAAATTTTTGGTAATTTCCCTGCAAAAGTTGTATGCACGAACTCGTATAATTGGTTATGAAACTGTATGGCTTTTCCTTCTAGTCTTAACCAGGGATGGCCAATGCTGAATGTCTTGCTATTTTGGTAAATTTGAAAAAAAAATAATGAATATCGAATGCATTCGAAGTTTGTTCATTTTTACAATAACAAACGCTCGTTTAGCTATTTTCATAAAAACTTTAAAGTATGATATTCAGAAAACAATCAAAATGTCTTTTGTTCATTTGCTTTCTTGAAAGCAATTTGAATATTATGCCAAGCATAACTTTTTCTGATGAATTTATACACATCCATGCTAACAAGGTTACAAATCTTAATTAAAATATACCTTTTCTAAAATGTATCTAAATACAAAATTTTCATCTGAGTATGGCATGTTCATTTTCGAACTTATTCGAATAATCTATTGATTTTGGATATTTTTCGTTTGAACAGTATTTGGAATCCACTGTATAAGAATAAAATAATGTTCCAACACCTCAGATAAATAAAATTGGCGATATTGTTCGACAGCCAGAAAATGGTAGCCATCATGAGAAGATTTGACAAATTTCAAATATTTCATGTTATAACTGTCTGTGGCTAGAAGATTGAATTGTCTCCCCTTGAGTGTCTGGTAGTAACCAAAGAGTAAAAGAGGGTCCGACAATTCTGAAGCTCTTTCTCCATCTGAAGAAAATGACATGAACATTTCAGACACTCGAATAACAACAAAATTCTCCCTCCCTGCCCAGGATGATCTTGCTGTGCAAGTAAGAAAAAAACTTCCATTTTAAATAAAAATCTCACTTATTCTTTTGTCTTTATTTTTGCAGAAGATAACAGATGAGGGTATTCAACTTCTATGTAAAGGATGTTGTATGCTAGAATCAGTTAATTTATCTGACATTACTAATCTACAGGTATTTCTGATTTATCGATTTCTCTTTCCGCAGAAATATTAAGTTTATTGTAACCTGCTTTCGTTAGAATATGATCTAATTTCTTCACATACAAGATTAAAGTGCAATGGATCTTAGGGTGCCCGGTTAGTTCAATTGAGTGGCAGTTTATCTTAATCGCTAAAATCATTAGGAAAACGCTTTGAACTGATCGTCCTTTCAAGTTTCGAATCTTCCAAGTAAAGAATATACGCGAATAGTCTTCTGAACATCTCATGTGAGCACAGCATGTGATAAAAGAGTAAAATGTTCGACCAAAACCTTCAAACTTCAAAACTGGTGTCTGTGTCACCTGTGTCATGGTTTACTATATGGCTGAGTCGTATTCTTTGCTTTATTCTCTGCTGCGAAAAAATTAAGTTCTATTTTATTCTAATAACAGCGAATAATTAATTCAAAATTTTATTTACAATATCTGAGCGATTATATTTCAGTATATATGAGATAATTTCAAGTTATTACTACATTGATTATACTGATATATTTTTATCGGCTACAATATAATATCATCAACGTTAACACCAGGGCAAAAGTGACAATATTATGCCAAAGAAATAATAGTCATAATGTATTTCTGGTAACTTTCGCTGTGTTTTTTGGCAGTGATTCACTTTTTTCGTATTCTTAATCATTGCGATAGGATTTGTGTTATAGCACTGCAAGTTAGCTTCCTGAAAGATTTATTTTTATTTAGAAATCTTGATTTATTTGAAGTCTTGCATATTATGTTAGTTAAAGTTCATATAGTAGCCTCCAATATCATACAACAATTTGTAAATCCTTTAATTTTCCAGGATGAATCCCTACGTGCATTATCACAGTACTGTAACAAACTACAAACATTGCAAGTAGCTCACTGCACACACCTAACTGATGCTGGATTTGTAACATTAGCCAAGGTAAGCAGTGTAGCAGATTCTTATTTTTCTGAGTTTCTCAAGCAGTCATTTTCCTATGGTGATTCAAAAAGCTGGGAGCTTTTTGGAAGATTTATCCTGTTAGCGTAAGATGCAAAAGTTACTGACGATCTTAACTTGAATATGATACATTTCGGTTCAGGCAGTTGTCAGGGATGTCCAAACCAATTTGAATATATTTGAAAATCAACATATTCGATACATATTTGATATTCTGATTTTAGATATATTTCAGAATAGTTACATATGATAATATTTAGTTTTTACTGATTATATATCTGAACAGAAAAGACATAAAAATATATTTTCGTTCAAAAAATTATATGGAATGAATAAAACTATGTACCATGCTGGAAATTTTTTAGGTTTTATGAATAATTTATTAAAAATATTTGAATCCTGCTTTTCATCAAATACAGGGCCTAATTTTTTTCATATTCAAATTACTCTGAGTAAGGCCTGAAGCAGTGCCTAAAACGAACCAACAGCCAGTTAATGGCGGAGGGCTACTAAACGATGTACGTATTCAGTGCAGTGAGTAGTATCTGCCCTGGGCGATGGTGAAACCATCTACCACTTCTTTCAAATGTACTTGATGTTTCATATTCGAAAATATTTTTTATAGACTTATTCCTTTTACTCTGTATACAAAGTATATTATTTAGCTGAAAACTTTCGCATTTCCTATATTAAACGTGGATTGTTTGGCAGTTGTGTAAAAGTAGTAGTACTATTATGAAAAGTGCATCTTCATATCATTTATCTAGAATTGTCCAGATCTCCAGCGAATGGATTTGGAAGAATGTATTCATGTATCTAATACAACATTGAGACATCTTGCTACACACTGCCCTGACATTACTGAATTGGTAAGTGTAAAATTCAAATGGTTTTTCTTTGTGTCAACTTTTACCAATGATTTGCAAAAATGGAATTGTTTTTCAACTACCATATATGTTATTTTCCTTATTTTTTGTTATTAAAACTTCTCTATTCACGGCCAGAAGCAGCTCACAAAGGGAACCAACTAGTGCAAAAGAGCTACTGAAATATGCAGTACCAGCAACTGCAATCTGAACGGATAACATCCCAACAGAACTGAACCGTCATGGTAAAGTCCAGTGAGTGCGCTCAGGGTTATCAATCGAAACGAATGGCTGTACAGCAGATGAATATTTTTGTGGCGTGGGCTGTTTGCACGAATCCTTGCTAACAGTCGAGATGATCGACTTTAAAGCATTTGTTAGGATATAATATGACTATATCGGTGTATGAATACTTATTTTTATGAACAAAATTCGTTGGAATCTTACCTCTCTAAAAATTCTCCAGATGTGATAAATTCATATTAAACGTATTCGAAAATGTTGCCCTCAATCCATATGATTTTTCTTCAGACATTGTCACACTGCGAACTGATAACTGATGACGGAATCCGAGAACTTGGTTCTGGTATTTGTGCTACAGAGAAACTAAAAATACTAGAACTTGATAATTGTCCTCTCATCACTGATTACAGTCTTGATCATCTTATGGGATGCCAGGTAATTGTTCGGACAGTATGAAAAGGCTTGGCCAAAACCAAATATTTTAGTATTTCTAATATATTCTAAAAATCAATTTCAAATATTGAATACATTCTAAATTTAGCAATATTATTGATGAATGGTAGCATTTTAACTGCTTTAAAGAAAAATATTATTAGCAAAATTTAGAGAATTTTGATTATGGTACACAATTTCCGTTATTCCATGAATCTATGTCAAATTGGAGAGTGAAAACGAATTTTTCTGTGGATTCTTCAAGATTTGTGAAATAGAAATGACATATTTCCATGTCCCATTATTCTGAAATGTATCTAACATCAAGGATTTTACTATATCGATTATGTTAATTTTCGAATGTATTCGAATATTCGATTTGTATGATTCAATAAATGTTCTGAATAGTAGTTTTTTAGTCAATCAGAAGTTTCATTTTGTCAAGCATGTGCCACAGATGGACTGTGTCTCTTTGGCGCATTCCATCAGCGACACAAGCTTAACTAAACATGCTTTGACAAAAATTTTCTTATTGAGTTTTCATAGGATCAGTAAATTTCGTTATTTCAATATATATTTAATAGAATTAGAAATGTTTTCAAAATTTGGCTAATCATTGTTACTGCTCCAGGGTTAAAGAATCTGGTTTTTCTTCGGGTGTCCTCTAGTAATAGCCAAAACGACTTTTGGTTTCATAATCTAATTGAATAATTTTCTCGAATCTAATTCATATAATGAGCAAACAAAGAAGTTGTTCTATCGGCTCATACCTTGGGTGAAAATTACACTTATTTATGAAAAAAATATCAAATTATCATTCCGTTGATTTCGAATTGTTGCAGAAATCATATCGAATAATTTATGATCCGAATCGAATATTTTGGTCAGCCTAGTGTCCACTGCAGGACATTTTCTTTGGATGACAAAAAACATTGAAAACCATCAACACTGCTGTTTCACAGCAGCATTGATGACTTTGCACTTTTTTACGCATTTTGACCACCAGACATTTCAAATTACACATTCTGATCATCTAATAGGAGATTCATCTTTAAATATTGTCCATTTTCTATTTTTTCTTCTGATGATGAAATCATTTTCTTTGGGTGTCTGAGCAGCTGACATTCTGCCAGACTGTGGTGGTTCACGAGCATATTACTTGTCCCATTGTGCAAGAAAATACAATTTTTCATCATGGAATTCTTCGTGTATATATTTTTTGTTTGAATTATGGAATTCCTGCCTGTTCTGACAAACAACCCAAATTTTAGTTTTTAAAGCATAAACCACAGATCTACCAGTACGGTCATTGATAGGCGGGATCCATTAACGGGCCACACTCGTAAAAATCTCCGGAATAAAAAGAATAATTCTAACCTTGAGACCAACCTAGCTATGCCTACAGCCAACCAAGAGAAAATTTTCATCTCTACAATTTTCTACTTAAGAATCTTGAAAGAATTGAACTCTATGATTGTCAATTGATAACAAGAGCTGGAATCAAACGATTGAAGGTAATAAATATTTTCTGAAAAATATCTCTAGCATACGCTTGTTTTGTGTGGCATGTACCAGTAATGAAGGATATGAGCAAAATGATTTTTCTACATCCTATTTATGTGCTTTTGGTATACTGTCCTATTCTATCATAAATATTTTGGGAAAATAAGTAGGGTCATCGCCATTGCACGATTGTTGCTCTGTGCTTGTTAGAATACAGTTGATAATAATCTGTTGTGAATTAATGAGTAACTGTGTTATCATGACTTGCTGAGTGTAAGATTAATGACTTTTTTCCTTTTATTAACTGGCCATAGCTTTTTCTCTATAAAATAACAGAAACCGGTGGCCAATCAAGGGATTTTCATGGGAAGATGAGGCCCTTGTCTGTGATTATGGTTTCTACTGTTACAAAACTATGTCAAAGAGTTTTGTAAAATTTGTGATTTATATGAAAAAATACTCCGAATTTAGACAGCTAAAGATGAACAAGATTGTGTCACTTATAGTATAGCGTTTGAATCAATTTCCTCGTAATATTCAGTAATTTAAATCGGTTCGATATGTTCAAATCAATCGTGGTTCGTTCATAGAAACAAATGCTTACCTAATCGACCAGAGTTTTCATTTTTAACAACAAAATACAATTGATTTTAGTTAAAATATTAAAATTGTTGCTCTTATACATGGAGTGTGAATTGGATATACTCTAAAAATAATAAATTTCTTGATTTTCACAACTAAGACAAGTTGTAATTGTGAAAATAGAATATTCGTTATTTACATGGAATTAGTGATTCGATCCAATTCGAAAAAATTATTCAAATCAAATTTGAATTCCAAATGATTTGGTTTTGCCCAGGTCTATGCACAACTCTCACAGTAATTCTGACTAAATCTGTTTCAATTTTTCTGCACAAAGACAATTTTTTTTTAACATATCTTAAACAAAATCAATATTTGTGTACTGTTTTGTAGTATACCGCATGCATGGTGTGGTGTGTACATTGTCGATGTCAACAATGCAAATCATTATATGGTGGATTTTATTATCGAAGTCATCCAGAATCAATTCATTTTGAATTATCATTTAAAAAAAAAATAATAATAAATAATAAAAATTAAAAAGGTTTATGTATTTTGCTCCAGGGTTCTCCACGATCTATTTTTGGCCATACCAGGTCTTTTCCACTTGATAATTTTACCTGCCTTGACATTACTGAATAGACCTAGTAAAATGAAATATGAAATAGTACCTGCAATTTTAAAGGCCTCATGTCAATTTACTGAACGTTTTGTGTGTGTTACAAAAAAGTGTTTCTACTAGTTTCAGGGAATGGAGATGTGAAAAATTTACTTCAAAACTTATTAATTTTTCTAAATTATTGATATTTGAATTTCAATACATTAGAATTGGATCCCATGTTCATGATTATTGCAATACTATAACATTTAGCGTACCTTGATTTTCATGGATATTGGAAATCTTACTTCACTTCACACAAATTTATTTCTGTAACATTTTGCCTGATTGAAATCAAGACTTTCTCAACCAAGCATTTTCAAAATTTCATCATTTTAATGCAAAATAGTCAATTTGGAAAATGAAAAACGAGAAACAAAATCTAGTTAGAATCTCACTCTAAGCAGATTGAGGTGAATACTCGACTCCCTACAATAATAAGTATATTTGATATATTTTTTATCTGAATAATAATTTTGAATCTCAAAGACAGAAGAATGATAATATTGTTGAATAATTTATTACAAATTCAACAGTGAACTCTGTCCAAATAGACGAACATTCGGGAATTCTGATCAGAATCATTCTTAGTGGGGGCGATTGCCTAGAAGATCTTTAATCCATGCTCACCATTCAACCCAGGGTGTAATAACTTTGGTAGGCTAGGACGAATTGGACAGATGATATCTTTCCAATAACACTTACCCTGTCTGTCTATAAGGAGTTGCTGGTAAAGTCCCCTAGTCAAGGTGGTTCACTCAAAAAAGTTTACATAAAAATATTTTTCAATCACTCGGCAGTAAAATCATTATATGTCAAATATTTACCATGAATCTAAATATTACTAGATAGGTAGAACAAAATATTTGCTTTATCTCTATCAAACCATGGTATACTGAAATTCAAGAATTATTTTAACAAAGTCAATTGACATCTCTAAGCGAGAATCACCAATCAAGCATGGCTAATTGTATTATTAATCAAGTTAGAGATATCAGGCTTAACTGGTTGAATCTACATTTATGCTGCTAGTCTTGAATATGTTTTTTCTTTAATTGGTGTTTTCATACTAATCTGTTGATTTTTTTTTCATTGCACTAATTTTAGTTTATTTTTTTGTTTCTTTTATGTTACCGTGGAATCACTGTCGTCGTGGCAACACTACTTCTTCCTCTGCTCCAACATCTGAATCCGTCACCGATGATTGCCGTCTTGCATGAACTGCTCGTTTTTTGTGTTTATGATCAACCGTTTTTGCATGTGCTGTTTATTTTGTTTAATGTTTTCTTCAATTATTTTGTTGAATAATCAATAGAGTCACTTGAGACATGTCAAGATACATGCCTATTTTGCTCCTCACACACCTCCTCCTTCCGTTAGACCTCCTCCCCAGCATCGTAGATTGTGCCCGCAATGTCGTTGTGCTGTTTTGTGATGCTGGATATTTTTTATACTTATTTCTGTTGTTATTCCTAGCTTTTTTTGATATCATTATTTTGACTTGTTATTCTGCTAACAATGGATACATCACATGAAATGACTCTATAATGACATGAATGGCAGAAACCATATGGCATTTTACAAAATAATATCAGATTATCATATTTCATTTTTGTCATTTTACTACTTAGTCTATTTGATCATGGGCGGCTTGTATTTCATATTTCGCAAGCTATTTTGCTGTTAAGATCTGATCTAGTTCAGGTCATTAAAACTTCATTGTAATTTGAGTTTGGTTATTTAAACAAACCCCCCTCCCAACCTCGTTTTTGTTCAAGTATGTATTGTGCAAAATTTCTGAAATCAAAGTTTCCTTTCTTCATATAAGAAGGTAAACACCCATCTGCCTTATGATTTCATTTGCATCAGGCAGATTTTTGCTTGATCAAGATGTCGAAATACTCAAAGTTCTACTATCTCTGGTCGACTTCGGTTGTGATGACTTCAAGATTAAAAAAAACGCATTCACTGCTTTGCTCTCGAAATGGTCAGCCTTCTTTCACATGCATGAACTATCACCAGTTATCGAGCATTTAATCTTCTCCCCCACCCCCACTTTTTTAATTTAACTTGACTTTTTTGTTTATTTTTTTGCATTGCGTAAAAAGCTTTTATGAAGCTTGCCTCATTGAGGAATTAAATTTTATGTGTGCCTTGTTGACATCAAAATTTTAGTTATATAACAAGGTAATATAATAGCCCCATTATCCATGTATTTGTCTGCAGTATAAGCATACCGACAGAATGTTCGTTATTCTATACTGTTCGGCAACTGGAAAAGATATTATTGAATTGTAGATCAGGTATCGTACATACAGTTGATTGAAATGCCTTAATATTATCAATACTCGTATGAAATTGGCAAGTTTATGGGTTTAAAAACTTTACCCGAAAAAAAAAAAATAGTGGAAAATAATAGCAAATGTGTCCTTGTTTTTTGTTGGTTCTAGGTCTTTGCAATATAAGTGGCCTTTAACTGGGTCCCTTAAGGTGCTTCGTCTGGCCCTGCTAATAGTGAGTTTCAATGAATAAAAAAAGAATTTCATACAACAATTATTTTGTCCTTTTCAACTACCGGTATATAATTTTGTCAGAATCATCTACCAAGACTACGAGTCCAAGCATACTTCGCTCCTCATTCTCCTCCTCCAGATATCGCTCGAGCTCGACCGTACAGAAGAAGATATTGTCGTTGTTGCACTATTTTGTGATTTTTTCGAATATCTGGAGATCACTTCAGGGTAGTTGCACTATGGACGATTGGATCCAAAATTATTTTAGGTTTAAATCAGACTGGTACAGAATGCCAGTCATCGAAGAAGATGAGTTTCACCAGAAGAAGATTTAACAGATGGGCAATATTTCATGATGTTCTTTGCTAGAAGTTTAAAATGCTATTTTTGAGTGTCTGGTATAACCAAATTGTCCAAAACATTTGGAAATCATCAATACTTCTGTGAAATAGCAGTGTTGATGGTTTCGAAGCTTTTTGTCCTTCGGAAGAAAATGTAATGGAACTCCATACACCCGAAGTAAAAAAAAATAAGATTCTGTGACACTGTTATTCTTGAGTTGGTTTGTTAAATCTCCGATAGGATTGCCACTTTTAGATACATTTGTTTTCGATTCAAGTGCAAAATTTTACAAACATATTTTTTTCAGATCTGATTCTTCTCCAAAAAAATTTAATAACCTGCTAATTTTTTAGGTCGTATTGGTTGAATTTCTCAAGTAATATCGCATGATACTCTGTGAAAATTTTACGCTGACCAAATAAAAAAATTTTGAAACCCACATAAATTACCTAATTTTAAAAGCACTTCTTTAAACAAATCAACTGGCAAATATTCAGATTTTAGTCTAAGTTAAAAGTGGCAACCCCAGTGGGAGCTGCCAGTAATGGGATTTTGAATTTGAACGAAGTTTTTAGACTGAAATGATGCAACTACCCATGTACTGCACCTTACTCCTGCTCAACAAAACTTACTTCCCTCCAATGGCAATGCATTTTATAGAACTATATTCTTCATGTAAACATGATATAGATCGCATCGACGACACAAAATGACATGGAGGTCAATAAAATTAAAACTAGTGGAATATTTTTATCGTTATTGAAGGCCGCTAACAGGCCAATGACGGATTGATTCCCTTCACAATTTCTATATTTTAATGCTGCAATAATAATCCCAGTTAAGAGCGCTGCATTTATATTAAGATTTGGATCGATGCTGTGGATTTGAACAGTCAATTCTCTGATTTAGCAAACCAAAAGCTGACATGTCTGGAATGTTTTTTTGGTCTGTTAGTGGTCAGAATTCAGCATCATTCGTTTTTTTTTTTTTTCAACTATTCTGGCAGATCCGAAACAGTTTCAAGTTGCAAAATTATATTTTAATTTTTAACATGTTTTGCAATCAATTAATAAAAAACCATTTGGAATACCCTCCGAGACATGAGCCACTTTTTTGACTGTAAGTCTGTAGCCCTATTTAGGGATGCTAATTATGTGTTCTATATTGTTAGAATAGTCGAGATATCCAAATCATTTCATCGTTCCAATGTTGAACCCGTTCAAATCAGAAGATACAAATACTCATACATAAAGTTTTCATTCAAATAGAGCTCATTTCAATAAAGCCACTGACTGGAAAAAATAAAAACCTATAATTGGCTATTCCCATTCAAAAATTTCAATTTGTCAAATAGAGGCACGATAGCCGACTCGTACTTTTTCTGAATTGTTGTGCACAATATGATGTTCATGTTACATGCTTGCTTCAGTTTTATGGAATTAAGTACTTTATTATTCTTATTTATAACAGAGTGAATCGACCTGTTATTTGTATTTTTCTTGCATTTATCCTGATATCAAACCTTAGGTGGCCTGGTCTTGAAATTTGATTGCACTTGAACCATGCTGAACTTTATTACCAAAGTTTCTCGTCGCATCATGTTAATATGATGATAATATGATAATATGACAGTTTTGTTCAAGACTTTATTTAATGTCTATAAATTACACCCATTCAGCGGGCAGAGGGCTCGTCATTAAGTATGACTGATGCAACATTTCCTAATATAATTAGCTTTTGAATTGGGTTGGCTTTCAAAAGGCATGCTATTTCGCTGTTTGGAAGACTTAAAATACATGCTATTCTCCAATCCGAAATTAAACTCTTGTCAAGCAGTAGTCACTGATGATCGTATCTCGGTGGCATGCTTCGTCATTGGACATTGATTTCTGAATTTGCAATTCTGTTCACTATTATCAAACTTGAGCGTTCTTTCCCATGTTCCTTTCAGAGACATTTGTTCAAATGACGTTTGTGACAACATTGGTAGATTATGTAGCCCAAGGCACAGTTCTCCTGTAGCACAATCACTTGTACATGCTTTACAAACGCAAGATTTCTGATTGGGTTATCGCTATGAATCTCGTACCTCCCTGGTGTAATATGTCATTAGCTCATACTAGTCTGCGTAAGAAATGTACATACTTCGCAAGATTGTGTAGGACTTTGTTATTTAGAGATCAGGCCGCAGTTAATTGTAATATTTTCTATTTGTCTTCTTTCCCTGGACCAAGTATATACTTCTGGTACTTATCTATTTATCGTTTGCAAAATGACTTATAAGTATTATTATTTTCCTTCGTATCTTTTTGTATTTTCTCATTTGCCACGAGTACTTAGTGTGCTGTTATTACTTTTCATTGCCGTTATTATTATTATGTCGCTTATTGTAAATGTAATGTGAGAAAATTTCTCGATAGTGAATCAATTTGAGTGCTTCATTTCGTGTCCGAAATTGTCTTTACTTGTAGGAAACACTTCAGTGTAGTTACTCAAGTCAACTAAGAAACATTCAAAATGTTTCATTTGTTAAGCAGTGTCATATTCAGAACCCTGAGAAGAGAAGGGGCAGAACTTGAAAGATTATCATGCTATTATAGCCATTGCAGGGTAAAAAAATTATTGTATATTAATATAAAATTTCTGAAAAAATTGCCCCGAGGAACCATGCAATAAAAATTTATGCAAAAAAGATTTCATGTGCTGAATAAGTGCTATATCGTATGCCCACCACAAGCACACAAGAATTTTGAGTTTTCCTACATTTTAAAGGTATTCTTTTGTGACTTTTCTCGGTCTAAATACGCTAGTGTTAGTAAGTATCATTGATAGCGAGATCTGTGCTCTATTGTCCATACTTGAACTGAAGGGATGTCCGTTGAGATAATAGCTTCCCGCTGGTTGCCTTCGTTGTTGAATTAATGGAAATACACTTCACAGCCATTCATCCCCCACATTCAATTATGTGTTGAAGAATTGTTGCAAATCTCTTTATGTAACTGCTTGATGCTTTTCCGCCGACCCTGTCTGTGTCCTGAAAATTAGGTGCTGGTTATGTGGAAATCGCAATGCCGGACTATGAATTGGTAAGTTAGTTGCTGTAGTACTATCGATGTTTTGGCGGATGATATCAGCTATTCTAAAATCTCCGTATTTCTCATCAAAATGGTATATCATGTATTTCATAGGGAGTGCTTGTTATGCGTATTAGAAAACTATTGGTGTGGTTCTAAGGACTACACAGGGGTACAGTGGATACAGATGTTTCCTCATCTATGAACGGTTGCTTCGATCTGGAGAAAAGTTGCAAGAGACAAAGCTGAGTTATTATTGAGGTAATTATGTTACTAATTTTAATTGCATCGCAACGAATGAAAGGTTAAACTTCGTGAGGGAACTTTGTTAATGTGCTCTAATCGTTCAGATCTTACGTATACCTAAGCTGGGAGAAATGTGTTTAAAAAAGGTTGTACCAGGCGGGCTGCGTATGGCGTGTGTTAAATAGATTTGATGACAATCAGAGGCAAGCATGGTAAGATGTCTCATTTCCTGTTTAATTTCTCGCCATGCACGTGAATACCAGCTGTTCTGATGATATGCACTGCCAATCTTGGTCTAATATAAGATCATGTACGGCCAGGTAACTATCTATATTATCACATTTTTCTAGTATTCCCCAATCAGAAAAATTCCCTTCAAATATCTTTTGTTAGATACCAGTCACTGATAGATCGTGCCTCAAAGGGTGTGTTTGTCTGCACCTTATTCTTGATAAAATATGATTTTCGATCAGGTTTGGGTGGACTTATTGCAGCCTCGGTTGCTGATATAATCTTCCTTACAAAACAGGCAATAAGCAACACCTTCACCAAACTTTGAATCATAACAACTATCTCACCTTTTCTCTTAGTGACACTGCTTCGCAAAGACTGAGCAATTCCTATTTCACCTTATGTTGCGAAAGATAAGATACCAATACTCAAGATGTTCTAATTCTGACTTGGAAGTAATTTTGTTTATCAAATACTTTTTAAAATGATCCCTTTTGCAGTGAAATCATGGTATAAGATATTTTGCAGAAAATTGGGTAAAATCAGGTCAAATATCAGCGATTTGCTTCATCTGAAATGGCGAAAAATTCTATTTGTATAGTTGTTTTCGAATAACATCTAAACTAAAGAAATAACCCTAATCAAGACTTGAATCATCCAGATTTTCGCCTACACCATTCAACCTGAAATTTGTAAAAAACTATATAAACAATCCATAACAATTTATTCAAATAACAGTTGTGATGAAAAAAAAACATTAAAAAAAAAATGCACATCAACGGGAAGGCCCCAATATCTAATTAAAATATCAATTTCTCTTATATAGAGTCACACTCACTTCAAAAACTGATGTGAAGATTCAATTTTACATTATGTATATGAAAATCTTTGAGTCCAGAAAAAGATCAATGAAACTTCTGCTGAAACCAGTCAAATATTCTGTACATGCTTTTTATCTGGTGTCAAGAGATCGACTGCGCCGCTAAGGAGTGGTCGGGCCATCTAAGCTTCATTCCAAAGTAGCAGAATGTTGTATTTCTTTGGGTGTATTTCATTTTTTCGGATGTACAAAAGAGCTTTAAAACCATCAACACTGCTATTTCATAGTAGTATTGATGATTTTCTACAATTTAGTTGCTTCCAGACATTCAAAAAGAGACATGAATCTTCTAGACACAGATACGTCACAAAATATTTGCAACATTTCCATCTGAAGAAATCCGTTTTCTTCGGGTGTCTGAGTAGCTGGCCGCTTCACGCAGGGAAATCTTGTCAGACTCTAAACGTGTGCACCCACAACAGCTACTTGCAAACCAAGAGAAAATGACACTTTGCTGCCAAAAACCCAATATTTATTTTAAAGGGTCTCCCACAAGATTTTTTTTGTTTTGATTGACAAAACCACTGTCAATATCTGGCAGTGGAACTTAAATTTGGATTTAATAATTTATGTTTCATTAGCTAATGCTTTACCTTTGTTTAGAAATTTTTATGAGAGTTAATCTCTTGGCAAGTGTGAGAAAATGGGGCGTTTAGATCAGGGCCACATAACAATTTGAGACAAAGGACAAGGGAAAAAGTTACTGAGAAGAAATTAAGTTCGCTGTAGCCCCACAGTCCCATGTCATATTGAAAAGATCAATACAAAATTAAACATCAAATATTTAATAAGTTCAGTAATTTAGTTCAATAGGGAATCAAAATTTAGTACAACCTAATCGAATATCTCCACAGTAATACAAAAATCCCGTCCTTTAAGAATATTTAATTCAAAATATTCCAAGAAAAAATTCATCAATTTTCCAACTAATCAGAAAATGTACACCACATGCTATCTGATGAGCAATATAACCAGCTGGACGCCATTAAAATTTTTATTTTGTTAAGCATGCGCTGCTGGTTGACCGTGTATCTTCTACGCGATCCATAAGTGATATCCATAGATACATATACACTCATTAACAAAAGATGCATTGAGAAAACATGAAAAAATAGCGAATAAGCGAATGCCACAAAAAAATATTGAACTTTTTATCTGGGTACATACAGATACATTTTAGGAAAAAAGTAATCTGAATATTAATAAACATAAAATGGCATGGCTTTACACCACATACAGACACAAGGAATTCAACAACATGGCAAAGTGCCAAATGTCCTAAATGTCTTGAACAAATTTATTATCTAGCTCCATGGTAAAAGTTATGCAAGACATTATAACAACACAAATATAATTTAGCTGAAAGTTAGAAATAAAACTAATATGCAAACATTGGAAACGACTATTATTAATGAGGAATTAACACACACAAGCTCCATAAACTGATCTCATCAAAGATTCACCAAATTAGATCAATTTTAGAAAATGCAATTATTCCGTGGATTTCTGATAGTGGATTATAGATAAAATTCAGCACAGCAAAAAACAAAATAGAATATACATAAACTGGTGCATAGCTTATTTTGAAAATGTTTCTTATGGAAGGCACATTCATATATATTACGATATTATAATTTTGCAAGAAAACAAAAAATTTCTATCCTGCTTGGAGAGTATCTAATAATTGTGCCAAATCAGTCATTAATAATAGCAGGTTAGATAATCCAGAATTTGTCAGTTAGGGTGTACTTGTTGACTTCAAAACAATCTGGCAGAACGGAACTCTGATAATAAAAGAAATTGGCTTTCCAAAAAAAAAATCTACCAAAGGAAACATTACGACCTTTGACAGATTTACAAAACATTCATATTCATAGTATTATATATGGATAACTCCACGAAAAAAAGCATTTTACACAGGCAGCACACAACCCAATATAATAACTTCTGCACAATTTACTTTTCAAACTTGAAATTCATACAGATTTCATACATAAGTTCAATCGATGCGAAGGATGATAATTCTATTAAAGCACAATAATAAAAGTAAGCAATGAACATACAGCGTTTAAAGAAAAATTACACTGCGACAATGAACGTCATTTTCACAATATGCTTCATATATTTCTTATGCTAACAGTCAAAGTTGATGGCAAATATGCTACATCTAGAAAAATATAAATCATAGTTTATGGGCACCTCAGGAGATTCAAGATAAATCTAAATAGAGAGTTGTGTCCGAAATCACTACACTTTGAACTCTCTTTAAATTGTGCCACACTCGCAAACATCTACCCAAACAGTGTTCATATTCATCCATCATATTCATTTGAACCAGCAGATTTGAACATGATTTGTCTTATATGAATAAAGACTAACTAATGTATGATAGAACAAAAATTAGCAATACGACGTAAAATGTACATAATTTATTACAGTTCAAGTTACAATTTTTTGAATATAGCTCACTGAAATAAAAATGGACCTAGTTCAGCGATCATGTCAAGCATAGCCCTAAGTAATACAAACCACCACTAAGACACCAGGTTGGGGCGCACGTAATTTGTCAGTTTGATTGAGCCTTTAAGAAACCTGCTAAATTGATATGTGTGCTTGCATTCAGGGTGTCAGAATCTTGTTTGCTCCAGGTGCGTTGACTATTTTTTGTCATTTTCTTTGGATGGGTAAAATTTCACGGCAGTATAAGTGGTTTTGACTCTTTCATACAATCTGGTTACAGCCAAATGAAACATTTAAATCTAGCCAAGATATAAAAAGTGTCATAAAATTGTCTATGTGCTAAATTTTCTTCTGATTAAACCCATTTTCTTCAGATACCGGAGCAGATGGCATTATGTCAGTCTATGTGTATTACCAGCAGATTCACTGTTGTTCGACACCAGCAGATTCACTGAGCCAACCATATTCATAAAAAAGCAAAAGTGAGCATACATAATTAAGAATAAATTAATAATGTATTGGCTATTACTCTGAAAAAAGTAATAACTCTAACTAAAATAAATCTTATCAATGAGGAGCCACACTGTTCACTTGTTGTATAGCAAATGTTGATATTTATTAAAAACCCATGCCATGCAAAAAACTTTTTTATTATTTAGCTTCCACTGAAAGTTTTAGAGTTCAGTGGTTTGTGGAGTATTTGTTGCATTCGGAAATGACAAACTGGACAAATACTGAAAAATCCCTGTCCAACTTGTAAATCTATACAATCCATAACCCACACCCAACACAAAAGAGAATTTCAAGCACAATTTTATGATTCTCTTTGCCCTTGATTCCTTAGGTACTTCCATTAATTTATTCATTTCATCCAATGTTATTTCTCTTGGGAAGTTCTCTTTTATACCTCCTGCATGACCAAGACCGACAACTCCAACTACCACAGTAGGCTCCACACCATTCTCTGTACAAATTTCATTTGAAGCAGCTAATTGAAGTGAGTGGGCTAAATAGATATCTCTCTCGGACAAAAAAACATTTGTCATTTCTGGAAATTCACCCATCATTTCACTCAGTGCTTGTTCAAGCATATCTTTTTCTTTCAGCTTTTCAATATCTTCGGTTTTTATTGGTCCCAGATCTTTCAAAACACAAAAAGCAAACTTTAATTTCTGCCATATTGAAAATGTTGCAAATGCACGTTGAAGAGTCACTTCAACAGCACGATCTCCAAACAACAATTTACAACCAGGAACTTTTCTAGATTCTTGGTACGCGGCTCTAAATTCACCTCCAGGAGCCATTCCTAATTGCTTCGTTATATGAGCAGACATATGCAAAAGAAGAAAGGTCATTAATCCAGATATCAAGCCCTTGCGTTTTATTTGTGTAAGAATCTTATCAAACGATACGTCACCCGCTAGCTTTGACAAAGTCTCCTCGTCATTTATGAGGAGATCGGTGCGCCCACGGCACAATTCAATCATAACAACATCGGGTTGTGCTTCTGAGATAACTTTACGTACGTCTTCACAGCTTTCTTTGCTAAAATGCGCTGTACCAATCAAGTACACCTTTTGCCCTTTATCGCCACGAAGTAACGATACAGTCGGTGGTAGATTTTCATCATCAATAATTCGATGGGCGATTCTGTTTTCTGCAGACAGTTTGCGGAATAATTCCTCGGCAGTTTCCTGTTCTGCCTCATCAGACTCATCTGAATCTTCATCGTCACTGGAACTTCCGTTTCCAACTTCCTCATCACCAGCAATATCTACTGATCTTGATTCGTCGCTGTCAACCTCCACCATCGTGGACTCCATATCATCTTTGATCGACCTCGTTCCTACATTTTTTAAAACCATATTCCTGAAATCATCTGTTGGTGTTTCTTTTACTTCGACTCCCAAATTTTCTGTTGATATATTTTCGGGAATGATGTCACCACTGCCATCATTAAGTGATGATTTTTCCTCTGTGTTCGAATCCTCTTTTTGATCTCTTGTTTCACCCCCCGTTTGAACCACCTGTCCCACATTCATCTTAAACAATAT
Organism: Styela plicata; assembly: GCA_963675895.2. Taxonomy (NCBI): domain Eukaryota; kingdom Metazoa; phylum Chordata; class Ascidiacea; order Stolidobranchia; family Styelidae; genus Styela; species Styela plicata. The sequence continues at coordinate 18,524,214 of OZ023141.1, forward strand.
GCAATTCAATCCAATGATTTCAACGGTTGAAAATGAAAATAATATATTCTGTATTGCATACACATGAATTATATTTCTGGTAACATATGAGAAAGGATGGAAAAATATTTAGGCCTAGTATTGGTTAAAATCTTCTATAGCTGATAGAGTTTGTCACTCCACATGCTCCAGACTACCGGGACTTCTTAAAGCTACACAGTACAGTAAATGCTTGTGTACGGTACATGTAGGCTATACTGTATACCGTAATCAGTAATGCAGAATTATGTTTTTACCTATCAGCTACTGGCTAAGTTAGTTATTCGTTGTACTTTACACAATTAAGGGTAAAACAAATACATGAATACGCACTGAGCAAGCAATGCAACCTAATTAACAATTTCGGAGTTTGCCCCCAGCCCTATCCCCGCTTCAACTTTTTATACCGGTACTGTACAGTGTACTGTGTATACAGTACTGAGTATATGCGTATGCTGTATGCAGTATTGGCTGTGGTATATCAGTATACAGCAGTATATAATGCGGAATGTACTGTGTGTAGACTAGTGCAAATATTTTCTATATTCTGATTATATCTATATAATTTTCGGGTCTAGTGAAGTTTAGTACCATATTCCCGAATGTCATCAAAATAAGAACTGGCAGAATATTCCCATCCTAACTAGGTGGCGCCAATGCTGCAAGCACCTGGCATTGTCTCCCGGGTTAGGATGAGTCGCTTGCAACATGGGAAATTTTTATGATAATCGGATATATGGTACTAAACTTCGTGAGACCCTAACTTTCTATCTTGTGTTCTTGTCGATTTGCGCCATTTCCTTCGTATAATTTTGCTATTTTGTTTGTTCAACAGTTTTTCAGTTTTGTCGCACATCAATCAAGGTTTTAGGTCGACACTTACGTCCTGCAACTGCACTGCTGTACTTGCTGAAAGGCATTTGCACGAAAATTGTGATGTTCAAAACTTTCCTCAAGCTCAAAATACACTCAGAATTTGCAGCGTGACAGGGTATTTCGACTGGCGTTCCAGGCAGTGGGAGTCGTAAAACTCTTTAGTGCAACACATGACTATTTCTCTCGTTCGCTAAAATGGACGCGCGTATAGAGGGCTTTCAGTGTGCTATTTTATGCGCTTCTCTGCCTGAATTGTAACGCATTTAATATCTATAGATGTATTTTTCCCTCACCTTTCCGAAATTGTAAATTCTCTTGCACAAAAACGCGCCATTAAGGCCTAATTAGGGCTCAAATTAGCTTAAAATGTGATGCGGAAATGTCTGGTGCGAGTGGGCGATTTTTAAATCTAGGAGTAGCTTTCTCTTTCCGTTTCCAATGACAGTGATTTGATCGACTAGAATTATCGTTTATACTTTTTGAAAAATTATTTTTTATATTCATAAAAGTGTCAAATTTAAAAAATGAAGCTTGAAACAAAAAGTGGTTTGAAGGCGAATAACTTAACTACAGAATCGTTCTTCTGTAAAGAAAAATTGAATATCTTTCGTTTTGCAGTATGTTTTCTAGCAATTAAATTCTAAATGTAGATGTTTTTTCATTTTTGCGCATGCGATTTGCAAAGCCACACTAAAGGCGCTCAACTTTCGAATTAAAATTTTGAAACTTCCCACCGCAACTATCTGACAATCCATATTTTTTACTTGTAGAAGTACGGGTAAATCTTGAAAGGCAGGTGAGACATTTAAGCACATATTTATCAATTATTCCGCGTTTTCGTAAATATAAAAAATATACTGTAAAGAAGCGATTAATATATATTCATTCAAACAAGCCCTCTACTGTGATTTTTAAAATTGCGACAAATGCGCGTGATCTGTATCATGCTACCCTTCAGATCCCTAGCTGACTCAAAACTGTGAATTTAGTTTTATTAGCCCGAGTTAATTAAAATAAAAATTACATAATCGGAAAGCGGAGTAAAAAATCTATCTGTAGAGGCCAAATCCGTTACAATTGAGGCAAGAACACGATTACAGTAGCATGTTGAAAGAGGACTCTCTTTTCGAACGCACCCATTATAGTTTACGAGAGAAATCATCAAGTCGCACGCGAGAGAATTTCAAGACTCCCAGGCTTCTGAGTCCCAAGGGTGGCAGTACGGTACGGTACGAAATTTTTATCGTACTTCGAACCAGCAAAATAATTTCGTACCGAACTTCGTACCGTACCTTTCAAAAATTTTCCGTACCGTACCGTACGATATTATTTTTTTCGTACATCGTACCGAACTTCGTACCAGTACGAAATTAAGTTCGATTAATATTTTTCATTTATCGTACTAAATTTCGTACTAGTACGAAAACAGGTACGATTCGCTGGGCAGCAATTTCGTACCGTACCAACAACCAATGTCCAAATCAGCTTTATTTGTAAAATCTGGCCACTGCAAGAAACGTCACCAACATCTTACATCAAAGTGATGCAGTTTTATGCTATCTGGTTTAAAATCCAGCACAGTAAAACATGGGCGTAACTAAGCATATGTCACCCCAATATCATTGTTCACATTGCGCATATTATGAGAATGGTAGACCGGGGGTGATAAATGGTGGTAGGATGAGCACAGTTTTCGCGAAAAAATCTGACATGAAGCAATATTTAGCATATTAGCAGCATTGTGTCGTCGCAAGAAATTTTCTCTCGACAAAAGAATGTTCGTTGTGCACCACGCATGGGTTTACGTTCTCTTCACATTACTGAATAATGCTATTCATTTGTTAATACCAGACAGACTTATTCCCGACATGCCTCGTTGTCTATATCGCGACTTCGCTGTTTTAACAAAATATATCTTCTAATTAAGATGAGCATCATCTAACACTCAACTCAAAACAGCCTAAATATATCTTTATATTCTGATGTTACTGCTCTGATAATATACTTGTGCGTGTCAGAGTACAAACAAAACGTAATAGCGGTGATTACTGGTTAACTTAGTTGCAGAGTTGGTCAGGGGGGAGAGTTTTCAATTTAATTTGCATGAAATTTTCGCGCGCCTGCGTTGCGCAATATTTTTCCCCGATTAATTTTGTATATTTCGTAGCATTGAGCCTATAAAGTGAAATTTTTTATTCAATTTTTACAAAAATTTCGGCGGCTGCCGGCGCTCAGGTACATTTCCCTGTCTGGTAATGTTTATTTCACTCTTAAAACATGTATTTTTGTTTCGTTCTCAATAGAATTTTGCGCGCCCCCGGCACCCTAATCTTTTTGTAAATTTGAAAGCCTATGTTTGCATGTTGGAAAAAATCTGCCCCCTAAATTTTTTTCTGGATCCGCTACTGGAGTTGGTATATTCAGGCAGTGCTTTCTACGCCACTGTGAATTTTACATAAAAACCGGTCAAAGTACGTCGGCGATGCTGACGATATATTCAGAAACCTACACCGTGATTTTTAGTATTATGAATGCTGCTTATCTTGTCGATTTTAACTGGGCTATCACAACTTTCGTTATTACAGAAAAATGCATTCCGATTAGGACGTCATAAATCAACGGCCTATATATACCTAAAACCGATATACGACATAGCTCATATAATCAGTTCAAGTGAATCAGTTGCATTTTTATTACCATACCTCCGCCGCTTTTAATCATTTTAAAATTGCCCCTTATTTAAATATTCATTCATAGACACAATTTATATTATCAGCTCCCCGTTATGAAACTGCATAGCTGGTAAATGAAATAATTTTTTGAATTAATTTGAGAAGAATAAAGTGTAATGCGAAGGTACGAAAAATAGTACGGTACGGTACGAAATAAATACCGAACTTCGTACCGTACCGTACCAAGTACGAAAATTGAAAAATGAATCGTACCGTACTATCGTACCGGAAAATTCAATCGTACCGTACCGAACTTCGTACCGTACCGTACCGTACTACCAGCCTTGCTTCTGACTAACAGAAACTGACATGAAGTCCCTAATATGAATATTAAGCACCAAAGGGAAATGGAAATGTTTAAATATATCACAGATACAGAATAGAAAATACGTTAAATCAGCTTTCAAGTCGGAAGCACAAATTTTTGCAAAATTCGACTTCTTCCTGCGGCAATCACAATTGGTTTCAAAAATTTACTTTAATACTTTCTATGCATTTCCTAAATCAATTGTGGCGAATTTATTCTGATCCTTTATTCTGATCATTTAAGACGATGTTATGTTGCAAACGCGAAATAACCACGATTTTTTCATATGACCACTGTGCTAATTCTTATGGAAGGTACGAATAGACTGGCGGAAACATTCTCAAGGTACAAATGGACTAATTGTTCTTAATGAAATTTCATACTAGTACGAACTGACCGCCTTTCCCACGTCGTCCTTACCTAAGAACTTTTTTATTGTGCCGAATTAAAGCCTATGCCAATCCCAAGATCGAATCCCGCGAATGATGATTATGAGCGAGCCACGACCCCTCGTACAGAGACCAGAGCGTATACCATAGTTAATCTAAAATATAAGTAGTCTTAAGTAAGCATTTATGCAGTAAGCATAAATTTTATGAACCGTTCACACCGATCACCGATTTTTTGTGCTCATCGATAATCGAAAGTAAAGCGGAAGCTGAACGGTGCACTAGATTATAAGCCATTAATGAAATCTATGCAAAATATGGCGTAGGTACAATCTGCTCGAGTTCTATCATTAAAATATCTTATATAATTTATGCAAAAACTCGTCCAATCCAAATTTTGTATTGTTGAGATGGACCGCGCCCCAGAGTGAGGCGCGCTCCATCAACGTCTTATATTTGATAAAATAGTTTTAAAGATTCCTTCAATTAGCTAATCAAAACTTTTTTGGGCAGATTAAAAATGCACAAACTACAAGGAAAGTAAATTGATGCAGTTGAGTTTTTTCAGGGTTGCCTTTACGTGAATGTGGTATGGGCTAATCACCGCGAATATACCTGGGTAGAACAGGGTTTCCCAAACTTTTTGGGCAAAGGACCTTTGCTTCTTTTATTTGTATTCAGCTGAATATACTTTTGCGGAATAAATTTATCATTTAAAAAAGGAAATATTATCGCAAGGTTATTACATTTAAAATCAAAACTGAAACACCACACAATGAATCATGGGTGCAAAGTGGGGATCATCGGTTCTTGAATCTAAAAGTGACAAATAGAATATTTTCGCTGTAAAATTTAACATAAATCACGATTTTGTTTCGCATTCGGTCAAATGGGCCGAATGTTATACTGAAGCTAATTTTTTTTTACATCCTAAGTCGTTACGAACTAAACATTACAAAGCATAGTTGGACAATATTTTTGACACTGTGCACGCTTCGAAGCGTTATTGCGATTTGCTTATTTTCTCACGTCTATTCGAATAATTTGAAATTAAGTCACTCTGTCCACTGTAGGTCATACTTGATGAAATAAAATTTTTGACTAAGATTGTAACTATTTATGTGATTCCAGAAGCTATTAGACAGTTGGACCAAAAGTGCAATCCCAGTATCGCAAATCAGTTATTATGCCTGCTATAATGAATTTCCGATTGTTTTGCGAAAACTTTCGCTCTAAGACATAGCGTAGACGTAGAAACATAGACGTAGCTATAAATTAATTGCAAGAGTGAAACAGGATTTATATTATATGGATATGGATCCATATGTTATATGGATATGTCAGATTCGAATTTCAAAGAATTCGGTTTTCCCCGGCCTTGGATACGACAAAGGTTTTCTCAAATTTTACTTTGTCAGAGCGCGAAGTACAGAGGGTCGCGATTCATCAATAACTGGAAAAATTTTATGACGAAAACTTATTTTTGAAATAAGATTAGATTCAAAACGATGTATTCAAAATGAATCCGAACGAATGTATCAAAAGTGGCTGTGATTGTGATTGTGAAAGTGATTGAGAGATGTTATGCGATTTTTTTGTAGATAATATATGTTGCGTCGCATACTGTCTTGATCTCATACAATTTTAGGTATTTTGATCGACAATTAACATCCAGTTGGCCACCTTCTGCCTATCTTATTTGATTCGCTCAGCAAAAAGCGAAGAAGGTTTCATCGAAAAAAAACAAAAAAGCTCAGAGAGTCGAAAACGCTGGGCTGTCAAGGAAAAATCGAAGCGGTCCACCATCAAAGAAAACACTGAAAAATAAACTCACGAAATATAAAAAAGAAGGTTTTTCACTTATATATGTGAGAAACAAATATTTAATGTTTGCTCACTTATCAAAATATTGAATTCCATAGTTTGTATTTTTCCCATAAAATTTGGAAGCTCCTCTTAATTGAAATAAACTTTTGTTGAGCATGGGGGTCGCGCCGGCATGCATAGACCATCTGGGACCTATGCTTAAGAAAACAAGGATTTCTGATCGGTATCTCAGATTCATGACCACGAATGATTTGTGCTTCGAGTCGATCCAAATCACCGAATTGAATTGCCCGGCACTACAGACCACCAATTATCACGACGTGAATCATTTTATTGCGTGACGTGGGAGGTTCGATCTGGTTCACTGATGCACTTTTGAATCATTCTGACGAAAATGAGTTCTTCTGCGTAATGGAGTTCCTGTTCCGTGTGCAATATATATTGGCGTAGTAAACTTCAGTTTTAAATCGTTGAATAGAGAAACATTTTCATTGTGAGAAAAATAGTAGTGTGATATGGCTTGAAGTTTATTGATTTTAATAGTTTATGGATATTTCTGTACATGGTATTTATAACTAATTTAAAGGTACCAACCCCTCCTAGGTGTCTCCGTATTAATAGATAATTTGCCTCTCTTTGTAACGTTATATAGATTGATCAAATATATAAAAATGGATCATTCTGATATCCCCGAATGCTCGTTAGCAAAACGATTCATTCGAAATGGATCCGAACGAATGTATCGAAAGTGGCTGTTGTAACTCAACGAAATTTAGTTTATTCTGTTATTTTTTTGAGATCCTTGCCATAAATATCGTGCAAAATTTAAATGGCTTTCGAATGACATCATCTCACTTATCATCGGAATGAATATTTGTCATATGATTGCCTTTGACACCTACACATTATACGTTCCATTAAGGTTAAATGTGGCTTTTGTACTGCGTAAAACAAGGCATTGGCAATACGTCAACAGGACGATGAAACGAGTGGGAAAACAATACACAAGCAAAATGTTCCGCATATAGTAAAAGATAGTGACGTCAATAGCGCTGACTTTTGAAAAAAAAATAATTAATGCCTTGAAGTAAGAACTGTTGCATGATCAATATAAGAATAAATGACAAAGGTAATGTATGAATAGGGCTTGGCAAATCCGAATCATTTGGAATTCGGATCAGATTCGAATATTTTTGTTCGAATCGGATCGAATCACGAATTCGGTGCAAATAACAAATATCCTATTTTCACAATTACAACTTGTTTACATTTTGAAAATCAAAGAAATTCATAGTTTATGGTGTGTATTCAATTCACACTCCATGTCTAAAGGCAGCAATTTTCATATTTTAACGACGAAATATAATTGATTTTGGTCAACTTTTGACCAAAATCGACTGTATTTTGTCGTTAGAAATGAAAATTCTAATTCATTTAGTAAGTATTCGTTCCTATGATTCACGATTGATTCTAATATACTGTGCTTCGAATCACCGAATCGAATTGCCCAGCCCTATATATGAATATAGACTATTTTAATAACTCATCGAGGTTACCGTCTCTGAGCTCCATAAAAATAGAATAAATACATTATAACGTTCTGGAGGCTCAAACGACAAACTGTAAATTTGCATGTTGCATCGGTTTTTCAATTTGAACTGTTTTAACACATTCGACAAATGTTTAGTGATTGCGAGATGTTATGCGATTTTTTTGTAGATAATATATGTTGCGTCGCATATGGTCTTGATCTCATACAATTTTAGGTATCTTGATCGACAATTAACATCCAGTTGGTCACCTTCTGCCTATCTTATTTGATTCGCTCAGCAAAAAGCGAAGTAGGTTTCATCGAAAAAAAAAGCTCAGAGAGTCGAAAACGCTGGGCTGCCAAGAAAAAATCAAAGCGGTCCACCATCAAAGAAAACACTGAAAAATAAACTCACGAAATATAAAAAAGAAGGTTTTTCACTTATATATGTGAGAAACAAATATTTAATGTTTGCTCACTTATCAAAATATTGAATTCCATAGTTTGTATTTTTCCCATAAAATTTGGAAGCTCCTCTTAATTGAAATAAACTTTTGTTAAGCATGGGGGTCGCGCCGGCATGCATAGACCATCTGGGACCTATGCCTAAGAAAACAAGGATTTCTGATCGGTATCTCAGATTCATGACCACGAATGATTTGTGCTTCGAGTCGATCCAAATCACCGAATTGAATTGCCCAGCACTACAGACGACCAATTATCACGACGCGAATCATTTTATTGCATGACGTGGGAGGTCGATCTGGTTCACTGATGCACTTTTTAATCATTCTGACGAAAATGAGTACTTCTGCGTAATGGAGTTCCTGTTCCGTGTGCAATATATATTGGCGTAGTAAACTTCAGTTCTAAATCGTTGAATAGAGAAACATTTTCATTGTGAGAAAAATAGTAGTGTGATATGGCTTGAAGTTTATTGATTTTAATAGTTTAAGGATATTTCTGTACATATTATTTATAACTAATTCAAAGGTACCAACCCCTCCTAGGTGTCTCCGTATTAATAGATAATTTGCCTCTCTTTGTAACGTTATATAGATTGATCAAATATATAAAAATGGATCATTCTGATATCCCCGAATGCTCGTTAGCAAAACGATTCATTCGAAATGGATCCGAACGAATGTATAGAAAGTGGCTGTTGTAACTCAACGAAATTTAGTTTATTCTGTTATTTTTTTGAGATCCTTGCCATAAATATCGTGCAAAATTTAAATGGCTTTCGAATGACATCATCTCACTTATCATCGGAATGAATATTTGTCATATGATTGCCTTTGACACCTACACATTATACGTTCCATTAAGGTTAAATGTGGCTTTTGTACTGCGTAAAACAAGGCATTGGCGATACGTCAACAGGACGATGAAACGAGTGGGAAAACAATACACAAGCAAAATGTTCCGCATATAGTAAAAGATAGTGATGTCAATAGCGCTGACTTTTGAAAAAAAAATAATTAATGCCTTGAAGTAAGAACTGTTGCATGATCAATATAAGAATAAATGACAAAGGTAATGTATGAATAGGGCTTGGCAAATCCGAATCATTTGGAATTCGGATCAGATTCGAATATTTTTGTTCGAATCGGATCGAATCACGAATTCGGTGCAAATAACAAATATTCCATTTTCACAATTACAACTTGTTTACATTTTGAAAATCAAAGAAATTCATAGTTTATGGTGTGTATTCAATTCACACTCCATGTCTAAAGGCAGCAATTTTCATATTTTAACGACGAAATATAATTGATTTTGGTCAACTTTTGACCAAAATCGACTGTATTTTGTCGTTAGAAATGAAAATTCTAATTCATTTAGTAAGTATTCGTTCCTATGATTCACGATTGATTCTAATATACTGTGCTTCGAATCACCGAATCGAATTGCCCAGCCCTATATATGAATATAGACTATTTTAATAACTCATCGAGGTTACCGTCTCTGAGCTCCATAAAAATAGAATAAATACATTATAACGTTCTGGAGGCTCAAACGATAAACTGTAAATTTGCATGTTGCATCGCTTTTTCAATTTGAACTGTTTTAACACATTCGACAAATGTTTAGTGATTGCGAGATGTTATGCGATTTTTTTGTAGATAATATATGTTGCGTCGCATATGGTCTTGATCTCATACAATTTTAGGTATTTTGATCGACAATTAACATCCAATTGGCCACCTTCTGCCTATCTTATTTGATTCGCTCAGCAAAAAGCGAAGAAGGTTTCATCGAAAAAAAAAAGCTCAGAGAGTCGAAAACGCTGGGCTGTCAAGGAAAAATCAAAGCGGTCCACCATCAAAGAAAACACTGAAAAATAAACTCACGAAATATAAAAAAGAAGGTTTTTCACTTATATATGTGAGAAACAAATATTTAATGTTTGCTCACTTATCAAAATATTGAATTCCATAGTTTGTATTTTTCCCATAAAATTTGGAAGCTCCTCTTAATTGAAATAAACTTTTGTTGAGCATGGGGGTCGCGCCGTCATGCATAGACCATCTGGGACCTATGCCTAAGAAAACAAGGATTTCTGATCGGTATCTCAGATTCATGACCACGAATGATTTGTGCTTCGAGTCGATCCAAATCACCGAATTGAATTGCCCAGCACTACAGACCACCAATTATCACGACGCGAATCATTTTATTGCATGACGTGGGAGGTTCGATCTGGTTCACTGATGCACTTTTTAATCATTCTGACGAAAATGAGTTCTTCTGCGTAATGGAGTTCCTGTTCCGTGTGCTATATATATTGGCGTAGTAAACTTCAGTTTTAAATCGTTGAATAGAGAAACATTTTCATTGTGAGAAAAATAGTAGTGTGATATGGCTTGAAGTTTATTGATTTTAATAGTTTAAGGATATTTCTGTACATGGTATTTATAACTAATTTAAAGGTACCAACCCCTCCTAGGTGTCTCCGTAATAATAGATAATTTGCCTCTCTTTGTAACGTTATATAGATTGATCAAATATATAAAAATGGATCATTCTGATATCCCCGAATGCTCGTTAGCAAAGAGCTGTGAAGTTATGTTAATAACAGGGTTCCATGGCCGGAGTAATATTTCGGCAGGTGACAGAGGTATGTCAGCATCAACTTGTGCGGATGTAGAACGGAAGAGAATTGCTGAAGAAAACTGCTGGAAGCTATACTGCTTGATTCATAATATACAGGAGTATGACACTCGGAGAAAAAGGGAAACAAGCGATCGCCGACATATTATTCTAAATAAATCATCGGATCCCCTAAGCGTATTTCCAGAAAATATTAGAAGTTTAAAGGAATTTGTTTCTGAAATTGCTGAAAACGAGACGGGAATAACCAAGGTTATCTTCGCGCATAGCCACGGCGTCAAGGTCGTGCGTGAAGCACTAAATGATATCACAATGCGAACATTTTTAATAAACAAAAAACACGTCATCGAATCTGTGGTAGATGATAGATTGGCTCGGATTCGTCAACATCTAGCAGTTTTTGGACTAGGTGGAGTTGATTTCATTCCGGACAACTGTGCAAAGGTTGGTATCTAAAAAACGTTTTATGCAGATGTTCTTTTGTATCAAATAACTTTCTTACATGCGTATTTTGGTCTGTGCGTTATAATTTAGAAACAACGTGTGAGATTCCCGATATAAATACCTGCGTCACGATTAGCCTCCCCCACAATCACCGAGTAGATTTGAACAGGCCTGGTACAAAATATCAAAATATACGACCAATCCCGATTCTTTTTTAAGTGTAGCGCCCATACGTTCGCTTCAATCTCTACATTTTATTTAGATCGCTTACAACCTTTGTGCAGCAGATGATAACGTCGTTATATCAGCTCTAGGGAAAATGACGTTGCCGACGTGGAACAGTAACACACTGCTAATTTCTGACGATGGAAAAGAGGAATTTTTGAGACCGGGTACTGCACATTGGGCGGCGATCTTTGCAGGGCACGCAGCAACTGTGGGCGGAACCGCAACTGTTGGTGTCGCCGCAATAATTAGTTTGGTAGGTGGAGAGCTCATTGCTACAACGTTGACCGGTGGAGCAGCGTTGTTGGGCACTGGGCTTGTTATCATCGCTGGCGCTGTAGTGAAGCCAGTAATAGACCTTCTGAACGCGAGGGAATGCGAGAGCCATCAAATGAGGGGGTATTTGAAAAACAGATATGTTATGTATAAAATTAGACTGCTTCTGAATATCAATGATGGATGATGTAGAACTGTTTAATATTAATGGATTTCACTCGAACATTGGCGGCGGAACTTGGAGAGGAGACATGCCCTGCCCTAAGCTTCGAGAAGAGGGACAGCTCCATGAGATTTTGGACATAATTTTACAACTTCAATTTAAATGTAGTAGACCTACCGACAAATGCAGTCTATGTGAAATATATCCTGTCCTACCAATTACAACCACGCTTCTCACAACTTTTAATCTTGATACTATAACTTCATTTGTTTTCAGCCAACGTAAACGCATTTTTGTTCTAACTCATAAACCCACAAATTACCAGAGTTAGAACATGTTTCACGATTGCTTGACAAGCATTTAAAACTGTTTTATGTGCACAAAAGGATATTTTTTGATACTTAGCAGGTGATTGACAGTCAAATACATAGATACGAGCGGACGTGCGTAATCCATGAACGGCGTCGATGTACTTTTAAATTTAATTCGCGCATTCAATTGTTTAATTCAATAGACCTTTGCTTTTCGGCTAAATTTTGATGTTTTTTGTACAATGACTCTTCTTTCTGAGTCATCACACATTGTTAGTAGCAAACTGTCAATTTACTTTTTTCGTCAGTGAGTAGGACCTTCCCAATGTCGGCTATTCCCAATCGAAAAATTTTGTTAAGTATGTGTCACTCAAGAACTGTAACAAAAAATGCAACAAAATCACTGGTCTTTGAGAGTAATTTCACTCGTCCAAAATTGATTTTTTTGGCCAAATATACGGTGCTGTTTGGACGCACCGAGAAGGTGCGGTCCATCGTCAGCCTATAATTGACATAAATCTCATCAACATGGCGTTATTTTTTAACTTTGGAAATATGCAATAACTGCAAATGACCAGTGGATTTACTGTACTTTTGTTACAGTGTGGATCGTGTCGATAATACTCATGCTTGATAAGTAAAATTCCGATTGAAGTATACTTACTATGTTTACTTTTTAATTTGTCAATTCAGTATGCTTATTTCATTCTATATATTTATCGCTCTTTATTATTTTATTTTCGCAGCGACCAAGGCTCTCCACTATCGAATATCCAAAATAAAATAGTTTAATATCGTTGACAGCTCAGAGCTCACAAATTTAAAACTTATCGGAGTGATCACCCTGATCAAGGCCCTGCATTAGCATCTTATAGGCGAAACGGCGTTTGCGCTGTTGGAAAGATGTGAGCTTTTCAGTTCGATCGGGCCTGCCCAAACTATTACCTCTTGGGTTTAGTGGACTAAAGACTTGGACTTACCAGGTCTCGAACTTGAAATATTCAATCTGCGATGCTAAAATAACAACCATTAGGACATCGCGCCAACTTGGATAATGAGCTCAGCAGCAGAATTACGTAGTTTCAATAATTTATCTGGTAGAGATGTCCACACCGGAGGACGTCGCTCCCACAAAAATAGTTGTTTTTTACCAGCTTGGTTTTGATTTGCTCTCAACTTTAAAAATCAGTTTATAATTTTAATATTCGGATCTTGTTATTTACGAATTTCAAGCCTAATTTTTAAAAGTAATATGTTCCATTTTCTTTATAATATAAGCATATAATAAGCATATTTATATTAGGAATAAAATATTCAATATGTCGAGTATGAGTCAAATTCAACTGGCTCTTACCTCTGAGATAATATACGTCTCTGATAAAAGAAATGAGATAAGTATTGCAAAGCACAAGGAAAATGCCTATGATCAATGCTGGGATCTCTACTGCTGCATTTACGGAAAGAGTCGTTTTAATCTGGGAAATAGAAAGCAAACACATCTAAATGTCATTGTTAATGAGAGCAGTAAAGGTGAAACAACCGCAAAAAATATTTCAGACCTCATGGAATTGATTTGGCAAACACCTATCGATGACGAAGGAATCACGCGGGTCATTTTTGCTCACGGACACGGAGTCAAAATCTTGAGCGAAGTATCACAAAAATTTGTCAATTACGTGAGACAAGAAAAGAATCCAAGTGAATATGATGTTGATTCGTCAAGAAAAACTATCGGAGAACATTTAGCAATATTCACTTTTGGAGGATCAGACGAACTCCCAAAAGATGTTGCTCGGGTTAGTACATTTTCTCTAATTCTTTCCCGCCTACTCAAGCGAACGTGTGCCTACAAACCTAATGTGCAACTGAACACACACGTTGAAGGTCAAAAAGTGTATTTTCGCAATGTAAGGGATATTGCCAGATCCTCCTTTTTATAGTTTATCAATGCCTGATTTGTGCGTAGCCTACGCTTCTGACATTGAACGATGAAATAAATCAATTTCTAGTGCAGAGCTATTCAAATGGCGACCCGCTGTCCGAATCCGGACCTTTGCCTGCTCAAATCATTTACTTGCTCGGCCCGGGATATTTAATCCCCTTATCATATATAGAAAAATATTATACCCTGAAATATGGCTTGAAATGAAATTTTTCTCGCGCCTACAGTCAAGATTCGGGATGTTTTATTGTGTTATAAAATAAACGCTATCATTTTCCCATATGACGTCATATTGTCGCTTTCTTTCCAAGGTTCTAAATACTGCCTATACCTAAAGCTATATTTCGTGTCTTTTGTAGATTCAATGCAATTTCAACATGGAAAATGGGAAATGTGAGGCGACGAATGCCATCCAACCTTATTTCATCAAGGTTCATGAAGGTGTAACCATGGCTAAAGAACTGCTAACTCGGATAGAAGTTACTTCAGATCCACGCATTAAAGAAGTCGCCTATCGTGCTAATTCTGTCCTTGGTGCGATGAAAAGTGTCATGGAAATATCAGGAAAATTAAGTAACCGTTCTCTGCAAGCAAGTGATCCTTTTGAAAGCTACATTGAAAACAACGAAATTATCAATAAAATACTCGAACTTTTAAACAAATTAATCAAATAATATGCTCGTAGAATGTTGAAAAGCGGAACCCCTAAATGAACGGAAAAAGGCCCTTTTCCCATAAAATTTTAAAAACTGAGCCGTCATAAAATTTGATACTTGCAGACTTCATCAGATATTTTTATGTTGCTCGTTGCACGACATTTCAAGTACGATGTATCTATTGCAGTCTGGGCAGATTCGATAAAAAAATTCAAAATAATTGATAAAAGAAATTCAAAACAGGGGAATGGTTAATAATTCATAGTAATAAGAATGAAGTAAAATCGATGTTTCAGTCAACATTAATTTTTTTTGTCGTGCTCCGATATCAGACGATTGAGGAGTAGATATATAAAATATTTTACTTTTTAATTTTGTGATAAATTCCTTTTACCCTACCTAGTTCAGGAAAAAAACAGATTGCCATCACTATTTCCGACTACAGCTGGGCAAAACCGAATCATTTGACATTCGAATTTTCTTCGGTTAATTTTTCGAATTTTCAACAAAGGACTTATCTTTTTCTATTTTATTTTTTTCATTTATTTGTGAACACTTTGACATATTGTGTTTATAAGACGTATATTGCAGTGTGAGTGAAATATGATCATTAAAATTGAATTCAAAATTGCAGTAATCTTCTAATTACTTCATAAACTCATTTTATGGTCGCAAATATTTTGCTGCCTACATTCCACAATATGTCTAATATTTAGAGGGTTGATTTGATATTTTGACGTTTGATTCCGAGTGAAATTTTTTACGAAGTTTATACTAATTATTAAGATGTCATTTTTCTTTAGTCAAATAATGCTTTTTGGTATAGATAATAAATCAAATGTAAATCACATTTTGGAATTACCCGTTTTGATAACGTAGGCCAATTGGCTCAAGCAAGTCATTTGGAATTCGAGCCCGATTAAATCGCTAATTTTTTGTCAACAGCAAATATTGTTTTCGACTATAGGCTAGCAATTGGCCGCGGTTATGAACATAAAAAATCTATAAATGCAAATGTAATATTATTGATAAAAAATCACTGATGGCGATGTACTTTTGATTCCCACCTCGTTTGTAAGGTCAGTAATAAAATTGACCAAAATCGGGATTATTTCAATTTCCCTTTTTTCCCCAAAGTACGAAATATAAACATGAGAATTTCACATTATTTTCCATGTTCTTGTTTCTAAGACCGATGCCCGACTGATTCGAATTCATTTTGCTCCGAATCACCAAATTGAATTGCCCAGCCCTAGTTAGTGACTTTGCTGCATCAGATACGTATTAGGGCTGGATAAAGAATGTGATTCAAATAATATTTTCTGATCTAATTATATATAAATAACAAATGTCCCGTTATCAACATTACCATACTTCCATTAACAGAATAAATGAATTTTCACCCACGATAATATGATTGAACAAAAATGAAATTTGCCAAAATCTCAATATTTTGATTGTATTTCGCGCATTTGAAAGACAATATGTCAATTATACAAAATTATGTTGATTCGAATACGTTGCGCTTTGAATCGATACAGTCTTATTCATCTTTAGTAATTCATACATATGGTTAACAAAATTTTACGTTGGTACGTTTTAGTGAACTAAGTTTCACATTAAATTTGGATTTTTTGTTCTGATGGCAGTCGATTTCAGCAAAAATACGGTTATTGATAGTAGTAGCAACAGAAAAACAAGTTTTTCTTGCGAAGGCTATATATGTTTTAAAGTCTCCCATATTTTTATCAGCTAACGTATCATATCACATTCAAGGCTGGGTAAAATCAAATCATCAAGAATTCGAACTTGAGCAGGATAATCTTTTCGAATCGGATCGAATCAGTAATTCCATATAAATATCAAAGATACCATTTTTTCTCTTAGAACTTGTCTCCATTAAAAATCATGAAATTGATAGTTGCATATAAACTGATTTAAAGTGAATGTATTTCCAATTAACACTGCAATAGGTCGAAAGAGTGGAATATCTCATAATCTTAAGGACAAAATCCAATCGATTTTGGTTTCCCCAAAATCGATAATATTGAAAATGAAAATTCGACTTCATTGTACAATTCACAATTGATTCTAATACTTTGTAATTCGGATCGAAATTAAATTGTCCAGCCCTAATCTCATCGCCTAAGCGCCATTTATTGTAGCTTTTTATTCCATTATACGTTCCTATGGGCATAGTTTGTTTTACCTTTTTTCTTATTGGAATTCACTCTGAGCAAGGCCGGAAGCAGAGCCTTAAAGGAACCGACTAACGGACACTTCATAGCATAGAGCTACAGCTACTAAAAGATGTAGTACCACCAACTGCACTCTAAGCGGCAAATATCCCAATCGGAACTGAACCACCATGGTAAAGTGCACTGAGTGGTATCTGCACTGGGCGATGGCAGAACCATCTACCACTTCATGCACAGCTTTTATCACTCACTCACCAACAACAGCAATTTATAATCCAATTCTGTGAAATTTTATTTTAACGTTTTATCTGCTTTCGTCAAACTCTTTTGGTGAAGTTTTATCGCCGATTTTTTACAATAAAGAACATAGCAAACAAGTCTCTGTACTGAAGTACTGAAGGCCACCAGTGGTACAGATCGCGCACTTTCAGACGATCGACATAATTTTTAGGCACTTAATTTGTACGCGTACAACGTCATTTTGAAGGACTGGTGCCTAATTTGCAAGCTCTATGATCCCAATCCACAGTGTTCATATGCGCTAAGGGTGAACAGCTTCAGAATATGGTTAAAATCTACTTGATTAAGCGATTAACGATTGATTATAATAAATTGTGCTTCGTTACGAATCACCGCATTAAATTATCCAGAGACCTACTCATTAGGAATCATATTTTAACGTCGATTAAGAAAAATGCGTAAAATTCGAATTTTGTGAAAAATAATATTTATTTTTAGGTAAACTCTCACATTTTCCTGTTCTTCTTGCCCTGTAGGCTACGTCCCAGTCAAAAAAATTATTTTGTTTAGCACGGACTGCACCTTTGCGGCGCAATAGGCCGATAAATCGCACAATGGTCTTTTGATTGCATTTTAAAGCGTAGAAAGCCGACACGCTGCATTTATTTTTATTACTAAAAAAATTAAGGTTGTCGCCAGACCCTGAATTTCTTTTTGAACAAAAAAAAATCGTTAAAATAAATCGTAAAGGCGAAGCCGATATACGTCAATGGACAAAAATAAGAGCCGATGAGTTGTTAAAAATGGTAACAAATTTTGGAAGAGTGTGAACAATGATCCAATAATGTTGCCAAAATAAATTTCTGAGGCAGTTGCTGATATAAATATTCCACAATGTTGTCCAATCATTACAACTCATTATTTAATTGAGTTGGTAATGGTGATTGTGTCGTGCAAGTGTCAGTCATGAGTATGTCATAATCAAAGGGCTTACTGACATCTTTAATTCACTCAAATCGTATAGCACTACTGGTTTAGATAGAATATCTCTGGAATATTTAGAGTATGGTTACCCAAAAATACATTTAATCGTGTGTTTTTGTATTAATACTTGCCTAACTCACTGTTATCCCCCCCACAAGAGGTTACGTTCACCTCTATTAATTAGAATTTCGAAGTTTACAACTATTGATATTTCCGATAAGACCAGTTATAAGCCAATAACTATTGCAACTGCTATGTCAAAAGTAATAAAAAAAAAAAACATATTCTTATGTGAGCAGACGATTATCTCATGACTAAACATAATCAGTTTGGTTTTAACGTTTGAACACAACACAGAAATGTGTATGTTCAAATTATACAATACTACAACATCATGACCAGTGAGTGACTTATTCAGAACCATGAAAAGGGGGGCCAAATTTGAGAATTACACCAAATGTAATTATGAGGTTACAGCCCTTGGCCATCATCGATTTTACTTTCATAATGGATTCGAATCAATCACAATCATGTCTCAATAAATATGTAAAAATACTCTTTACCCTACATTTGGTGACGCGGCAAACGAATTGCGCCTTCTTGGATTGGAGTCAGGTAACGAAACCGTTGTCGCAACGAGAAAATTCAAAAGAAGAATAGGGAGAAACAAAAGAAAAGGCACCAAAGTCTAATTGCCAAGAAAGATAATGGAACACATCAAAAATAAGTAAGAAAAGAAAACAGAAACATGAAAGCACAAAGAAGGTGAAACAGAAAATGCTTGCATGGACAATGAAAAAATGAATGAATGAAAGAGGAAAGCAAACGATGAATGAATAGAAGACAAAGACACGAAGGAAGAACGACAAGAAGATATATGTACGAAAGATCAATGAAACCATAGAAATAGAATACAGAGTAAAACGCATGGAATAAACTCACGAATAATCGAAGAGTGGTTTAAAGGACTGTTATATAAATAACTGTGCGTAAAAACAATGAATTTTTTATTTGCAAAAAGTGCAAAGAAATTATAAAAAAAGATCAAAACGCGATAAGCTGAATGACTTGACGTTGCCAGGTATGATACAAGGAAGAAACACTCTCTCAAAAAAGAACAAAGCCTACGACAAAGATTTATAAAAATCGCGCGTCCGATATTTTTTATATTGTAACCTAATTATTATTTTTTGTCAGTACACCAGGGACATACACTTTTAAACCATAAAGGTGAACATATTTTCTTTCATTCTTTTCTCCTCTTCAATGCGTATTTATTTGGCATTCGAGACAAAACGGAAAATTTATTGATTGAAATTGGCAGATCTGAGCAATTTGTTTTCATTAATTAGATTATCGTTGATATTGTTAAACTTAAGAAGATGATTTCTGTAAAAATCCCACTTCTAACAAATGTCAACTGGACGTCAAAATGTGTGAACTATGCATTCGTCAAATGCGAGTGTTAGCAAATATTTTATCGTATTATCAAACGCCCAAAAGAAGCCAACAGGGCTCAATTTATCCGCGCGAAAGACGCGGCTAAATGCAAATCGCGACAAGCGAATATATTTTTTTTATTTTAAACGCGCATATCAGTTATCAATGTGAAACGAAATATATGGAATTAAAATATTTGCAAATATCTGCCATACTCAATAATATTTAAACATACACATACACTTTACATCTTCCACAACATTTATCACTCTCACACACAGATCTTTCAACTTTTCTTCTCTATTAATTTTCAGTTTACTATTATATTGCTTATGTATTATATTAACTGTGTTTATTCTTTTTTTCAAGCCAATATTACTGCACGCAAATTCTTGTGTCGACTTCCAGTCTCGCGAAGGGAGTTATGTAGCATATATTATATTAAATTCACTTTAATTTAGTGAAATTCAATACTTTTTTGAGTGGTATCATGTCAATTTATGATATTCTAAAGTATATTATATTGTCATGATTATAACGCGGGGCTAATTAAAACGAGTAGGCCCCAAGATATTTCATTGAGCCCTCAGGGCACGTTTTGGCCATTTCAAAATGACCGCATAACATGTTTCGTGAGGGATAGAGGACAGAGCTACGAACGGGTGTGCAGTAAGAATTGCAGGCGCTTGACCATCAGGCCAGGCGATTTTACTTTCATAATGAATTCGAATCAACCATAATATTATCTCAATGAATATGTTAAAATGCTTTTTACCCTACATATATAAATGTTTATGATTCTCACTGCGATACTGGCCGATTTGCCCTACAGGGTCGAAGGTTCCGAATTAGAGTTATAATTCTGGGTGTAAAATATTAAAACCTATTTTCGGCCTATTATAGCCGATTTTGATTGCTTGTGAGAAAACCTTTCTCGAATTTTGCTGATCATGCGTTGGACGCATGATTCTCGAACTTGGTAATCTGGTATATTAAATGCCAAATTCTCCTGGGGATCACGATTTTTGACCATGATTCCCTACAACGTCATGATGGGCGCCGCAGACGAACTTTTTTCTAAAAAAAAGGATTTTGCAGAATGGGTTATCAAGGCCTAAAATGGGCTAAATATGTGTATTTACTGCTTCACGTGGAAGACAAGCAAAAAATTTTTGAATTTCTGGCATTTAGAAGTAAGTAAACGGTCATTGCACAATTTTTTTGGTAGGCATGGTTACGTTATATACGTTACGACTATTCGAAATCCCGTACCCACAAGGCTCATTTTTTTTCTGCCACTTTTATATTATGTTCATAAGAACAACATTTATTATTGGTCTGGAATAAATAAATAAAAACAATAATACTTGTTTAAGATTTAATGATGTAGTAGAATCACCTTATAAATATTTAATAATTGTTGTCGAAAATATAGTGCAAAAATATACTGAAAAAAATAAACTCGGGCATTGTGCACCTAATTTTATACCTTAACTGCTTAATCGAGCTGGGTAACCGGTTGGCTCAAGGGATAAAGTGGAAAAAGGGAATACGAATCAAGCTGCACACCCCGCTTGTCTCGACGTAAGTTCGAATCCCGTGGCGGTGATATGTGCGCGAGGTCTGCTGTATGCTTCACTGGCGCAGGGTGGTTCTTGTAAGCGCTGTACAGAACTTCCTTCAGCAACCTGGCCATACACAGGAAAGATAAGAAAACTGATGTCCGTACTGTAGGTTCTCTCCTGCAGGATTAAGGCCATACCCTGGAAATATAAGAAAACTGATGTCCGCACTGGAGGTCCTCTCCCGCAGGATTAAAGCCATACCTTGGAAATAGAGGAAAACTGATGTCCGCACGGGAGGTTCTCTCTCTCTCTTTCGAAATCCTAATGTACGATTTTTTTGTAATTTGAGGTAAGCAAACGCATTTTATCGTGTTTAAATATTTCTTTCGTGTGCGAAATTTGACTTAAAATTTTTTTTGCTTTCCTAAGTCTGCAATATATATTTATTGCTTAATATATTTTTTATTCGTATCTCTATTTGCGTGTGTTGACAAATGCGTGGAAATAAACTATGTTCACCGGGATACAGACCACAGAACAACAAAGAGTAATCTTTGGCTTTCGGACTTTGATGATGATCAACAGACCAAGAAGCGTCATGCATGACTGAACCAGTATTTCCCAACTTTCGACTTAGTGAGGTGGCGAAACTTTACGCTGCTGTTGACCAGCGAAAAAAAACTGGCAGAATTTTTTGTCAAATGCAGAGGAGTGACTACGCGTATATAATGTTCCCATAAAACAAAATAAATTTGCTTGAGAAAATCAAAAATTAGTGATTTCCGTAGAAATCAAGTCTCAAACTTTCTGCCGTTGTTCTAATAAAGTAAATTCATGTATAAAATATTCCTCAGTCAACTCATAGTATTAAAACTTTTCTTTATCAAACTTATACGAGTTAAGAAATTTTTAATATGACCTTAAATTCAAAAAATATTATTTATTTTAGCAAGTTTCACGCTTTTATTTAACAACTATAAATCGTTCCACTGTTGTTCTAATTCAGCCAGTAAATGTAAAATATATTTCTCATTCACCTTATTGTTTTGGAATATCATATTGAAAAGTTTCGTAGGAGTTACGACGTTTTGAATTTGGCCTTTAATTGCTAAAAAAAAATTGGCCTTTTTTAACAATTTTAGAACGTTTTTCTGGCAACCATGGACGTTCCGCTGTTGTTCTAATTCAGTGAGTATATCTATAATATATTCCACTATAACCCAATAGTACTAGAATGGTGCCTTTATCACATTTGTATGAGTCACGAAGTTTTTCAATTTGACCTTTAATTGACAAAAAGTGGCATTTTGTAACGATTTTGGCGCTAATATTTGGCAACCTTAAAACTTTTCGCTGTTGCTCTGATTTCTTCAGGACATGTGAAATATATTTGTCTATTACCCCATTAAAATGTTATCTTTTTTAGGTTTATAGGAGTTAGGAGATGTTTTCAATTTGTCCTTAAATTGAAAAAATGGCATTTTTTAAACAATTTTTGCGCTTTCATCTGGCAACCTTAAGACGTTCCGTTGGTGTTCTAATTCAGTGAGTACATGCATAATACATTCCACTATAACCCTAGGGTACTGAAATGTTGCCTTTATTAGATTTGTAGGAGTTATGAATTTTTTCTACCCCAAATTTTTAATAATTTTGTCATTTTTGACAATATTTGTATTTTTATCTGACAACTTTAAAACATTCCGCTGTTTATTTGAGTACTTGCACAATATATTTTCTTATAACCCCATAGTACCGAAATGTTGTCTCGACAGGCCTCAATAATACACGGATTGTTGGCATCATTGACATTGACATCATGTAGGATTGAGGCTTGCGTCCCAAATTATGTGTTTTAAGCTAAATAGTTTCTGCGCGTACAGCCTGTCTCATAATCACAACGTGCTTCTTATGAATGTATATTGTCGATGCATTTATTTTGAGACGAATGAACATACATACATACTTTTGGGATTCTAATTTTCAATTTAATGTCGTTCCAGTGTTGCTTGGAGCGATTGGGTCAATTACTGATTCTTTAGTGAATAATATAAAAAAACTGGGCTTTGATAAGGCTGAAGTGAATTCCATCCCAATAAAATTACAACGCAAAGCTGTGACAAGAAGTGCTAGAATTGCCAAAATTGCTTTAGCGTAATCAATTTCTTAAACGGATTTTTTCCGTTTTTATATTAATACTGATAGATTTATCAACAGTGTTTTATTTCTTCTGTATTTAACTTTTTATTTTTTCCAACTGAAAGACAGGACATGTAAGTCTTGCATTTCTAGTGTCTATTCTATTAATTATTTTGTGCTATATTTATTTATTTCTAATCACCATTATTCAAACAATTCTATATGATATTTATATAATGATATTTAGTGCACTCTAGTTAGAAAAATATTATTAAATCGTCGAATTTCCTTATGTTATTTGCACGTATGGCATTTGCATATATTGTTTAAAAACACCGTATGTCTCATTATTTGTATTTATTTGTTTTAATTGTGCATTTTGAGTACTGGTTGTTTTGGAATGCGTTCCCCATATCTGTTGAAAAATAATAATGGGAACATAATAAAAATGCGTAGGAACTAGACATGATTCTGCGAGTGTGAAAAAATCAATTTCGATTCTAAATAGTGCAGAGTGGCAGGCTAGACTTTCTGCGTTTCCATCCTGTCACGTGAGTTTGATATTTCTGTTATTTTAACAAAGCTGGTTTGTTTTGAAAAAGCCAGAATTGAATTGTACAGGCCTGGTCAACAATTCTGGATCAATTAGGGGAGATTAAATTCCTTCTGCCTATGCTTTACTGTTTATGGAAATGTGCAGCAGTTGTTCCCGCATTCAAAAAACTGTGGCGACTGAACTAATGATCCCAATAAATATCGTTCAATTAACCTCATACCATGTATCAGTAAAATTTTTGAATCAACTATTAATAATAAAATTTCTGTACACTTACACTGTACGGTACAGTCGCTTGTGTCTAACAAGCAATACCGGTACCGGTATCGTAGGGTTTTCGTTGTTCTTGCTCTATCATTCGGCCATTTTTTTATCCAAATAACACCAAATTTGGGTGATGGAACAATGCCGCCACGACCGAACAATTAAAAAAAACCAGAAGTCGTTGCGATGATTTTTCTTCCTAATTCTCCGTTTTTATTAATTTAACATACCTCGCGATAAAAATTGTAACTTCGGATGCCTCGTTCTGTCTCTGTTGACGGGTTACGCAGAGAGAGAATATCGTACGTCATGACAGTTGAGTGATCACGCATCTGCGTCGAGTCCACGGTCGAGTCACCTAACCGTCGGAGACGAGAACGGTGGAAAATTGACGATCGGCCGCATAAAGCTTAATTTTTCCCTTCATCACAACTAAAAATTTCCTAATTATGAAAATATATCATTCTCGGCGTTTATAGAGTGCGGTCCATCTATGGCTAGTGGTAATCGGGCAATATTTTCGCATCGGTCACGGCGAACAACGGCGCCACAATGTCCGTTTCCGCTAGCGCGGCGACATCACAGACTGGCGCAAGCAGACCGGCGACATCAGAGACTGACGCAGGGCCACGTTGACGCTACGTAAAGAGAGTGAGAGATAATGAAACGACGTCATGCTGACGTCGATCTTGACGTAACCGGGAATTTGGGAGATTTAGAAGATTTTCGTCAATATAGAAAGAACACTTTTTCACGGTCCTACGTCGACATCTAACGACCGCTCAAATTTTAATTTGACATTGAGTACTCCCTCTAGCGGAATCAACAATTTTGGTACGGACATTACTTCCGAAGTACCGTTTTGGGCCGTTTTAAACGGCGCGTTGTATTTTTAGGGAAAATTACGCGTTTCTAGTGATATAGAAAGACAGGGGTCACGAGTAATATGTAAATGTTTAGCATAAATTATCATCTTCAAGAAAAACATAGACTGACCCAGATACATGGCGGATTTAGTTGTTTAAAAAATCGTCCGAAGTTACAAAGCATCCGAAGTTACCAACTTTGACGGTACTCTTTACTGCCAGACTGCTGCCATGCTTACAGTAATAACAGAGCAAATATTTCGTGATCGATGATCATTTCGGGCAGGTGAAGTCGGTTGCGCTATCCGAAATGTTCGAATTTGGAAGAATGTGCAGTGCAGAGTGTGGCACCAAGGTCTTTAGCAGAAAATCTGGGTCTAGTGAAGTTTAGCCCAATACAGAATATGCAGTATGACAGAATGTCATCAAAATATAAACTGGCAGAATATTTTCATCCTAACTCTGAACTGGGCGAGTTCTTTCCAGCACAGAACATCGGAATTATCATGATAATCGGATATACGCAGTACGGTACTAAACTCCATGGGTCCCGAAAATTCAATCGTAAGTTTTTTCAATTGTCGAATCTTTCTTATCCAATCGAAAGATCAATGTTGTTTTGGACAGCCAATGCTCCTGAACTTATTCCATTTAATCCGTCCCTCAGGGATCAATTCTTGATCCAACTTTGTTCTTGATATATACAGTATATTCTGTATTAATGACCTGTCTGATAATTTGATATCTGATTTGGTAATTTACGCTGACGAAACAACTCCATATTCTCATCTCAACAAAAATCCCTTTCGGAACAACGGACTTTTCTTTTTTTTAAATGATTAAGTTTGATCGACTTCAAGACACGCCGACGCGTCGTTGCCAGTAGCAACAGGGCCGATCAAAGGATCTCATTAAGTCCAGCCATGTATGTATGTTTATTCGCCTGGTAATAATCAATATAAAATTTAACGGTACAGAAGATGGAAGAATAAAAGACAGGATAGTTGCACAAGGCCGTGTCGACCTAAAACACTGGTGTGTGTTAAAAACCCTTAAATTAATTAACAATTAATATGAGGAAAAGGAAGCAAATTTACATGAATACAACATAGAAAATTATACGGATATACATAGATAATGCAATATATATATATATATATATATCTATTAAAAAAAATATCTCATCAAATTGGGCTACAGATCTGGAGTTAAAAAATACAGCTTGCGGGCAGGCTCTATCAAAAAATTCTTTTCGAAAATTCTTATCGTTTGAAATAGAATAAACAAACTCCTGACTGTAATGACCAATCATTAATGGGGTTTCCTCTTTTTAGCAGTTTTGGTATGTTTTTTAGATTAATGAATATTACTGATTATATCAGAGCTTTGAAAGAGCCAGACTGAAAGTCTAATTATGTTTGCAATAATACCGGCTGGCCAAAATCATGGAAGGTCTAGACAGTCGGGAGATTTGTGTGGGTAGATATGCAAGTTATCCAAAAAAAGCACAGTGTGAAATCCTGTTGATACACGTATGTCAAGGGTAGTTGATATATTATTCATCGCTTGTTCTATGGGGAAGCTGTTTTGTTCCAAGATATAGATTGACACATGGTGATTTATATACAGCTGTTTTGTATTCTATATCTATTGTTTTTTAATTTGGTCAAATTAAAATAAATGACTGTATGCGGAGAACCTAATTAATGTATTTTTATTGCCCAGTTGTGAATGCCTGTCCCAGTTAAGATATCTTTTGTTTGATTAATCTTGATTATAGATGCTGCAATTCAGTAGTCCTCGCTTCAAACACCAAAATCACCTGAAAATGAAAATTTTAAAACCAGTAACACAATTTGGGGAAATACACTGGTCTAATACAATGCTAGCATTGCTTTTTTCAGTTCTGTTCTAAATTCAGAAGTTGCCTTGGAATGTTTGAAGTTGTTTGGCAATGGATTCCAAGCCTTAGCCCCACAAATGGTTATAGATAAATGGAATAAAATAAGCGTTCCTATTTCTGCTAGTTCGAATTGAATTGTTTTTTGTAAACGTAATATCAACAACATATTATCAGAGCAAGATGGACTACGATTGTTAAAATGAGTGAAAGTGAACATCATACAATGGTTCTTATTTCTAATTTAGCTAAATCTTCGACATTAAGCAATTTCTGAGTTTTCATCAGGTCCTTAACTTTCTCTATTTCCTCTACGAAACACTACTTTTAGGAAACGATTGCAGACACTTAGCAATTTTGTAATCAAGGTTTTTTGACGGTGCGTATACGTTGATGCACAGTATTGGATATGGTTTTCTATGATTGAATAATACAGTTTTAATAGAGTTGATTCTTCTAGATCTTGGTGATAGCTCCAACAGAGGATCTAACTATAGATAGAACACCATTGATGTGCATTTTCCAAGATAATCCACACCCACTCTTTTCACTACTTTGTCATTAAGCGTTAAATTTGATTTTTAACTGGATTTTTTTTGTCTTGGCGAGCTGAAAAGCATGTATTTCGTTTTGTCAACATTGATAGGGAGTTTGAAAGCAGACAGCCATGCTTTAATGTTTTCGAGATTTTTTCACTCTGTTCATCAGATTGATCAAATTTTTTCCTTCTTGCAATTAAAGAGTCTAGTCATCCACAAAAAGAATGACCTCTAAATTCTAAATTTTTTAGCGCATTTGGAAAATCATTGATAATAATATTGAAACAGAGTGGGGGTAAAAGCGGTCCTTGTAATGTGCCCACAGTTAGATCACAATAGGTGCTAGATGTTGTCCCTTTGTAAACTACAACTTGCTTTTCTCCAGAGAAATAACTTTCAAACCATTTGAGAGGTTGACCTCATTTTAATCTTCTAGCAAGATTCACATCGTGCAATATTGTCCAGTTTGCTAACTTGGTTTACATTAAATTTATTTTGATCTTGAACATTTGCTTCGGATCAGCATCTGCCTGTCTGCAACAGTGCAGTATGATATTCTGGATTACTAAGTCTTGTTTTTTTGACAGTCATTATTATAGTAAATTGATTAATTTATTCTCTTAGACGACAAATATTCACGATGTGTGGTGGTTTCAACTGCTCGAAAAATGCTCTGACGGCATTAAATATTTTATTCTTGGTAAGTATGGGTATTTAGAACCGAAAGCAAGAAGAATTTGTTTAATTTCATTCGAATAGAATGTTTCTTTAAATTTTTTTAGCAATCAGCAATTATATACTGATGTAAATTCTTTCGATAGCAATTTAATAGATGCTTAAAATTGCAATCCAATGATTGTAATTTTCTCGGATTCATTGTGTTCAACCAAAAGTCTATTATGTTTATAGTAATTAATTTGTAAAATTTCTAATTTTTATAGATTTAGCTATTTGAAATTATAATATATTGTTGCTATTAAATATTTCTTATTTTTAGATGGTGTCATTTGTTTTGATTGGAACGGCATCATATGCAAAAGCCGCCGGATATATTTATAGTTTTGAAATAGCAGGAGGTAACTTGAATAAGAAATTTATATTTCTTCACTTGTTTCATTCAAGTTTACTTATATATACATATATATATTTATATATATATGTTAAAAATTCATATTTTTTAGCTGGTTTAAGTTTACTTGCCATCACTGTCGTTTTCTCGACTTAGGTTACATTTTGCTTCAATCAATGCTTCACACTCAGATATGGGAGCAAATAAAAAATGTTGTCACCTGAGAGGTGCTTTCATATGATGGCTGAACATACTTTGAGTGCGTTGTTCCTAATGGGGGTCCAAAAAGTACCAACATCATTAACACTACTATTAATAAATAGCAGTGTTAGGAAGCTTTTTCATGGAGGCACTTGAATGGAGATTTTTTTGGCATTTTTAGTTTTGGCAGATTTTCTTCTGATCAGTTGTTTCCAGTTAGTCGCTTGATTATCATTTCATTTTGAAGATTTTTGTCACTAGTAGTAATTTTAACTATGTTCTACCCTGGTATTTCTTCCAACTATGCCTTGAATGATTTTTGATAAAGAATTATCGCTTAATAATATCTATTAAATAGGATAAGTCTAAACTTATAATAATTGCGTAAATATTAATTTGTGATGTGAACATTTATTGCTTTGCTATTCCCAAACCCAAGATATATTAATGTTAATTTGAATGGAAGTAGTTTAGGATTTTTAACAAGGTTATTGTTTGAATCTAATTGCTTAACCGGTGATGTGCATCGAAGTGCTGGCAAAATATAAAATATCGGGTTGAGCAATTAGATTCACTATGAATTCCCCTGGTGGCAATCACTCAATCTTTAGATGGCTATTGTGTGATATCCTCAGTTTCTTGAATGTTGCGATTAATTTTTGTGCTGATTTACTCACTTTCATTTTTCTTTGTGTTCAGGAATAATAGCCTGTGGATTATTTCTATTCTTCATTTCAATACTCGGTCTCATCGCAGCGTCGAAGCATCATCAAGTTTTACTCTTCTTTGTATCCTTGACATAATTTTGAATTGAGAAACATTGGCATTTAGGATGTTTCACCAACTGTGTGTTAGCCTTTTATACAATTAGGGCTTCGCAATTTAATTTGGTGTTTTCCAATCGATTCGAAATACAGATTATTTAAATCAACAGTAGATCGTTCATAGGAACAGAAATTTGCGAAATGATGTGGAATTTTCATTCATAATGACAAAATTCTATCGATATGGTCAAATTTGACCAAAATTGAGTGTATTTTGTCGTTAAATAATGGATATAGTTGCTCTCAGACACACAGTGTGAACTGAAAATGTATTGCTTTTAAGTCTGTTTATGCTTATATTAGTAGTTCATGACCATGAATATCTTTATTTCATAATGGAGGCAAGTTGTTGGTTGAAATACGTTTAAACCGCAGTAAATTAGATATGAATTAGCAGCTCTGTATGTAAACTAAGTTCTACTCCCAAGTCAGGGTGACGAATACTTGGTTTTATTCCGGTTTCCGAAATGCTCCTCAGACTCTCTTCGGATTGACATCGGGTACATCTGTGAATCGTGCCTACCAAAATAAAATTCGGATAAAATAAAAAAAGCAGTTTTTTATATTCGTTGTGCACTGACGCTTTATAACTTTGGCTGAACGTCAGTTGCTCTGCTACTCAGATGAGCGAAGAAATTAGGTTTTGTCATTGTCAGAAGAAAATTCAGCTAATGGAAAATATATCATATCTCTTGCTATAAGGAAAGATATTTCTTTTTGAAAGTCTGGTAGCTACCACAAGTGTAGAAAAGGCTTCAAAATCATCAATGCTGCTATGAAATAAAGCCTTTTAAAGCCTTTTTATCAGTCCCAAGAAGTATATGACATGAAAAATATTGATTCTCAAAGAAAAACAAGATACTGTCACAATTCACTGTACTATTTTTAATTTCAATGATCACCATTTTTTTATAAAACTTGTCTGCTTGTCCTTAATTTAATTATTTCAGTACTTTGTTGTTTTATTCCTGTTGTTCCTGATTCAGTTTTCAGTTTCCATCGCTTGCCTGGCGTTATCTAAATCCGACGAGGTGAGCAATTTCAATTGATATAGTTTTCATGAGTAATGGTCAAAAGCGGACACATCCCAGTTCCCAGATCAATTACTGATCAATAAAGCTACCAGAGCGAGGTTCATCTGATCTTGGTCTCGTGTTTGACAAAATAAAATTTCCTATTTTGCCAATGTGTATTTTTTGATATTTGAACTGAATTGGATAATTTTTGTGAATAGAAAACCGTATTTACTCGATTGTAAGCCGCGGCCTATAAACTTTTTAAATACAGTATTCGAACTGATAGTACCGTATTATAAAAAACAATATTATAAAAAACAATCAGAAACGGCTTTCCAAAACTTAATAAAAACATCAAAATTTTCATATATTTCCTAATAAATTTATACACCATCAACATCTGTTAATTTTGAATCGCCGAAACAATTGAATGGAATATTGTATGAATTCATGAATCCAATCGATTATTTTTGACAACCCAAGCACTATATTTTTGTTATGGTTCTTGTATTTGGATCCTGTGAGCTGTAATTGATTTGTTCAATCTTCTATGTATAATAATAATAATCTACCGGTAACACTGATTTCATCCAAGATCAATTATTGCTAATATGGTTGCCTTTTGTTTCTTCGTTGTAAAATTTGACATAAATCTTGACTTTATGCAAAATGTAGGGGATTTTGAATATCGTTAAAAGGTTTAAAGCTAATAACCTAATCAAATACGACCCTATACCTAGGTAGGAACCAATAATTTAAAACTTTATACCATTTTCCTGAAAAAAGTAGTGAATGATATTCTTTCTTGTTGTTTATATTCCTTTGAATTTTATCAGCATTTTTCAGTATTGGTGTCTTCTTTTGCCACGTTTCTTCATTGAGTTATCACCACCCGGTAATTTCCTGTCTTGTCACTGTAATTTCGCTATAGCGATGCGAATTTATGACCAGTTTTTGATTTCGCTGTAGCAAAATTTCCAATTTGATGACTGTCGTAAGTATGTACGAAAGTCCCCGAACCCATTTAGTATGTCACGCCTTTTCCATGGCGAATTTGCATGCTAATCTCTAGTCGATCTGGTTCTTGACCTTACCAAGCTCGGATTGCTGACTTGATGACCTCCTAGCGTCTTTCGCAAATCCCGTTCATTCCAGGTCATTGATTTTTTTTCTATATGTGTAAGATCTTTTACTTATTTTCATTACTCACATGGTAAAAATTTTTCACTTGGACGAAGAAATAAAGAACCTACATAACGCACCTCTTTCACCCTATTCTGATATTTGATTGTTCTATCATTTCAGAGAGCTTTACTGCAAACTGCTTGGAACAACAGTGAATCGGATGTTAAAGATACAGCGCAAACAATATTTCATTGTTGTGGATGGGATGAAGCCGATCTTAATAATGTCAACATCACAGACCATTGTGAACAAGTAGGGCATTTTCTATCTGATCATGCAAGAGAAATTGGAATGGGATAGGATTTGTTTTTATTCTGTGAGAGAGGAAAGCAGAGAATACGGTCCATAGCCACATGGCAAACCACGATCTCTCGCACAGACACCAGCTCTGAATCCAGGCTAAGTGTTTGGCCTAGCATTCCCCCAATTTTTACTGCACATAGACCTGGTTATAGGAGAAACCACTAAGCAGCATTAACATTAATCCCATTGCTGGGAAGACAACACACAGACCCTTTGACAATCAGAGTGTAGTTCCAATGTAGCTTGAAGCGTATTTTCAAACTTTACCGTACAGCTTACCGGTAAAAATTTAATTCATAATCCAGCACGTTTTTTTACTTCCTTAACAAGTAAACCAATAAATTCAAATTCGTATTTCATAGGAAGGTATTGAAGCTATTTTATTTTGTCTATTCGAAAATAATGATATTTCAGATGCCTGAAAAACAACAACCATTTTTTACCACAGCTCCAAACTTGGCTGTTGCACTAAACACAATTACTGAAATCTAATGTTATTCTTCAGATAAAAACATGTGTAAAAGATCCTACGGCAGATTCTAAATTGCCTCCCTGCCAACCTTGTTCCTTGATTATTACCGAAAGGGCAAGTACGCTTCTAGTTGCAACAGGAGGAATCGGGTTTTTCTTCAGTTTGATGGAGGTTCGTTGATGTGTTTGAAACTTTTATCATTGTTACATTTCAATCAGGCAGTAAATATGAGTCGTTGTAACCTTATAGTTGGAATACTTGATACTACTGAATGATGGATGATTATTGGTTGAGCTTTTTGCAGAAAAAATATGATGGTAAGGTGCAGAGTCTTGCTCCACACTGGGGCTGGGCAATTCGATTCGGTGATTCAAATCGATTCGAAGTACAATTTATTCGAATCAATCGTGAATTGTTCATAGGAACAAAAACTTGCCTAATAAACTAGAATTTTCATTTTTAACAAAAAAATACGATGGATTTTGGTCAAAGTTGACCATCTATTTTTTTGTTTAAATCTGAAAATTGTTGCTCTTAGACATGTAGTGAAAATTAAAAGTATAGTTAAACTTTTCATTTCTTAATTTTCACAATGGAGACAAGTTGTAATAGTAATAATGGGATATTTGGTATTTACATGAAATTAGTGAAAAAAAATTATTCGAATCGGATTAGAATTCCGAATGATTTGGATTTGCCCAGCCCCACTCCACACTTACACAAATGCATTTTTTAAATGCTTGCCTGAAGAAGTCCGGTTTTGGTCAGACGAAACGTTACGGTGTGTGTGAAGTAAGACTGGGAGTCTCTACAGTTACTTTTGCTACCGTCCCCTTGCATTACCTGGAAGTATAAGTAGTTAGTTCACATCCCCCAGACCATTCGCTAAAACTAAGATAATTGTCAAAGTGTAGAATTTGCCAGAATGGCAGCTACTCTGTAACTGAGACATCCGACGAAGAAAGGTTTCATCAGGAGAAAATTTAGCAAATGCGCAATATTTCATGATAAGTCTCGTGCTAGAAGATTAAAATTCTCTTTTTTGGGGTGACTGGTCGCAGCCAAACTGTACAGAAAGTTTTCAAAATCATTCATACTGCTATGAAATAGCGGGAATATAATTTTTCCCATATGAAACTTTGAGTTTCAGTTTCATATCTGATTTTTTGTTTTCCAACGTGTTAATCAATTTGTATAGCGAAAAATCATGCAAAATTTTTGCTATGGTATTTTGTATATTCATGTAATTCCAAGATATTTTTAGCTCAAATGCAACTTCCAAAAATACATGCGAGTAAAATTATAATTGAACTGGTGTGTTGAGAGTTAAATTAAACAAATATTTATATATATACGGTATATATAAATACAATACATACTCACACATATAAATATATATATATATATATATATATATATACATATACATATATGTATATATATATATATATATATATACATATATGTAGTCTGCACATAATAAAAAATATATATACATCAAGACTTGATATTTTTGTGGGGAAAAAAGAATTCAATGCAGCAAATTTGGCGAATATATTTTGAATCACTCATTGACAACTCGGTTTTAATTTGAGTGATTTTCCTGTTAATGTCGTGGATCTGGGCTCTTTTCTTATTTTCACTTCATTCTAAAACACGCAGGAAAATGACAATCAGTCCTAACAGTTTTTAACATATTTTTGTCTTATATTTCAGTTAATGGGTGTTTACCTTGCCGTGCGATATCGGAACCAGAAAGATCCTAAAGCGAATCCGAGCCAATTTTTATGATGAGGAATATGATTTGTCAAGATCAATCACAGAGATTTAAAGGATTTTTATCGAGAGATAACTATGCTATGAACTGAATTATAATATCTATATGTTTATATGCTGTAGAGGGACGTAGTTTGATGATGCGTCGCGTGAAATGAAATTGTGTAACAAGCGTAAACTATCAATGAAGTAACAACAAATATACGAGGCTGAAGTTAAAAAAAATTATTTTATTGAGTGTTATAGTGGCCGCATTTTGACTCCGCTGAAGACATCTTCCTACGTCTGTCTGACTGTTTCATTGAAGTATCTCTGACTCCTGTATGACAAAGTTCTATCTTATTTGTTTCTCTATAAGAAAATTTTGTTATCAAGCACGTGCCGCAGATGGTTTTCTGCCCTAGCGGCACGTTCCATCATTGACTCATGCTCGATAAAAGACAACTTGGAATATTTTTTCTGACCAGGTTTTTACTTTAAAATCATTTAAATAAACAAATCGTAATCAAGTATTTGCACTTATGAGTTTTTGAACTTTGACCCTCATCGTCTCTCGATATATGGGTGTATATTATATTGAAATGCAGTTTGGGGACTTACATCAGAAAGTTTTTAAATACCTTTAAGACGTGTTGTACAAGATCGGAGTTGGATCTAGTAGTGTTCTCTCTGTTATTCGTCCTATATGGCTCGTTTATCAGGATCGTCGAAAATGACTTGAATGTATTTTGAATATGTGAATGTATATACATAATATATTATATTCCATTTTGTGATAATTTTATTTATGGTATAAAAGAAATGAAGATAAAATGGGACAAATTCTATTGAAACTTCGTTATTATTTCCCAATATATTATTCTCGTAAAAAAAAGAAAAACGACTAATTTTATTTTCTAATTTGGCTGTTTATCTCTAAAAAATCATAACGAATATTCGTAACAAACATGGCGAAGTTTTTAAATTAGTTGAATATTCTATGAGGAAAATATTTCATCATCATATATTTGTCATAGAAAAGCATTCGGTTTTGTCTGCCCTTTTATTTGGTCAATTCGCAGTCGCAGTATGAATATAATTTATCCATTTTTGCCTTGCATTATTGTTAGTATATTATTTGTGCTTTTATTGTTTTTTGTGTGTATTACTATTCGAAGAACTATTGTGTGACTTGATAAAAGAGTTGTCCTTAAAATTTTGTGTAAACGGTATTGAAAATTATATTATGTATAGGATAGTGTACCAATATTTCAGATAAATGAAATTGCTAATGTAATATATCATGATTTCACTGCAAAATGAATCAGTTTAGAAATAATCGAAAACAAAAACTGTTCAATCAAAATTCGTATAAGGACTTCCCCAGCCAATACCTGACATACCGTAATATTCAGAATGCACATCATGTATTTATGAACCTTCTCGAAGAATATACACATCTGTCAGGAATGGGGATTCCTTATTTCCTATTTCTGTTTTCTATGTAACTCTTTGCACACTAAGGGCGTTTCTGGAGACTTTTTATGTATGATGGTCTCTTGCAGGCTTGTTTTACGTGAGTTTCGGTAAAAAAATAATTTTGATTTTATAAGTTTATTCCATTAAGAAGCAAAATCTTTGTTTTAATAGTTCTTGATTTTGGATCGAAGTATTTTTTTTCCCAATTGATTGACATGAATAGAATGTTAATTTTGAGCTTTATTTATGGCTTAAAGAGTCAAGTCTCCCCATAGCGGGAAATTTATTTTGTCATTCTGTAAGTATGCGTCCTGAGCCTGTTCTTGACAAAAACAATTTTCGACAACGATCCAATCGATTTGAATTTTGATTCCTGTGCAACGTTACTATATATATTCCCCATATCATAGATATTATTACACAGTTTATTATTTTGAATGAAAATGGTGCTTGTTAGTTACGCTGTATTGCTTTGTTGTCAGTAAATGTATGATTGATAAACTAGACAACGCTTGCATTTAGATAAGCCGTTGTCTTCTACTGATGTCTATTGATCTATTGATTTTCCATATCTGTGTGTGTGCCCATAGAAAATTGTTTATTCGAATTACAAAATAATGTATCCAACTTACGTTTCATCTTTTGATATTCAAATTTTTTGGTTGAGTTTTTCAATGACTCAATTTTAATCAAAAATAGACTCGGGTCTTCAATGTGATATCTTTATTTGTGTCTCCTCTTGTATCGAGAGAAGTCTTAAACTATGTCTGAATGCGTATATACTATTAATCTCCTGTTGGAATTAATCATCAACTCGGGGGAAAAACATTGCTTGAGTTCAAGTGGGCGGGATGAAAGCTACTCTGCTACTCAGACACCCGAAGTAAATTGTCTCCATCAGAAGAAAATCTTGCTAATGAGCAAGTATGATATATCTTGTTCTAAATGATAAAAAGTCTCCTTTTAGGATCTATTGACAACCAAACTGTAGAAAAGCTTCAACGTCATCGATACTGCTATGAAATAGCAGTGTTGATGTTTTGAAGCTTTTTTGTCCATCCGAAGAAAATGACATTAAATTTCGGACTCCCGAAAAAAGTTTTCATCGCCCTGCTTGTGTTTTTGTGACCAAAGAATTAACCAAGTAGTAGACAATACTTCTAATGCTTATTTAATATTTTTTGCTCAATTAGTATGCTCATTTTTTTAACATAACCTATTATTATTTTTGTTATTATTTTAATCGTTGCAGTTTAATTATGTGTGAATGTAGTTTCAATATATATACTCGTATAGTTTGTTTATTTGTACGGAAGCCTGACAGAGTGGCGGTTGCCACGATATTTGGACACATTTAGAGAAACACTTCAATGGAAAAAGAGGGGTAAAATGTAAAACTAATAATATTGTGATAAAATCCCAACGAAAAAAATGATTTTTTTTGGTTGTGTGGCATTTCTGAAAAAACCCTATGAACATTTTGGAAATTGAATGAGTTTTCCTTTTACTTTATATAGTGCTGCCCAAAATATTCAATTTTAGAATCATAAATTAACGATCTGTCATTGACCCATGCTTGACAAATCATAATTTTTTATATGGTTCCCCCAAACATTCTATTCGTATTAAATATGTATGTAAAATGGCACATATGGGCTCAGCTAACATTTCTTTTTACATTAAAAATGTGTCATGGAAAATAACATGGGTCCAGCTATCTATTCCCATAAAATCTATGTGCATAAATTCACATACAAGTTCAGCTAACATTTTATTCACATGTGTAAAGTAACGCGTATGTGTGTGTAGTTAAATTCTATCAACATAAAACGTGTGTGAAATGACTAAAATTTGTTGATATACTTTGGCATTTGAAATTCGCTCTATTTTTTATTTTAATACTTGCAGTGTAGCGTATTTGTTATATCGTAGGAAACTTTAGTAGAATATTGAAGCATGAATATTTGTTCTTGATAAGTGAAGTTTTTGTTGTGAAGTTTTTGTATCCATACAGGGACCATTATTCTTCTTGTTGTTCAAATCCTAATATCAAATCAGATTTGATAAGTTTCATTTAATATGGGACCGTTCGGTGTTCACAAACAGTAAAATTGCAGCTTTCTCGTCTGTGATCTGATATTCTAGCTTTGCCTGTTAAGTATATCCTCATCGGATGAAGTTTGTCAAAAGTGTGTTTTGTTAGCATGCCTTTCTGTTGGAATTTGCCAACAAGGTGTGTTCCAACATGCACTAGGTCTAAAAAATTAAGTTCATTCTTGAGATAATATTCTTCTATACATCGCTTTGCAGTATATTTGAAGCATATATAGGAGATGGTTTGTTATGCGCTGCATGCCACAGCCATACCCAAGGAATTAGGGATACCTGAATGTATTTTTTTTTTTAAGTTTATGTTAATACTATTTTGCACAGTACATTTTTCCCATGTGATTTGAAATTTCAGAAATCTATCAGCCCTAGAGGTGTTTTCCTAGTTCCCATGGAACCATTCGCATTTTTATCAGAATTTGCTCAAAAATTTGTTATTTCCTAAGTTCAGTACTGAAAAATATCCAGAGATGAATTTGAGACACCGATACTCAAAGGTTATTTTTATCACGCTTTGTTGCAAAAAAGTATGTCCTGATTTCCATATCCTGTTCTCACCTATTTCATTGCACAGCTCTAGTCTGATTTTAAAGCTAACCTGAGAAAATTTGTTTTGGCAGGTACATTAAGATAATGAATGTAAAAAGTATTGTGAAGTAATGGGCAGAGCCAAATAGTAACGGGAAGAAATATTTAAAGTAGAGTTTTGCTCGTGTCTTTACCATAAAATATTCCATGGTAGATATTTTTCCTATCGCCCAGGGCAGAACCATTCACTGCACTTTATTTAAAGCAGTTAAGTTCATTTTGGCATGTTTACCACCTAAGAGTACGATGCTGGTAATATATTTTTGAGCCCCGTGTTTGATAAATGGTTGTAAGTTATATCACTTCAGTTCTGCCTACTGCCCTTCGCGAAGTGAATTTTGTCAAAAAGACAAATTGTTGAGTATGAGGCGTAATCTATGAGTAGCTATTACATGAACATTAAAAATTTTATCAAATTTAACATTTTAACTGGTTCCATCCAGTGTTGTCCTATTTGTTGCTTTCTATATGTACATTAACATATCTGTGTGAGATGTGGCCACTGCAATATATTATGAAATAGATATATCATTTGTATTTCAATAGTAGATGGGAGGACCACTTTTACGGTCGTTGGCGGGATCCGTAACCAATGGCGTATTTAGAATCTTGGAAAGGAGTCGAGATTTTAAATAAAATACTAGAAAACGCAGTTATAAAGTTGTATAAAATGACCTGTAGGTAAGAGTTTTAGGATAGTGTTAACGTATTTCCTGCGTGTTATAAGAGGTGGCAGAAAGGAAGCAAAGAAGTGGTAGATGCGTTTTCCACCGCCCAAGGCAGATACCACTCACTGCACTTTAGAATGGCGGTTCAGTTACGTTTGTAGTGCATTTTCTGGTAGGCCTAGTACTTCTAGTATCTCTTTGCTACTGGGTGTCCGTTAGTTGGTTCCTTTTAAGTACTGTTCCAGATTGAATTTGAATAAAAGGAAGTCCCCCCCCCCCCCCCCCCCCTCCCCCCCCCCCCCCCCCCCCCCCCCCCCCGAAAGCTTATATCCTTTAATATATCCCACCCTTTAATAAGATGTACGATTTTTGTATTTTAATTGTTTTTACAGCGAAGTTAGCTTAGGCTTTCAAATTAAGCAACATATTTGAAATATAATTATAAAAGTTTATTTTAAATCTTCGATATAGAAAACGACACAATTATAACTATAATTTTTCAACAAAATTTTAATTCTCTGCGACCAAGACTATACTATTTAGTAGGTATAGTTGATGAAGTATAACTACAAAAATACATTGCTATAATATTGGAGGGAAATTTGAAAGTAATCTTGATAAAACTCTTCGTTTTCAGTTCGAAATTCGATCCGCTTTAAAAAAAAGTTCGAACCAAAATCGAATTATACAAGATCCAATTTTATTACGCCTTGATTTTAATTACGTATATCAAGACATTTATTCCAAGTTTATTTCACAAATAGCTCAATCGTATTTGTTATTTCCTCGAAATATATTGTAAATTGCGACGTCCTTTTCTGTCTTGTCCTCATGTTCAACATGAACTCCAATTATATTTTGCGTAGGGTCATTGTGAGGTTCGCCCGGATACCATTTTGCCAGATCTGATCTGCTGCCGTTCGCTAGAGAAATGATCCCGGTCTGAAAAATAATAAAAATAATTTACTTTTTTCACAGTAATTCACTATAGAGTGAACCCTGGGCAAGGCCCTGTACTAGCTGCCCCAATTTGCCAAACGTTTACGCGCTGGGCCGAATGGCCGGCACGTGGACAGTCGGACTTAACGGAACCCAAAGCTCGAACCGAGATATTCAACCTGCTACGCAAACGCCTTAATCTCAATCTCAGCAAATTGCAGTTCGAAGATTTTTCTCGGTGAACCCAAACTTCAGTGATAAGTACACTACGATTGGTAATATCAGATACAAATATTTTTGCATCGAATGGGGATTTTCTGAATTTAATGAGGTCGTAAAATTGTTTGGAACATTCATTATGTGATTGATCAGAAATTATGGTGAGGTATTTTCCCCACCTCTGGTCCGATTGTTTGCGCATACGCACAATGCAGCGCCTGCGCGTTACCCACTCCACCTGCACTTGAGTGTACGGTCTACAAGGAACGTTGAAGAAATCTGATCGATTCACAAAATAGAAATATATGATCTCCACACTACGTGCATGTCTGTGCACTGAAAGTACGAGTATGGTGGCTCACATTTTTTCTGTACATTTCAAGGATAAATCCATTTTTTTTGTGAAAAAAATGAATGAGAAAATAAATAAACGTGTAGGATAATAGGAAAATGAGCAAAGCAAGGGTTTTCAAACCCATGATCGATTTACTTTAACTAGCTGTTGTAAATGAACAATATATTGTCAGAGACCTAAATTGCACTATTATATAAATAAAAACATTACATATACTACATTAAATGTAGAACTACCAACTGGTCCTAAGAAGAAAACATTCTATACAGAACTGTATCATTGCATTTTTTCAATGGAAAAATTGTGAACTGTGGGCGCGCGAAAGACTTTCGGTCATTTTGTTGGAAAAATACACCATTATTATTATAGGAACAAAAACCATAAGAATAATACGTAATTATGCTCCGGAATCGAAAATTTTGCCCATTTCGGAGACATTTTGGCTCACTCGCCTGAGCCGCTAGTGCGCCAGTGGCAGTGAGCAGTGGTGGAGACATCTACTACCAGGCTCCATTTAGGGCCTCTGTTCGAGATGTTGGAAATACGTTATGTGGAATTTAAAGCATGCAATAGTTTTGGCAATTTTTTGTAAAATCACGTAGTTTATTTAGTGCACCGGCACTAGTTTTAATTATCACAAAACTTTTTCTTAGTTTCGCTGATATCTGATTCACATATTATAACTTATTATTTGAAGTTTTAACTAGTAATTTTACGACGTAAAATAGATCAATTTACCCAATTTTTAATCACGTATCTGGTTTAATAAAGTAGTTTCCTAGTATAAATAGATAAATCACATTTTCGTGATTAAAAATATTTCTAAAATAGAAGATGTGTGAAGATTTTAACATCTATATCTATTAAAAATGCTTTGAACGCATCTCGACATGGAGCTCTCATAGCTCACAGAAGGAACAATAAAATATGTGTCTAGTTGAAATTGCTTATCTAGACTGCTTCGATACCACAAAGAAATCGAAAACATATCAAAATTTACCGCAACTTAAATTTTTTGTGCGTTACGTCACAAATATTTCTGTGTCACTTGATAAAAAAATAAACTTTTTTTTGGTGAATTTGCTTATCCTTACCTCTTTTTATATTACAATTTCCTACGTGCAAAATCTGAAGCAACATACGGTATCATACTGTCTTAAGCTGAAAAAGTGCCCTGTCTGTCGAAATAAAGGGGAGTGTGCTTTATCAACACTATAGATTGCTGTGAAACCATTTCTTTGTCTACCACTTCTTTGTTTTTTTTTAGTCGCGTCTTACGACACTCATGAAATACGGTATGACATTTCTGAAGCCCTCATCTAAAGGGGTTAACTAAATATCAATTTCAGTAGAACACAAAAGTTTTGCAATATAGCTAAAACGCCATAAATTTTACTATGTAAATGTTTGCTTTAAAACCATTTTTATGCCCCAATATACGTCGCAACCGCGTCATTAAATTGACAATGAATCCCGACAATTTCAGTGACAATGAAATTTAAATAGAAATATGTAATTAATTAAATTTTTTATATCTAATTATTAATTTTTTTTTTTTGAAAAATGCAGCAAAATGTGGTATATTTTTCACGAAAAAATTCCAATGGAGCCATGGAGATTCAATCTTCGAAATCCCGTGCCTCTCCTTTTTTTCACCTTTTTTATCTGTTGCTTCATCGAGTCATGCCAACACCCAGTGGCGCAAACAAGGTGGGCGAGGGGGCAAATAAAGCCTTTGGTAACGAATATACAAACGTTCCAGTTCGTTCATTTATATCTTTTTTGTTTCATGGAAATTTTGATAAATTGTGCACGCGACCTCCAACTAGCCAATGTTTGTTGCCTTCTGGCAACTATGTCATTCGATGTACAAAATCTAAGCCTAGGCTTCCATCATATATCTTAATATATATTCGACTGGCAACAAAAAATTTATGCTGTGAAAACAGAAAATATTTGAGATCTCGCGCACAATATAAAACTCTAAAAAGGTAGAATTGAAAAAGGTGAGATCAAGAGATTGTGGTTAAAAATGTGGATATTTTCGAGTAATGGTTGTCGAATACAAACCTATTAGGTATATCTTGAAAGTGACAGTATTTTTATTCATAGGTGAACTATGTCAACGAAGATTTCCAAGAATTGAGTTGTTCAAATATTGGAAAACGTTACATATTTAATATAACCGGATAACAATAAGCAGACAAAAAAATCTATGGTAACAATCAGTATTTGCTACTCATACTGAGAAAACTTTGTTTTATTGAGCCTGAGTCACAGATGAAACGCGCCTTGTCGGCGCGATCCATCAGTTATGTAGTACCAGGAACTGCACTCTAAGCGGGATACATCTCAAACGGAACTGAACCCCTGTGGTGAAGTGCAGTGAGTGGTAGCTGCCCTGAACGAAGTAAAACCATCTATCTGTCTCTGTGTGTGTGGGTTGTTTGAAACATTGTAGTGATCTAATGTTGACACCATGAAAGGCAAAAATATTTTCGCTAAAGGCGTTTTCTCGCATATCAGGCTAACGCACAGCAATACTTCCAGATCTGAAAAAGGGTAAATATCGAAAGCCTGAAAAAAGCAAACAACAAAAAAATATTTCGTTCTTATGTATCAATTATGTATCAATCAAGTATATATCATTCATTTTATAAAACGAAAAATATCTTAAGTAACTTAAAATATACCCCCAGTCAGGTATGATATAGTACTTATTGGACTCAAATCGGCTTAAGAAGTGATATAAATCCCTTTCGTAATAATAGAGATTCTAAATATAGAATAATATAAAAAATATTGAAATTGGGTTCGAAAACACTATATTAAGATAGTAAGTGACCGCTACAATCAATTGTAGTGATTCCTGCCCTGGGTGACGATGAACCACCTTCTTTCAAGTCACCTCTTACAGGATTTAAAAAATACTTTAGGACAATTCTAAAAGTCCACGTCTACAGGGCACAAATGAAATAAAAATATTTAATAATTTTATTTTATTAACAACAATCAATATTAAAAGATGAACAATTAACACAAAAAGTTTGTCGGAACTTCATTACGATGCCCTAATTTCACATTATATTTTGGCCAGCATGAGATAGATTGGTCGCCATCTGTAATTGATGTATTGGTACCTGACGAACGATTTAGCGCCCAGGTTCGTTCGCAGGTTCGTTATTTAACTGCGTATTTTTACCGTCTTTCATTTAGAGCAGGGCAGAACCAAATCATTGAAAAGTGAAATCTGATTTGAATTTTCCGTTTTTTTTTTCAATATATTTCATTAATTAAAAAAATCTGTAACTGCAAATTCCCAAATTTTTGTTTTATCTGCGAGTCACGTTTAATTCGAATGTGATTTACTTACATGGGCTTGATCTCGACATCTTCAATTTGCGATGCCAAGGTGATAACCACAAAGTTATCGCGCCCGACTTTCAGTCAGTGGTTAATGACAAACCCAATGGCGAATCTACCACAGAACTACGTTAATTGGGTAATAGCCATTTGCATGCATTTAGGTCATTTATATTAGATTTGGAGTGGGAGATTAATGCCTTCCAAAAGTTTCTCTTAAAAACTTCAATGATGAAAATATAATTTACCTACTTTTTTATACAAAACACCTATTCATTTTTTATTCTTAATAAAATAACACTTTTGCCAACTCGGGCTTGCGTGCAAAAATATATCATCATAAGATAATATTAATTGCAACAATGCACTGGGAACACCAATAAAAATGCGTATGGACTAGAAGCAATTCTGTCAGTGCGAAAAGTTCAATTTTCCGTTAGCTTCACAGTGGTATACAAATACAGACTGGGCGTATACGTATACATAAATATTATAACGAATTGAATAAATGCAGGACATTTACTGATTTAGGCGAGTTACCGGGTAACAAGGTGCCTTAACATTACAGGATTAAATCAGCAATGGCTCTTG
Organism: Styela plicata; assembly: GCA_963675895.2. Classification (NCBI taxonomy): domain Eukaryota; kingdom Metazoa; phylum Chordata; class Ascidiacea; order Stolidobranchia; family Styelidae; genus Styela; species Styela plicata. The sequence goes on from OZ023141.1 coordinate 18,568,852, forward strand.
TGTGCATAATCTACCAGTTGTAGTAACTTTTCGTCACTGGGAACAACAAAGCAGGAAAGTTTCTAAATGGCATCAAATCCAATACACGTAAAATAATTAGCACTTTTTTAAGAGTAAAATCCTAATCACTTTATCGTTTTCTTTGATCACCTTTTACAACAATATGGAAATGCATTTTAACACGCACGCATAGCGCACCCGGACCTCTAGGACAAGAAATATACATCGACTTTAAAGAAATGATTTGATAAACTTCAGCCTTCATCTCTGCCATCCGAAAGGATAAGTTTTTGCTTGTTCTTTATTCGTCCTCTTTTGATATGAGTTGTTGAAATTTTTCAAAGCTGTTTGAAGAGTTTCGTAAGTTTTATAGTATTGTTCCGTTGTTCGATCCTGAAAAATGACTTTTTCATAAAAAAAAAGACACATTTTGTTTTATATAATTTGTTTCAGCTATCGACAGTGCTCAACTATATAGTTCGCATATGTTTAGCTGATCTCAGACAGGAAAAGTCCCAATATGCTTTAGAAAGTGTGAGCTTGAGTGGTCTGTGAAATACACGTCAAAATATGTAGAATTAAGTTTATCAGTTTAGTCATCTGATTTGGTCTATTGATAAATACTTGACTGTTTTTTTTTCAAGGAAAACAATGCAACTTTTAAACTTTTACCACATCTGGAGGTTTCGGAACTATAATTTTCAGAAAATTACTTTTTTTTGATATATACATATATAATAAAATAATAAAGCACTGAGTCCAAAACTTCTCTTTTTATAGTCACTTGTTACGATGGGTAGAAAGGTTATTTAAGTATATTTCAAAACCGTGCATTACTTACCTTTTTTAATTGATTGATCGCTCGAGTCCGAGGTCCCGAAAGTTTCCCCCTTTCCAATGCTTCAAGGTTTTTTCTGCGCAGTATGTCATCAATTTCCCTAACAACATTTTTCACATCCTGCCAAAATATTGTTATATAAATGTTTCATCTAAGATATACGATGAATATGATAATAAAAAACACAAACTTGTTCAGTGCATTTCCTTTTCGTTATCGGTGGAAGTTTGTTCATATTTGAATTGTTTGCAGTCTTGTATTTCTCCTTTCTAGAGTCTTTCATCTGCACAAACAATTCTTTATTATTTCTTAATTGAGGTTCACTTCAAGCCTCGAAAGATAGAAGCAACTAACGGCCACTTAAGGGCAATGTGCTACTGCTAAATGTGGTACCAGCAACTCCACTGAGGGCGAAAACATCTCAAACAGAACTGAAAAGCTATAGTGAAGTACAGTAAGTGGTGTCTCCCCTGGGCGACTCTGCCCTGGGAGTCTACCTCATATTAGCGGGAAAGGAGCTAACTTTAGGTTCGTATGCTAAAATTGTCTGTTTGTTTAGCACCTTAAAAGATCGATTACTCAATTGCACGTTTAAGGTTAAAATATGCAATAATTTGAAACTTAACCTCAACAAGTCGGAATCTTTTTAATGTTAGCTTCGCCAAATGCTACTCCACTTAAAGTCAGTTTTACATTTAATGTGCTGTACACACTCTTGTCTCGTTTCAGCCATCCGTGATATCTGTTGATGGATGCCATCCTACACATTCGCTCACAGCAGTTTACCACACCGTTTCAGTTCTGATGAAACTATTACCCAATTAGCGTAATAGAACTTTTTTTATTGAAATTCACTCTGAGCAAGACCGGAAGCAGCGCTTGAAAGGAACCAACCAACCAACGGCCACTAAATAGCCAAGAGCTACTGAAAAATGTGGTACCAGAAACTGCAGTCTAAACGGAAAATATCCCGAACTTAACTGAACCGCCATGGTAAAGTGCAGCTATATATAGATTATGCTATTTCGTCAAATAATAGCCAAAGATCGACGTGGTCTATCAGTTGCTCATGCTCAACAAAGGTAGTTTTGATAATTTTTTTTATTTGGGCTCTCATATTAGAGATTGTTAATAGGTTCTAGCCCATGGTGAACTCCATTCTATCCATGCCTATTAAGAAGATCGAATGAAAAAGAATTGTCCTAGCTAAAAATCTTTTGTCCTTGAAAGGTATAAGTCACTGATGGATCGCGCTTCCAAGGAGCGGTCCATCAGTGACTCATGATTTACAAAAGAATATTTCTAATTGGGGCGAGCTGCCAAGCTATATTATAACATTTCACCTCAGATTGCGGCGTGTCAGGTGGTTTTGGACCTCGTATTGAAGGTAATTTAAGTCGTTCTTCGGGCATCTGAAAGGTAATGAAAGAAAAATTAGATGCGGCTAAATTTCTGTTGTATCTAACGTTTTGATAGGCTTTTAACAACAATGATTTCTTCGTAGCTTGTAGTTTTGCTCTTTAAATTTTCTTTTAGTTATTCATAAAAATATGATACAATAAAATCTGATTTCAAGGAGAGCCGAGATCACGTCTTTGGTTCTATGCCGAACTACGACCTCCGTGCTGATACCCGCTCCGTGTTAAAAGGGGGCGTTTTCCCGAGAAGGCTTGGTGTGCTCACGTCACCAGAGATGCGGATATGTTAACTCATGCGTATTGCCATGTCACCAGGGATGCGGATTTGACACAATTCATGAGTATTCCATGCCATTGGGGATGTCGATTTGTCACTAGGGATGCAACGATACCACTTTTTTCGCCGATACCGATACTTTAAAATGAGCCGATACTGCCGATACCCTAAATTACCGATACCGCCGATACTTCAACTTTCCTATAGCGGCCGATACTTCAACTTTCCTATACCGGCCGATACAGACACATTCTTAAAATTGGGCCGATACCGATACTGCCGATAATCAAAATCGCCGATACCGGTCGATACCGATACTTCAAAATTAGTCGATAACGATACTGCCGATTACTGATATCCCTCAGCTCCCTGATGTACTAGACAATAGAGGCCCAATAATTTCCCATTAATTTATTGATATTATGACGTCATCGTTAGTATACTCATGGTATGGATAGGAATACTCATGAGTTGTTACAACTCCGCATCCTTGGTGACATAGGAAGACTCATAAGTTGTGACAAATCCGCATCCCCGGTGACATAGGAATGCTCATGAGGTTTGACAAGTCCGCATCCCGGGTGACATAGAAATATTCATGAGTTGTGATAAATCCGCATCCCTGGCAACGTAGGAATACTCATTTGTGTTGTGACAAATCCGTATACCCGGTGACATTTGAATAGTCATGAGTTGTGACAAATCCGCATCCCCGTTGACATAAGAATAATCATGAGTTGTGATAAATCCGCATCCCTGGCAACGTAGGAATACTTATTAATTGGGACAAATCCGTATACCAGTGACATAGGAATACTTATGAGTTGTGAATATTCTTGATTTGTGACAAAACATTCCCGGTGACAGAGCAATTTACGCATGAGTTGTAACATCCCTGGTGACATAAAGTTACCAACCCTATCGGTTTTCCCTTCACATTTGCACGGTTGGTGGAGGGATCATAAGCGATCGGTGAAGTAGACTAAGTTGCGCCGACGGAGTGTCCAGCAATGCCTTTTTCATATAATCATCAACTACGGGATTTGAAACGAGAAAGATTAAATATAGCATAGTTTTTTAAAGCACATTATTTTTTTCCTGCATATTATAGGTTCAAATTCTAACCTTTTTCTCTTTGTTCAATTTCTCCGTATTACACAAGCTCTCTAATTCTTTTTTCTGTTTCTCCACATCGCCCAGAGTAATTTTCTGGAAGGATCAATAATAATTTTTTGAGATAATATTTTTAAAACTTATTTATTCCATGTATTTCTATAATCCTTTAACTGAGCTATCCAGTCAGATTCAAGTAAAATATCATATATTACGATACATTATGAAAATTGAAAATGGTTCCTACCAGAAATACATGTTTTGTTGACCATGAGCCTGATAAAATGATCGATCGCGCCGTTAACAATAAAATTTCTATTCGGGTAAGAAGTGGTAGATTGCTTAATCGTCACCCAGGGCAGATCCCACTCACTGCACTTTACCACGTTGTTAAAGTTGCGTATTGAATGTTTCTCGTTTAGAATGTCGTTGCTGGGTCTTTATTTTGTATTAGCTCTTTGTCATTTGAGTGGGTGGTTCGCTGGTCCTTTTTAAGCATTGCCTTCGGCCTTGTTTGGAGAAAACTTTTATAAAAAATTCACCTCGTTTTTGTCAAGCCACGCCAAGATTCGTTTGCATTTATCCTCGATTGACGGTTTTAGTTTACCGTCTAATAAATTTATTTTTCCATTTCCTGGATTTTGAGTACTTTCTTTAATGTGATAGATGTATTGTTCTAACTTGTTTTTGGCTTCGCTGATTTGTCTCAATTCCTCATCTTCTTGGTTGAAGACGTTGTTTTCCTCTATCTAGTGAATATATACATCCCGTAAAGACAGTGCTTTATTTAGAAGTACAAATGTAAGCCCGGAGGCTCATCCGGTTAGCGCGATCGTATTGTCCGAAATGCCGATGGTTCGATGCTTGACCGTTTTATCACCGAGCGTGCCCTTCAGCGAGGGCCCTCCTGAGTAGATATAACATAGAACAGATAGACAGTCACTACAAAAAGGCAGGTATGGATGAATCAAGTTGGAATGTCATAACAACTGGCAAACACAATTGTTTTCAACTCTCATTTTTATAGTATATGAGCAGCAAAAGTTTGAGACTGAAATTCCTTACAATTAGTGTATAAATGAAAACAGTGGTGTATGCAGAAGCTTACAAGTCTGGGGATGCTCAAATTTTGATGTCGTAATTGGTGCCACAACAAAAACATCATATAATGAATGTCTAAAAATCAACTATTTGCTCAGGTCCTTTTATTAAATCAAGTTCTGCCGTAACTACGATTAGAGGAACTTTTCTGGAGAATGCTTTTGTGAGTATGAAGCACTGATGGATCATGCCATTCGAGTGCATCCTATCTGTGGCTCATACTTTCTAAAACATATATTTTCTATAGCCACTTCTAGGAGTGGATCACCGTCCTATACTAGCGGCCACTTACAGACGGACATGCTTACAATTGCTGGAAAGATATGACCTTTTCCTGTTCGGCTTATTCTACACAAGCTATTACACCCTGGGTTGAGTGGAGTGCATGGGTTAACGAGCCGGACTCGCCAGGACTCGAACCCGAGATCATTAACCCGCGACGCCTACATGTTCAACCACTAGGCCATCGCGTCCACTGGGAGGGTGAAAACAAATTTCATATGTAAATATATTTACCAAAACTTTTAGATCCTTCATATCAATACCCTAAAAAGGAAAACATCCTGGTTAAAACAAAGCATGTAATGCAAAAAATCAGCGCTGATAAAAGGCAAGTAAAAAATTCAATTGAGATGTTAGCACGACCCGGGAGCCAAACAAGTTTCTGTTGCCTTTCAGCGAGGCAATTCAAGGATAGCTGAAACATTCACACATTTACCATAAAGATTAATGACTATAGTGGTTCTAGCGAATTACTCTCCCGCATAGGTTTACTGGCCCATTCCTTCAGATACAATATGCACTTTAAGATAATTTGATGAAAATTAATACGACTATAATTTATGAGAAGGGTTAGATTAATTAAAAACTTGTTTGTATTTATGAGTTAGGACAGAAATTTAATTCACACTCATGCTTATTATAAAAATAAGTGGTCAGTAGTAATGTGAGCAATTCTATGTAAAAGTATCGATCTTACCTATTACCGAGTTTATTTTTAAATTCATTTTACATATTTTTACTGATTCGATATTTTACATAGTTAATTCAATAGATAAAATATGCAAATGTACCGACATTTTATTGGGGCGTCGGCGTGATCCATCAGTGACTCAAGCTTAACAAAAACATGTGTACACTGACTGCGGACAAGACAAGAAAAACATAACCTGATCTCTCCCATTTCCCCTAAGATAATTTCCAGCCCAATATGCAGCACCATATGCAACTGCTTCATCTGGATTCAGAGTTTTATTCAATTCTTTTTTATTGAAAAACTCCGAAAGAATTTGTCGGACTTTGGGAATTCGAGTTGATCCACCGACAAGAACAATATCGTTGATCTGAAAAAAGTGATAAAAAAATCAGATTCCAGAATCTAGTTGATCTTTAACATTGAACCTATCATGGTGTCGATTGGTACTGCACTCATATTACGTTTCACGCCGATACCGATGCTCAAAAATGATATCGTTAGCGATACCACCGATAATCAAAATTACCCATCCCAAAGCCTACCCCATACTTTTTGAACGTCATAGCCGTGTTTACTGATTTTTATTGTATGTGAAATATTAACATATCTAAAGCGTGCGTAATTTTATTGTTGAAATAATTGCACAAAAAATTTTCGAAGTTATTAATTATAATTTTGTTTTCTAGTACATGTAATTAAATCTACTCCAGAGCCTCTAAAGACCTATCTATTTTGTTTTTAAATTAAAAAGGGGACTAATGGCGATAAATTGCATATATTTTCCACCACTTGACAATCAAACTAATTTATTTTTACCTATTTAGCTCATTCGGTGAAGTAACGGTTGTACCCGAAAAATGACCGATACAGCCGATACCGATATCGCTACAAATATACATCTCTGGTGTCGATTTCTTCAACATTAAACCACTCAACAAACGCATCTGATTTTTTAATCCCATCAGAAATATTTTCACCGAACATCTGTTAAGCATGAGTCACTGATGGATCTGTGGCTCATGCTTAACAAAATAAAATTCCCGATTGGAAAGAAAAAAAGTTTGCCTACTTGGGCCTATCTCATACAGGCCATTCAGTTTTTTGAAGCGTGTCTTTCAGACATGGTTAACTAAGATATCGCGTCACCGATGTGGTTTCATGACACCGTCCTCCTTCCGGTCCTGCGTCTGGTAAGAGACGACCGAAGGGAACAAAGACGTGGTAGATGATGTTATCATCGCCCATGGCAGATACCACACACTTATCACTTACATTTAGACAATTTTAGTTCCTAAAACCCAACATTTAAAAACAAATTTGTGATTTTCGGATGTTTTATTGTATCGTATTCAGGGCTGGGCAAAACAGAGTCATTTAGAATTCGAATCTGATTCGGATGATTTTTTCTAATCGGATCAAATCACTAATTCCATATAAATATCAAATATCCCATTTTTACTATTAAACTTTTCTCCATTACAAAAATCAAGAAATGTATAGTTACGAATTACTAATATTAGATTTGGAGACAATGTATTTTTGATTCACAATCCATTCAATTTATTCGAATAATTTGTGCTCTGGATTGAATTCGAATCATCGAATCAAATTGCCCAGCCGCAATTGTAATATAAAGCAAAAATGCTATTTTAGGGAAATTTTCTTGGCATGAGACATCCAAGGTTCTAATTATGCTACTTCTCACCTCTGCTTTTTGCATTTTGGCCGCAGCAATAACTCTGATTAAAATTGGTTTTATTTTATCAAATTCGTCCCCATTGATTTCCTCAAACTCATTTCTATTCAAAGTACTTCTATATTGTTCATCATTAGTTAGGCAATCTACTTGAATTCTTTGAAAAATGAAATATAAATAGACTATAAACTGGAACACTAGATGAATGAAGGATGATGAATGAATAAATGAGTAGGGTAAAATGAGTTAGGAATGCTTTTATATATCGATATGGACCTGAATTTTTTGAAAGAAACCGACTATCATCGAAATAGTGAATGCCAAATATTTACGTTTTCCCTCACAAATAATTGCGCGTCGGGGGCGTGAAAACTTATTAGCTTTTTGTTGCGAGAATTATTACAATCTTATTACAATAACGAGATTTCCCAAATAATATCCAAAACCTCCCACCTTAGGGAGTTATGTCCCCAAATCCTTCCATTAGGGCTGATGACCATTTATATGACATAGTGCTGCCGAGCGATGATATTTTCCCCTTTTTTGTTTCCTTCAGACGCCTTTTATCACACGCACGAAATGCATACATTTTGAATTTTGAAACGCAGTGAGGGGTATCTGTACTGGACGATGATAAGACAATCTTCCTGTCATTTTTGTTCTTTTTTCATCTCTCACGACATACAAGAAATACGCTATGGAGATTTTATTCTGCGAATATCAGTATTGAAACTTCATTTTTTCATGGAAGTTCACTCCAAGCAAGGCTGAAAACAGCGTTTACAACCAGCCAAGTAACGGCGACTAAAATAACGAAGAGCTGCAACAAGATAAAGTGCTAGCAACCGCACTCATAGCGAAAAACATCACGTGCAGAACCACCATGGCAAAGTGCAGAGAGTGGCATCTGCTTTGGGCGATGATAAACAATCTACCGCATCTTTGCTCCCTTTTAGTCGCCTCTTTCGGCACACAGTAAATACGTTTGGGCTATTATAATGAACTACCTACTTGCGAAAATTTGACTGGTGTTGCTAAAAAATTATTTCATATAAAATAACTCGTTTCGTTATATAGAGCTATTTATTGATTTAACAGTGAAGAATTTTTGTGGGTGTTTTTAGGGCTGGGCAAAACCGAATCATTTGGAATATGAATTTGATTCGTATATTTTTCTTTTGGATCGGATCGAATCACGAATTCCATGTGAATGCCAAATATCCCACTTTTATTATTATAACTTGTGTTCATTGTTAAAATCAGGAAATTTATAGTTTATAGTGTATATTCAATTGACACTCTATGTCTAACAGCAACAATATTTCATATTTTAACGACAAAAAATATAGTCGAATTTGGTCAATGTTGACCAACATCGATTGTATTTTGTAGTGAGAAATGAAAATTTTAGTCTGTTTATTGTTCCTATGAACGATTCACGACTGGTTTGAATATATCGTGCTTCGAATCGAATCGAATCACCGAATCGAATTGCCCAGCCCTAGATGTTTGATATATGCGTTACCGTGTACGAGATGCTGCTGATAGTGATTTCTTTGCTTTTTCGCAAGATGCCCTCAGTCGATACAATGCTTTAGGGTTGGCTGGTTTTATTTTATCCTTTTTCATCATGTACTTGACAATATTGCTGTCCAGATCATCACCTGAATGAAGATACGAAACTACATATTACACCCACCCAGTTAAAACAAGATTTTCCCTAACACTTTTGGTAAGTATGAGTCACTGATTGCGCCAAGTCGGCAAGGTCCATCTGTGAGGTATGTTTGGCAAAATAGCAATTTTGATTAGGTATATAATTACGGTTTTCCAGAGCACTAACTCGCGCCATGTCTTCTGTTTGATATATACAATATACCATATGTATACCACGTACAATATGCCATGTACGTCGCGAAATTTTTTTGGCATTGTGGGATTCGGACTTGCAAGATGAGGAAGATTAATTGACAGTTTCATATTAACGAGAATGCGCGCCATAGGCACGCAAAATTTTTTTGAACCATGCAGCAAAAACAGCTAAATTTTAGGTAAATAACATCTGCTAATACAAAGATTTGGTCGTGAAACGTCGGAAAATAAATTTGTACCACGGCAAGTTGGGGGTGGGGGTCCATATAATTCACAATACAAAAATTTCTTGCAGAAGTGTTTGACAAGTATATTTTTTTCAAATGGATCTTAATCACTAATTGCGCGTGAACCTACCTCCGAATTCAGGATCTCCGTGTATAACAACTGTTCGAGCAATTTTATTCTTTTCAAGAACAAAAATTCCCACTTCAAGTTTTCCTGCTCCGAGGTCAAACACCAACACGTTCCTTCTTTCTGGTGTCTTGCAAAAATTATAATAAAAGTTAATATTTTGTTTATTTTCCGTTTTAATTTGTTCATCTAACCCGATCAAAATTATTTTGATCAAATGAGTTTGTTAAATGTTAAGTATGAGTCACCGATGAATCGTGCCGCTCAGGCACGATCCTTCTGTGATTCATACTTGACAAAGCATAACTTCTGACCAGAAAACAGCAAAAAATAGTCCCGAATAGATTAATATCATCAATTTTGGGTTCTATTTATTTTGGCTATGTTGAAGATAAAACAATAATGAAATTTAATAATGAAAAGCATCGGAATGTTTTGGTAAAACTATATATTCTTTGACTATATATGTTTTGATGCATTTATCAGGGACAAACCGTGTCTGTTGGCAATAATGCATAAAGAATAACTGCGTAGAATATTTAAGATCGTGATAAAAATCTTAGAGTGTTATACAGCGTTTCTAGAATCATTCGGAAACAAGGAATAAATAGTCCAGCGTAGATACCACAAACTATAGTGGTTCTAGTGTTATCTAGAGTTTTTTCTTCGGGTGCAGTTTCTTTGTTTATTCTGTTTTGATAAAAACAAAACAATACAACAATAAACAGAAAAATGATTTTAATTAATTGTTTTTTACATTCAGATTCAAAGCGAACGCAACTGCAGCTAGAGTTGGTTCGTCCACAGTTTCCACGGTTTCGAATCCCGCGATAATTCCCGACTTCTTTATGGCAGAATGTTGAGCGGCTGTAAAGTGTGCAGGTACGGATATCACTGCCTTTCTGACATCTTGTCCAAGGGTTTCCTTTGCTATTTGCTTCAAGTTCTCAAGAATCATTGCCGTAATCTGTTCCGGATAAAGTTGGAATGACTTCTCTCGGTATAATACCTAAAATTTAATTTAATTTAGTTTATTAGAACCACGCTATGGACTCAATCGGAAAAAGTTTCTTGTAACAAATACTTTTTATTAAGTATGTGTCACTGATGGATCGCGTCGACAAGACGCGATCCATCTGTGATGCATGCTTGACAAAATAAAATTCTGATTGAGAAAGTAAACAGTCACAAAAATGCAATGATTATTTAATGCTTTGATATTTATTTTACTCGACTATATCGCAAAAAGGTTATGAAACTCATAAAAGCATCGCTGAAGTGCGATCCATCAACAGTAGTGATGGCAACTTAGTATTCACTTAGACTAGGTAAAGTAAAACGAAATTACCAGAAAACTAGGTAAAATATTACTAGATAACCTAATTTCACATTTAATACCAGGAAGCACTTTGATTGAAAAACTGGTAAACTTGGTAATCGTCCTTGTGCCGCATTTACGACATTAAGGTAAAATATATTTTGAGACCTAAAACACCGAATTTCAGAAATATTTCACTATGAATATTCGATTTACCTAGTTTTTTTAAGCCCGACACCAGGTTTATTTTTTCAAAGACCTATTCAAAATTAGGTAAATTTACGTGGTTTTCCTAGTAAATTAACTAGGTGAACTAACTGAAAGGGAAACTCGTTAAAAGTTAAAATAGGCAAATCAGATATCCGACAACCTAGATAAGAATATTTTGAAATTAAATTCGGTAAACTAGGTATATTAGGTAAACTGGGTACTACTACTACTACTACTCCTACCAGTATTGCCAACACTAATCAACAGCTCATACCTGACATAAATCTGAAATGTGAGCTTTCAAATATTTGAAAATATGCAATTACTACCGATGAATAGTCACTTGACGTTGTTTCGTTACAGTTATTTTACTATGACCTTAAAAATACCAGTTAGTGATCACCGATATGCAAAGAGCTATTATAAAAAAATCAGCTTTTGTGTCCTAATACACCCTTATACATAACCAAATCGATACAAGAGAGTGAGGTGAATAGTAATATTATATGAACTATGTTGTATCTAGGGCTGGGCAAAACCGAATCATTTGGAATTTGAATCGGATTCAAATATTTTTTCCGAATCGGATCGAATCACTAATTCCACGCAAATAACAAATATCACATTTTACTGTTACAATGTGTCTCCATCGCGGTTATCATGAAATTGATAGTTTGTAGAGTTTTTTTCAATTCACACTGCATTGTCTAAGAGCAACAATTTTCATATTTTAACGGCAAAATGCTATCGATTTTGGTGAAATTAGACTAAAATTGATAGGATTTTATGGTTAGAAATGAAATTCTAGTTTATTTAGCAAGTTTTTGTTCCTATGAACGATTCATGATTGATTCGAATAAATTGTGCTTCGAATCGATTCGAATCCCCGAATCGAATTGCCCAGTCTTAGACTCCATCTCACACTTAGCAAAACGTAAATAGCGCCGCCTGGAAGGATTCAACGAACGATTCGATTCGGTGATTCGAAGCAGATATTATTCGATTCATGCGGGAATCTGTCATAGGAACAAAAAGTTATAAATTATCACATTTTAACGATAAAGTTTTGGAAACCTATATATGCCGGAATGATCGAGCCTGAATTCACTAATATTAACTTCCGTATTTTGATAAAAAAAAAATGTATTTAAAGAAAATTGGTGATTTTATATATCCGAATCAGATCAGAGTTTCAAATAGTTCTATTTTATCCAGCCCCATATTCTAAAATAAATGTTTTCAAACATTGCCAACTATAACGAACGCTTATGTGGCAAAGAGACACGTGAAATGAAAATCCAGCAATTGCACAATTAGAAGAAAACATTATTTGCAAAATTTCGAGTTTAGTGAGTAGTATCTGACACACGTGAAATTGATCAGGGCAATTTTAAAGCTTGCAACTAAAGGAGAAATACACATGAAATAATGCAAATAAATATATCAAAATAAAACAGTTTGTCGAAGAGAGAGCCGCCATTTTTAATTAACTTTTATTACTTCGTTAAATCTCACCGGAATTGCTAGTCTATGATTAACCTCCACAATCTTATAACCACAACGATCCTGATATTGTTGCACAAATTCATCGTTAAATTTCCGACCAATCAGACGCTTCGTATCTGTAAAAAGACAAAGATATCACTAATGCTAGCAGTTATAATTTCTTTATAAACGTCCATTGCCCGAACTGATAAAGTGTATTTTGTTCAGTATAGGTCACTAAGGGATTGCGCCGCTGAGGCGCGGTCCATCTGTGAACCATGCTTGACAAAATAAAATCTCTGATTGGGGCAATAGGGCAGTTTGAATAAAGTTTTTTTACACCTTCTATCTGGGGATCCTCATCTGCCACGTCAATATGGTTTTGACTGTGGGAGCGCAATGGCTTAGGTATTAAGGTGGCCTTAAAGGTTGAAGATTTCGAGTTCGAGTCCCACCAGTCCGGCTTGTTAATCCACGCCCACCACTCAACTCAGTATGTAAAAGTTTGGGCAGACTAAGCCGAACCGGAAAGATCATTTCTTTACAGCAATTCTACCTTGTCCGCCTATAAGTGGCCGTCAGGTTTTGGTCACGATGATCCACTCCAAGGAGTCGCTATAATGAAATCTCCGAGTTATTACAGATTTTTGGGGGATGGAGGGACATGTCTCCTTCAAGTTTTGAGAAGAGGATGGGCATATTATCAAACTTACTGTACACAGTATTCCTCAGGTTTAAAGGAGCCTGATGCTGGGCTGTGTCTCCGAATAATCTCCCATCTTCAGTGAATGCTACGTAGGACGGTGTCAGACGTTTGTCGTGTTCGTTTGATATCACATCGACCTGATAATAAATGTTAGACACAATGTATCAACTTGTGCAGTTACATATAGTAAATTAGTAAATATTATTAAAAATGCTACATATTTTACAGTAATTTTGCGTGACGAAATAAAACTTGAAATCAAAATAAAAAATCCACTTTTCGCTTTACTATGGGTTGTGTTCTGGGACTCGACTCCCAGGTCTTTCACATTTCACCAACAATTGAAGCATTTTGAATATTAGAAATATATAATTTCCGCGAATGACCAGTGAGTTTACAGTACTTTTGCCAGAATGTAAAATATAAGTAAAGATTGTGGCAGAGGAGAATTGACGACCGATATTGAGAAAAAAAACTAAAAGATACATGTTTGCCAACTATGAGATGTTGATGGAATGCACCTTGCACCTTCAAGATGCGGTCTATCAACATCCTATAGAGGAAGACTAAAAATATTACTCCAAAAGTACAGTAAGTTCACTGTACTTTGCTACATTGTGATAAGGGGTCAACGTCCTTATAAATGTGGGAGAATTAGAAAAAGTAAGTGAGACAGGAAAAATCCTAATAATCACCTTTCCGTTCTTAAAAGTTGCGACACAACAGAAAGCATTCCCAAAGTCAATTCCGATGCTGGCCATCTGATTCACCAGATTCACAGTTCAAACACGGTACAATTCAACCTTTTTCACAACCACAGCAAGAACTATCTCAAAAGAGTCGGGAAGAGATTGGGAATATATTTGGTCTGCGGAATATAAAACGTGGGAACAAAGAATATTTTGTAAAAATACAATACTTTCATTAATATTAGTGCTGCGTCAGGAAAATGTGCATGGACGACATCATGATGGGCTACGCAGGGAAAAAATTTGTAAATTACGACCAAACATATCGAAGGCACAAGGCACGAAGGCACAAAAGTTCTGGAAAAAAGGGAGTTCGGTGCGGAAATATAAGTTATATAAGTGTTAGCGTAAATATTATATAGGTGTTAACGTAAATGTTTTTGCCCCCCCCCCCCCCCCCCCCCCTTAAATACGCTAGTGCTCATAATAGCATCTGTTCAACTTGGAAATACACACGGGCCAAGGTTGATATACTCATGTCTCATCTGCCTTGTCATATTATACCTATCTTTTATTGAAAACAAACAATAGTTCTGCTTTTCCAGATAATAGGTAATAACCTTGAAAATTTTCGTGTCATTCGCACCCGTGTATAGGGCTGGGCAAAAATGAATCATTTGCAATTCGGATCCGATTAGATTCGGATCGAATCGTTAATTCTATGTGAATAACAAATATCCCATTTTCACTTTTCATATTTTAACATCGAAATATAATCCCTTTTGATCAAATTTGACCAAAATCGAGCATTTTTGTTCTTATGAACGACTCACGATTGATTCGAATAAATCATGCTTCGAATTGATTCGAATCACCGATTCGAATTGCCTAGCCCTACGTAGTGTACCATAGTTGGCCATTTCAAGAGAAGCGAGTTTACTTAGTATAACTAGTTTACAAAATGTATTTTCAAATTTCTTTTACCAAGTGTTTTTGATATTTGATTTACCTATTTTTACTGTAACAGAGTTTTCTGTCTGATGCTTAATCCAGTAAATTTACAAAGTATAAATACGCAAAATTTATTTTAATTTCTAAACTAGGTAATCATGGAACTTAAGTAGGTACATAGTTCATTAAACTACTGGTAAATTAAATTAGGTAAGATATTATAAGCCTTATATTCATGTTGTTTACCTGGTTTATAAACAAAGCTCTACACAGCTTCAAACCTGTGCTAAAACTAAATTTCCTAATACATAGCTTGGCGGGAATATCATTATACGCTCTGTTTAGACAAAAACTAAGTTACCACCATTCGTACTTGATCAAGAATTTTTTTTTGGAGACTGATCTGGATGGCCTAGGCCTGATAAAAAAGATTACTGAACTACAGGCGCAAGATGTTTATGAAGCGAAGCTGTTTATGAAGAGATATGGAAATTCCGCAAAAAATGTTTGCACGGCACTCCGAAATTAATGATCCCAAGCTTTAACTTGTCCCTCTGTATAGCAACTTGCAATAACTTCCCATCATTTTCTAAATCTACAGTCATCAGGCAAAATTAATCCAGCTGTCCTGCTAAACTCACTTTGACTCTGCATTAATAGCCAGCTGTACTTTACGTTACACTTTACCTTCCGTTCTAATTCTTTACCTTTGCTCAGACAACATAAAACAACAAAACCAAGAACATGAGCAGGGCATTACATTTGATCATAACAAGTCGTAAAGAGCAGTTCGCCACGTAAAGTATTGTGTAACATTTGATTTAAGGTAATCTTGATAATTTATCTATGGCACATGGTAGACAAAACATTTTCACCTTTGTACCGTTGTCTCGTAATACAACACCTATTATCTATTAAAGGCGAAAGACAGTTCCGCTTTTTTGAATACTAGTTGAAAGCGTTTCGATTTTTTATATTCAATCATGTCTGCGCGTACCCAATCAAAACTTTAATTCCGCCAAGCATGATGCCTTACTGGCGCGATCCATCAGTGACCCATACTTGACAAAAAATGTGCACACACGATTTCTAAATGGGTGATAAATCGGGCGGGCTTGAAATACAGATTCCACTTTTATTAAAAAAACATTTGTTCACGTTGAATGTATCGTGTTTGGACCGCAGTTGAATTGCCTCGAAAAGATACATTCATCAGGGCTCAAAGTTTGATATAACCGAATACTTCAATGGCTTTGAGGCGTGCGTTCAGAAATAGAGTAAACACGGTTTTGTTTGTTGAGCTACCACCGTACCTTGGCTTGGTTGCTGTCATTTTTGTAAATGACTAGAACGCTTGGTATAAAGATCTGGCAAATAAGCACTAGTAAATGTTTTAAAAATACCCCTTTAAGTTTTCGAATTGCTGGATACGGTCTGTGGATGGACATTTCGGTACGTTAAAAGAACATGGACAACATTTTCCAAATGTACACGAGCTTTCGGGTTTAACCGACCCTATACAAGTGATTATACCCTGTTTTAATAGGTGAAAGTGAGTTTGCACGCCAGGTTTACAAGGACCCGAAATCTTCACCCTCATCGACATCTCATACTTTATGTATAGGTTCGTTGTTTGGCTTCTGAGTCTATTCCATTTCCAAAGCTTTTTTATCTTCCCATTGCTCGACACTTTTTATTCATCACAAAATTCTCTCCCTGAATCGCACAACCTTTATTATAAAATGCATTTATTGCTAAGATATTCACGTTCAAGATAACTATCACAATCATATAAATTCAGCAATTTTCGTCAAAATCCTGCCGGGTATCCACCTTTTCTTTCATCGCATTTAGCAGCAATCTTTCCATTTCTTTGTTTTACAATGGCTTGTACTGCTGAAATACCATCTTGGATTTTGATATCGTGACCTAGCTTTGTTAGACCATCAATGAGTGTCTGTAAAATAGAAAGCGTATTCAAGTCGCAAGTTAAAACCAGGGAAAATACTCAGCACTGAGGGAGTATGCTTTGCCAAGCATGTGCCACAAATGGACCGCGTATCATCGACGCGATCCATCAGTGACTCGTGCTTAATAAAAGATGTTTTGACAAAATTTTTTCGACTGGGATATGGCAAGTCACAGGCACAATTGTATGTAAAAAAGGACTTTTTCACCAAAGTGCACTCCAAGGAAGCAACACAGCGAAGGAACCATCTAACGATCACTAACTTGATACCAAGTTCTATGAAAGCCAATAACTACACCTTGAGCGAGATACATTTGTAGAGGCGTTTGTGGAGTCCGGTGAGAGGTATTTGCCCTGGGCCATAGCAAACCATGACACTACTATGAGTCACTGATGGCTGCACTGCTGAATATCGGTCCATCTTTGGCCAATGCTCGAAAAATTTTGGTCGCGATATCTAAGTGCTTATCATAAGGTTAAGTCAAACAGGGAGTATTCCATATGAAATACCAACGTTCCAACCAGTACGCCAACACACTCGGTTTTTGGCCCCAATGTTTGATACAAACCTGGTCTGTTCCCTTCTCGACGAACAAGGTATTCGGTATCAAAGTATGATGCAATCTCTTCGCTGTTATTGATTCATCCAAGTTTTTACCGAACCACAGGTTGTTAATAATTGCCTGAATAAAGCCAAAGTATCGGTAATCATGATCCAATTAAGTTAATAAAACGCATATTCTTCCTGTCTCTTTCCAATACAATATCCTTACCTGTATATATATGAACTAATAGAACGAAAGAAATTTTTTCGTTCGTTTACGTTTTCAATAAATACGAATATGGGATTTATGCTTGATTATGGCACTTCCAACCATCTTTGCCACGTCAACAAATTTTATTTCAAATGTATGTAACTCGAAGTGCATACCAATCTAGTAAACTTGGTAATCTTGTAGCTATAAATCTTTGGATGTGTTATTTGATACATAATGGAAGATGCCAAACATGAATAGGGCTGGTCAAGTCGATTCGGTGATTCGAAGCATACGCTATTCGAATCAATAGCGAATTGTTCAATCGAGAATCAATCGCGAATTGTAAAATTTTCATTTTTAACGATAAAATGCAATTCATTTTGGTCAAATTTGACCAAAATCCAATGTATTTTGTCGTTAAAATATGAAAAACGTTGCTCTCAGACATGGAGTCTAAATTGAAAATATAAACTATGAAATATAAATGTCTTATTGGATATTTGTTATTTACACAATCAATTATCAGAATCCAATTTGAATTTCAAAAGGTTCAGTTTGGCTCACCCCTAATTTTAAGCTGCCCTACGTATGCTTTATTATAGCATATTAACTAGCATTATTTTCGACCATCTTCACCATCACGTCCATAAGATTTAATCTTGAAATATGCGATTTCCCTGCCAGAATGTTTCACCCAAACCGGATTTGTTAAGTATGAGTCACTGTCAAGGCGCAGTCCATCAGTGACTCGTACTTGACAAAATAATATTTCTGACCGAGTTTTGGAGCTGGGCAATTGGATTCGAAGCACAGATTATCCGAAACCGACGTGAATTGGTCGTAGGTATAGGAACTTGTGAAATAAAGTTGAACAGTCCCATCTCCACGATAAAATGTTTGGCAAATTTACTTGTGTTCTGAAAGATGATGTTGCATAAAACAATGGCATATTGCTTCGCTTGGTTTGTTTATATAATATTAGTGAACTAGTAAAAATAGATTTCTTGATTTTGATGATGAGGATAAATTGTAACATTGGAGTGATTCGAAAAATATATTCGAAACATAATCGAATTTTGAATGATTCGGTTTGTAAACTTATATGCAATGCACACTCACCAGTACAGTAGCAGTTGTAATCCTAGTACCACCTTCTCCCCCGATCACCATTTTTACTTCGGGTTTCTTATTTCCGTTTTTTAGTATGATCGTGGGAACCATTGATGATAAAGGTCGTTTGTCAGGTTCAACAAAATTGTTTGATTTCTGGTCCTTATCTGGACAACAAATATATAAAAAAAATATAGCTTTCTGCTAGTTACAGATGTGGGTGACGGGATTGGGTTTTATATTCGGCTCTCATTAAATCAAATATTGTGTTTTGTTGTAAGTACGCCCTGTCGGTGGGTCTTTCACATTTGTAAATATTGAAACTCCTTTCAAGCAAGGCCGAAATCAGTGCTTAAAAGGAACCTACTATTGGCCACTTAAGAGCAAAGACCTACTACAAGACGCAGCGCCAGAAACTGCACTCTAATAGGTAAACATTCTAAACGAAACTGAACTGCGATGGAAAAGGGCAGTCAGTGGACTTTAAACACTTTAACATGAGTTTTAATTTTGCGTGGGGTGTTTTCCACATATTGTGTAGTCGTGGACGCTAAAAGTTGAGGTGCTATTAGCCACGTAAGTGTTTGTTAGTCGGCTCTTTTTGTGCACTGCTCACGGCATTGGTTAGAGCTAATCTCGGAAAAAAGGCTGTGGAAAGTGTAGTGGGTTCGTAAGGATGCGTCACCTAAGTCAAACGAGAAATATTCCCGCGCAGATCCAGAATTAATTTTCCATTTTTTTGCAGTCGGGCTAAACAATAAGTCATACTTTGTACTTATTCAGTAAATGGTATCACAGTATAGCATAGCTGAGTGTACAAACCTTTTCTATCCATCACTGTGAAATCTGCCATTTCGTTGTTGAATATTATTCCAGTTCTATCCCCTAAAACGTTGCTTCCAAATCTGGATTAAGAAGAGGATTTGCATTGAGGTTAGTGCTAGGCAATTCAATTGGATGATTCGGATTGATTCCAAACGCAAGTTATTCGAATCGGTTGTGAATCATCCATACCAATCAGATTTTTTTTCTTAAGCATTAGCCACAGATGGCCCGCGCCTAGGACTGGACAATTCGAACCCGTGATTTGAATCGATTCGAAGCACAATTTACTGAAATCAGTCGTGAATCATTCATAGAAACAAAAACTTGTTTAATGAACTATGATTTTTATTTTTAACGACGAAATGCAATCGATTTGACCAAAATCGATTATTTTCGTTGTTAAAATATGAAAATTGTTGCTCTTTGTGTGAATTTAAAATACACTACAAACTATAAATTTCTTTATTTTCACGACTGAGACAAATTATAATAGTAAAAGTAGGATATTTGTTATTTACAATGAATTAGTGATTCGATCCGATTCGAAGAAATATTCGAATCAGATTCGAATTCTAAGTGATTCGGTTTTGCCCAGCCCTACCAGCGCCTTGACGGCGGGAACTATTAGTGCCTCGTGCTTAGCAACGCATTTGCTTATAAAATTTTTCTGACAGGGTAGGAAATTGCAAAAGGAAATCTAACTTTCAAAAAATTGAGTCAGAGATTTCAATTTTTGATAATTGAGCAAATATCAATGGTGAAAACGGGATATTTTCGAATTAGCGATTCGGTCCGATTCAAAAAAAATATCCGAATCAAATTCGAATTACACGCGATTCAATCAAATTCAATCAAAAATTCATCTTGTTCTCTGAGAGCAGTGTACTCCTCAGGTCCATGAAGTTTTTAAATCTTGGGGGAGGAAGCATCAAACTTTTCGAATTTCGAACTACCCTTTGCTCGTTGAAGGACGCAGAGATTTTTGTATTTCGATTCAGTATTTTAACGTAAAATATAAAAATATGTTTAATGTATGGTTGCATGAACACGCGACATTTCAGTATAAAAAATCAATTTTGTGGATGAGGAAGAGTGAAGGGAGTGGGATTTAAAGCTGAGGGAAGGGAGTGGAGGGCATAATTTCAACGAAACCGAGTGTCATGTCATTTTTGTTCCTAACTTCAAGAGGTAACTTTAAAAAATGTTTCTACTAAGTATTTGTGATATGAATGCTTCAGACAATTAACAGCATTTATGAATCTTCTCTATAATAACTCAATAAAAATGGCTAAAAAGGGGAACTTACGGGAGATTGATTGTGCTCGTCATGGCAAATGCGCTTCCATCGGGACCAAGAACTCCTATATCCGCAGTACCATGATCTTCAGGAATCTGTTGCAAGTTATCACCTTTGCTGTCGCTGTAATATTCTTCAGAATGGGTTTGATTATCATCGATTCTTCCCCGCGTTTGCTCTCCGTATTTATGAGATAACATCTTGCTTACGAGCTGAATAACGGGAAAAGATTCTTCAAAATTGTCTATTTGTAATTAAATTCTCTTAAATTAACATACCTGTTTCTAGTTTCATCATTTCAAGCTGATCAAAATGTTGTCGCATACTAAAGGTCTCAAGTTCGAGTCTCGTTTAAGTCTTATTGATAATTTGACCCCCTGTTTTCAGACTATAGTCAATTTTTACATGAACGTAACGAAAACCCGTTTTTCTTACAGTAAAAATAACACTGTTCGTCGAAGTTTGGTATATAAAGGTCTTAATCCTGGTGATTTACTCAAATCGGAGTCAAAGAAAAAGTATAATATATTAAGAAAAATAACGTGTGATACCGTGACTTATTTTTATATTCAAGTTAATGTCTAGTGCCTAAATGAAACCAACTAACAGTCATTCAAAAGACAAAGACTTACTACAGATGGCAGTACAGATGCTGCACTCTTGGATGAAAGCATTCCAAAGAGAAGTGAACTTTCATCGTAAAAAGCAGTGAGCGTCATCTGCCCGGGTAATGATAAAGCTGTTCTACCACTTCTTCGTTTTTATTTTAATCTCGTTGGACTCATTGGACACCCAAGATATACGTCCCCTTTACAGTATATAGTATTGTCGATGACTTAACCATTCCATTGCCCTGATGAAGAACGTCTGTATAGACATTCGAAACGTTGGCAAAATATCGTTTGCACATCACCGGTTGAGCAATAAGATTCACCACCCAAGATATACGTTACGTCCATTCTAAATATCATACCTACGGGAACTGAGCGTCATCTGCCCGGGTGATGATAAAGCTGTGCTACCACTTTTTTGTTTTTATTTTATCGCCTCATTGGACACCCAAGATATACGTTACGGCCATTCTAAATATTATACCTACGGGGACTCTAGGAAGAGTTTTCAAAGAAGCTACGCCGTGAAATAAATTAATATTCTTTTTGGAGTGCAGTTTAGTACAGGGCTGTTTTGAAACATCTGTTTATTCTCATATACAGGCTTTGACAACATTATCAAAAGATTTACTTTCTGAATATCCGGGTTAAAATCAGCATCCCCAAGATGTTGTCTTCGTGAGAATCCAAACTTTATTGCTTCAACTATCCTGTGATATGTCAGTACTTCATCTTTTTCAGTATTCAAGGTTTGTGATGTAAAATTGTATCCTGTATGAAAGAAAGGGAAATGTAATCTGACTGCTATATTTGTAGGGTTTCTAGAGTGTTTAATAACGTTGCCTGCTAAGGATGAGATTTACTATTCGGCGTAGTTTATAGTCTACAAGTTATTATATCCTTTATAAAGTGTTTGATCTAAGACACAATTCATTCGAATTATTTACAGAAACAAAAGCTTATATAATAAAGTTGAAATTTTTATTTTCAACTACAAAATACAATAAATTTTGATTAAATTTGACCAAAACAGATTGCATTATGTCGTTTGTTAAACATATGAAAATTTTAGTCTAAATGCCAAAATTAGTAATTCGTGGGAATAAAAGTCTTGATTTTATAATGAAGACAAGTTGAATGGTAAAAATAACATATTTGTTATTTATATGGAATTGATGATTTGATCCGATTGAACAAAATTATTCGAATCATATTCGAATTTCAAAGCATCCGGCTTTGCCCGGCCCTGGTTGACAGTGTTTGCAGTGTTTGCAAATTCTTGACACCGTCTGCACATTTGCTTTTCAATTCAAAATGAGATATTTTACCTCGAAAATAGTTCCATGTTTGGCAGCTTTATTAGACATAGAACCGGCATTGCATATAGAAAGCAAGAACCGTATTATCTGTCTTAAAATTTTATAATTCATCTATTCCAAGAGAGCATAAAAAGACAGTGTCTCGATATAGCAAGGGTATTGGTTCATAGACAGAGCAAGTAACGCATTGATTGTCTGTAGACGACATTATTTATTCTTATGCTACAATACTTGGGGTAATACTAGATGTGTATTTACCTTTCAGCACATTTAAAATGAATGTTAGAACGGGTGCTCCAGATGGCGCTCCAGGTATGAGCATTGTATAATTTCCAAGCTTGAACTTTAGAATTTTCTTCGTCAAGACTCTGGCAAATAGAAAATTCTAGTTTTTTAGCAAGTTTTTCGTTCTGATAAACGAATCATGATTGATTTGGATAAATTGAGCTTCGAATCTATTCGAATCGCCGAATCGAATTGCCCAGCCCTACCCGTGTGACAAATCACCTACCACGCACACTTCAATTTAATTGAATCGATTTTATTTGAATCCCCGTCTTTTGAATATTTGTGACAATCGTGTTAAGTATGAGCCACAGATGATCTGTAGGCGCAGTTGTGTGGCTTTAAAGATAACTGGAACTGAATTTCTCGAAAAATTAATTGAGAAGTCATGGCAACGTTATTTCTCCAAGAATCTTTAAACCTTGGAATTCCCTGCCTTCTCACTGCTTTCCTGATTTGCTGTTTTTGTTTGAATGAATATTTTCACCAGATAGAACACATGTCCAAACGTATTTACTGGAAAAAAGCAAATAAGTGGCAGATCAGCTCCGTTCAGTAGCGGATCAGCTCCGTTTGGAATGTTTTCGGTTTAGAGCGCAGTTACTGCTACTGCATCTCGTGATCTTAAGTTATCGTTAGTTGGTCCTTTTTTGCTCTGCTACCGGCCTTGCTCAGGCCTCAGAGTGAATTTCAACAAATAAAATTCTTTCGAACATTTACCACAAACGGAATGTCTCTTGACATCATGTTGATTAAACACGTGTGGGAAATATGGGGCGCTTGAAGCAAAAATTAAGTTCGTTAATATCTTACTTATAATTTCCCAAATCTTCTGCAGTGATCAACGAAGGTTGTCCGAACCCTTCGTGAATATCTTTCAGAATTGATTTTGTTAATGATCCGTTATAGAAAGCGTATGGTCCTTCCTCAGCGATGACGCGAAGTGTTTCTGCGTATCTGGGTCTCACGATAATATCTCCTGTTCTTTTCAGAGATCCATCAGGGTTTGATAGCAATGATCTGAATTAATGTATTCCTATCAAAACTTTCATCCAATCGAGAATGATATAGGATAGGCATAGACAGGGTAAGATTTCATTTTTATCCTGCGGGAGAGAAAAACAGAGAATACGGCTTAGCCACATAATGAATCACGGCCTCTCGTGAAAACACTTCAGTTCTAAATCGTGGTCGAGGTTTTCCTCAACATATCTCTCATTTTCCTTTGCATTGACCTGCGGTCTGTGGAGGAAGTCGTAAGTAACGCTTGCACGAACCACTACATGCTCCGGCGAGGCGCCCAGCGGAACTTTCGCATATAATCATCAATAGGGCTTACAAAGCGGCCACGGCCGCGACCCATAAATCGTACTTGATCAAAAATACGCTTTCGCAGTACATACAATTAAAATTTGAAAAAGTTTTTTCAACTCAACTAATGTCAGGTTAATTAACGACTGTTAATTAACGTTCTTGTCGTTCACGTAGCAGGTTGTCTCGCCGGGTTCACGTCTATTCCCTGGCGTCTGCATCTGTTGGAGTGCTTTTAGTGGGATGCTAATGGTTGGTGCTACTTGGGATTGATCAACGAAATTGTTTACATTTCATGAAAGGCAACAATGAAGTATTTAGAGACCCTTCCGGTTGATGTTTTTAAAAATATGATGCGATGTAATTAAATGCCGGTGGGTATCCAGTCTAGAGACTGGTGTGCTGACCGTTTGTTCGTTATTGTTTAGATCACAGCACGTGTTTTCAAGTGTTTACCGCCCACGTCTTGGTGCAAATGACCAATGTAGAAAAATGGCGGGGAGAGGGGAGTAGGGTGAAAAAGATGCGGCGTACGAAGAGGTTGCGCTGAAGGAGTCGAAAAAAGGAGATCAAAATTTAACCTCAATTTTTTGTTGTTCTTCACAACTGTCGCAACACGTTGCAGCATCCTGTCAGCTTGTCCGGTCATATAAAATCCTCCCGAAGCAATTTTAATCGAAGGATGAAACAGATCAGACCATTTCAGAGTTCCAAATCTTCGATGAGCCTCCCAATATCCAGCTACTTCACCGGGAACAGCTATATAGGATTTTCCTACAAGAGAAGAAAACAAATTATAATCTCATTGAGAGCAGTACTTTAAGGGTTTATTTTGCTACTATTGAAATAACAGAAAGATAAAAAAGGCAAATAACCAGCAGCTGCTTCTTCAGTGTCCTTAGGGTGCTTCTTGCGACTCGCTGCAGTGGCTTCAAGATCTCCGACATTGGATCTCCATCTCGACAATCTTGTACTAACGAAATACGCGCAATGTAATTTGGTCTTAAAATTTTTGGAAAACTGCGGCGAAGTTGAACGACAGAGTAACGTTCGTCTCGTAAATTTTTGCTGATTTTGGGGCGTCTAAAACCCTAATATTTGGCACTGGTAGGGGTTGGTACATTAGTAGATAGATTGGTGCATTGGTAGATACATTGGAGCGATTGATCTGGTTCAAACGTTACAACTACGGGGCATAAATCGTAAAAAAATAAGTAAAAATACGAGATGTGGATGAACTCAATTTCCTAACAAATCTAGAAATAATTACCAAATTTCTTTAATATATTGGTTTCATTAAGCATCTCCGGATATCCAGCAAGGGGAGCAACTTCTCTGGAGTCAATGAAATAACTTTTACCCGTTGCTGCATTGTAGTAATTCATGAATGACCCACCACCTATGCCAGTGCTGAAAATAAATTTTAAAGTGAATTTGCTGCTGCTGGAGTAGGGAATTTTGGGAAAGTTGGTACTTGAAATTTTTAAGTTTGGTAATTATGAGACGCATGTGTGCCCAAAATCATTAAGGTTGACAAATATTAAGCAAAACGAAAATATTGACATGAATCACTGAGTCTTGAACCCCAGATACCAACGTGTTAACACCTAAGCCACCGAGCCCGCCGATTGCGTTATTTTACTAAACTGACAAAAAAATTCTGACAAAAACAACACACCTTTGTAACGAGATCACACCCAGGCATATGGCAGTTGCAATGCCACTGTCCACTACAGAACCTCCTTTCTTCAAAATATCTTTTCCAACAGTTGAGCAAGGACCGGCATTGCACACTACTGCAGCCTTACCAAACAACTTGTAGCTTGACACCGGCGTTGTTTGCTCCAAATTCCCGTTTGGTAGAAGAAAATAAACACCAAGCAAAACAACACTCATAAGAAGTGCCGCTTGCGCCGATGCGTTCACCTCAGCAGCTTTCATGTTATGCTCAGACTTCTCCAGTTAAGGTTAACCTAACTCACTGCAATAAAATATAAGTAAAATCGGCGGTCTTTTACAGTTATTTTACTGGGCGCATACTCAAGTTCGAAACGCACAATTACTGCAATTAACTGTTTTGTTTCAGTGACGCAATGAAATTGTTTGTTTATATTTGATGAAAAATCTTATCCGATCTAACTAAACCTGACTCATCCATAGCTGATATTTGACTAAGCAAAATATTTGCTATTAATCATCTTCAAAATTGATTGCTTCTTGTAAAAAATAACTTCATTTTATTCAGCAAGCTTCGCCTGAACTATTCACGATTGATTTGAATAATTTATGCTTCGAATTGATTCGAACTACTGGATTAGATTGCCCAGGTCTATCGAATGTAAATAGAAAGTAAAATTCAAAAATATACCGAGCGAGCGGATACCGCTCACCAATAAATGGGACTCGAACTTTCGCCTTGATATTTTCCAATGGTCAACACATCATAAAAACTTTTTGGAATAAAATATTGTATTTCCTTGTTAGATTCTTCTTATATCAATATATACATCACATCCAAGTTTTATTTCTATCTATGACAAGCTTATCTTACTTTGATGTACTATAGACGATGTCTTATAATTGTTACATAAATTATATTCAGAGTTTAAGGTATGAAATTAGTCTTGGTCAAGATTTTATCCCGATATATTTGTAGTCAGCCTCGCCTGAAGCGTTTACTGTGCTAGGTAATCCTACACTATGATGTAAGCAAATTTATCATTGCGATTTTCATTTGCAGTAACTATATATATCGAACATTGCCAAGTATAGGCTTTTGATGGGCCGCTTGGTACGGCGTGTTCCATCAACAGCTCATAATAGTAGATAATCGCCTTTTTACTATTATCAAGATAACAAATTTTGTCAAAGAACGACATTCTTACTGCTTTTGTTTATGCGTTTGTCAGTATTCATATTGTTCAGTACTGGAAACTAAAAATATTTGTTAAATATGAGAAACTTGCCGTTATATATCAATGTCAATTCCCATCTAGGTTTTCTCTTTTCCTCATAGATCATGATTTCTGTTTATTTTTTTAGCGGATTACCTAGAAAAGGCCTTGTACCAGCGGTCACTCACGGACGAACGGGATTAGGTTGTTAGAAAGATATGGTCTTTTCTCTTCGGCACGATATTGAGTGGTTGGGATGGATGAACTCGTCGGGACTCGAAACAAAGATTTTTTAACACGCGATGCCAACAAGATATAAATATATAACGCAGATAATAAATACATTACAAGAAAATCGAGTTTCCGATACTGATACAAATAACAATTATTTGTAAATTTTCGTTACTGGTTATAGGCACAACAAATTATTTTTCAAGTTTGGCACACAGATAAAACTGGGCAAATCGATATCCTGATTAAAATCGATTTTGAAAAAAAATTATTCGAACCAGCCGTTAATCGGTATTAAAAATAAAAACTCAGATAATAAAGCGGATGTTATTCCAATAAAGTTTTTACCAAGTACTACTATAAGGTAATTTGTAGTTTCCTTCCCAAACACAAAATTGATGAGACATATTTTGTTAAACGTGGGTCATGCTTTACAAAATAACATTTGAGATTGGGTTAATTTTATAATGGGATCAAATTGTTATGGTGAAAAACGCAAAACGAATATTTAACGAGGATCAACGATTCGAAACAAATTATTCGAATCGTATTCGAATTTCCAAGTGATTCAATTCTGCTCAGTTCGAACTAACAGTGACCTATATTTTAATGAAAGTGACTCATAGATTCAGGATATGTATATTTTTTTTAAGTATTCATTTCATTCAAAACCAAATCATATTCTTCTCTATAATTTCACGTTTTCTTTCTTCTACATTACTTGAACGGAAACCTTCCTCCTCCAGGTATTCTAATGGTTGGAAACGGTCCAATTGGGAATGAAAAAGTTGGAAGAGGTCTTTTTGTAGGCAGTGGTTTGACGATTGGTGAACCGGTACACCGACATTCTGAAAATAAAAAGATTTTATAGTGTGCAACACAGGCAAAAATTTTTAGCCAAAATATACAATTTTACTGTCAAAGGAAGAAAATGAATTTAAAACCACACAGAAGGCGCAATATTTTTCTCGGAAATCAGTGTTTGGGGTGTAGAAACGATGAAAAGTTGAGTTATTGCGCATTTGATGGATTAGGACATCGCACACCATAACTTTGTAAACTACTTTACTTGAACTACTATTTGGTCTTTAAAAAAAAATGAAATTTCTGTCTCACTACTCCACTTAGCAATTTTTTGTTCCAATGAACGATTTACGATTGATTCAAAAAATTTGTGTTTCCAATCGATTCGATCCGCCAAATTATATTGCCCAGCCCTAGTTATGAGGAAACCCATCGAACTTGGACGAGTGGAATTTGTGACTCCTAATCTCCTGTTTTTTAAATGATGTCTATTGTGATTATCTCACAGTTTTTAGCCGCCAAATTGTGGCTTTTAGAAGTACTCATTTACGGTTTCTGCTATGACCGGCCGCATTAATGTCTAACGCTTCCCCCGTCCCTGTCAAAAACTGTCAGATACGAACTTTCGGGTCACTGTCCATCTACAATGCATGTTTAGCAATCCCGGTAGAATTGTGATTATGGAAATAGTCTGGCTTTTTACGTTGTAAATATTTTCAAATCTTCCTGAATGACTTCAACTGGATAAGCCGAAGCCATTTACAAGGACGGTGGACAACCTCGTATGACCGATAAGATGGACTAAATGAAATAGATGTTTATTTTCAAATCGAATCAAATACTTTTTGCGAACCGAATGGAATATTCGAAGCATAAATATATGAATAATCGAACAAGAACGTATTTCCATTAAATTGAAAAAAATCGATTTGAATATCGAATATTTTGGACAAGTCCAGCTACCGGTTGTCTAGTGGAAGGTAAAATCGATGAAAAACGTTAGATCAAATGATTACTCAATTTAACTTCATTTCAAGCAACTAAACAATTGTTCTTTATACAGCTTGCTCACTGCCCATGCCTCATGAAATGGAAAATAGTACTTTGTACCGATATATCGATTCCAAAATATACTCGCCACAACAGAAAAATATTTCACGAGGCCTCAGAATTTCCCCATAACCCAATTAACTCTAGCTAGACAGATCGCCTTGAAAAAATTAAATGTTGTATGTTTGAAGAATATTAATACATTTACTATTTTTTTTTGTTCCAATGTAGTTTTTTGGTCGGCGAATAGAGGGGGTGATAAGATACACGCCATTCCTATATACGCTAGGAGCATTGACTATATCTTGACAAGGTGACTCCAATAAAAGGTTTTTGAGAACTTTAAGAATCAAAATTTTTTCAAAATATCTGTTCTTCCGAAAACTATATCTTCCGATGTATTTCTCTTGTATTTACAAATGGCAATAGCAGCGAAGCAACCCAGCTTTATATTTATTCAAGCAAATGTGGCAAAATTTTATACATTGAGAGTGAAAATTAAAGATAACATCCGTAACTCTGTGATACAAACCGCTGTTTCATTTTTTACCGCGGAAAAGGATTTACCGGGTGCGGGGGTAGTGAATGGGGAAGAAAAAATTTGGAATTTTGTTAATAGCATTAGAATTAGGAAACATTTCGCTCGTCCTCGACGCGCGTCAACGCGTTCCACAGTTTAATTATTTTTTGCATCAAAATGATAATTATTGAACAAAAACAGCCAAACGCGTATTTATACGTAATATTGGATTGAAGAAATTTGGCTTTTGTTGCAATCTCCCCTCTTCCCTCCAAAAAATAACAATGATTCTTGCGCATTTGTACTTTGTTGAAAGCGAGTTTCTGATGGAGCGCGTCGCATAGGCTTGATCCATTAGCTCCTCTTCAAATATATTTCGGTTTGCACATAGAAATATTGGGGGAAAGTAGCTAAATTATATCCTCATAATTAACCTATATTAAGCAATGTTTAACTTTTACTCTCGATGCATACATTTGAAGCGCTGAGTCACTCTTAACCAGAATCATGACTCATCATTTTATTGAGGTGCAAAATTTGGCATCGGTTGGGCTCTTATCAAATTCCAAAATGGAGGTCTGCCGATAGTAATAGGAATTGGATTTGGTCTTCTAGTTGGGAGAGGCTTGATAATCGGTGAC
The DNA here is from genome assembly GCA_963675895.2 of Styela plicata. Taxonomy (NCBI): domain Eukaryota; kingdom Metazoa; phylum Chordata; class Ascidiacea; order Stolidobranchia; family Styelidae; genus Styela; species Styela plicata. Next base: position 18,599,481 of record OZ023141.1, read on the forward strand.
GTCTGACATCTACATTCTGAAATATAGTTAAATGATCTTACTGGATTTGAATGTTGGTCCTGTGTTTATTGGGGCTTTCCACATATATTTCAAAGTCTTGGCCTCGGATATTGGCATTAGCATCCGAGTTAATGACATTTAAGTGACTAGTACAAAATGACAGGCTAACAACTGCACTCTAAGTGGAAAACATGCCCGAGAATAATATAATGAAGCACAATTAGTGGTATCTGCCCTGAGCAATGTTCGAACCATTCACCGCATTTTTCTTCCTTTTGAATCGTGTATCATGACACGCAGGAAATTCGTAAGGGCAATTCTGAAGCCCGCGTCTACATCCATAGATAGAATTTTATGCCCTGAAGGTACGGGGTTTAGGATAGTAATGACGTATTTCCTACGTGTCGTAAGAGTAATGGAGCAATATAGTACACATTTATGACTCTCTTCCCTCTAAACGGTTACTATAGACGCTTTTTTGCCTATTGTGGTTTTCAATAATGAAAAATGTATGAAGCAGGTTAGCAAATCGCCTCATTATGTCATATAGTTGAAATTTGAATCTCCTTTTTATATACTTACTTTCAAGTTTTTCAATCCTTGTTTTCAGCGCAGCATTTTCCCCTGAAAAAATGTAATTCATTCAGTTAGTACAAAAATTGTAAACTGCCACAGTTATCAGAAGCTCAGTAAATTATTATCATTATTATTATTTCTATTTAAATTCACTCTGAAAAAAGGCGGAAGCAGTCCATAAAAGGAACCAACTAACGGCCACTTAGTAGCAAAGAGCTACTAAAAGGTGTAGTATCAGCAACTGCATTCTAAACGGAAAGCATTCCAATTGGAACTGAACCGCCATGATATAGTGCAGTGAGTGCTATCTGACCCGGCCGATGGTAAAACCATCTACCACTTCTTTGCTTTCTTTTAGCTGCCTCTTACGACACGCAGGAAATACGTTAGGACTATTCTGAAGTCTGCACCTACAGGGCTAAAATCTACTTGGCAAAAAGCCGAAAGCATCCTTACTTAAATATTTTTGTTCAAGTTCTGTTGTTCTTTTGTAAGTTTTGGGTTCAGAAATGTTGTTCTAAAATTTATTTTTTAGTATGGGTGGAATGTAGGCCTCGACAGTTCGATTCGATAATTCGAAGCACAGATTATTCGAATCAATCGTGAATCGGTCGTAGGAACAAAAACTTGTTGAAGAAAAAAGAATTTTCAGTTTCAAGAACAAAATGATTACCAAAATCGATTGTATTTTATCGTTAAAATTGAAAATTTTTGCTCGTGGGCATTGAGTGTAATTCGAAAGATATTGCTTGCAAGTCTGTTTTTGCTAATATTTGTAATTCGTAACTATGACCTTCTTATTTTTTATAATAGAGACAATTTGTTATTTTTATTGAATCAGCGATTCGTTCCGATTCGAAAAAAATTTCCAAATCGAATTAGAATTCCAAATGATTCCGTTTTGCCCAGCTCTAGTCGAATGCACCGCCAAAGGTTCTCCTACATTTACAAAATAAAAGGGCTTAAGATAACATGAGTACTATATCAGAATGAGAAATAATTAGTATACTAAGCAAGTTAATTCGATACAGAAAATAGTCGAGAAAATTTTTAGTTGTAACCATTTGGTTCCACACAGGTATAAAAGGAAACTAGAACTTCAACAAATTTTCCGTTATTGCGTGAAAAGTTAACGATCGGTAATAAACTTGTATGATTTGGCATCGTATGGCTGATTTTTCCGTATTTTAAAAAATAGTGAGCTATTTAGACTCGGTTCACCATGAGCAGTCGCTTAATCGCGCAGGGACCATTGGACCAAACAAATCATAATTTGCAAAATATCGGCAAAATATATACTCAAAATAGGTATTTTAAAATTGTTATTCGAATTGGAATCTTTGATATATAAAGTTCCAATATGTAACTATTTTCAACTCACTTTTCAATGCAGCCAATTTAAGGTCGATCATCCTATTTATTTCGTTTGCATCAACTGATCTTCCTGGTGGTCCCGGATTCCCTTTGTCACCTTTTGCACCAGAGCCTCCGTTTCTTCCAGCTGCACCTGGAGGTCCTTTTGGGCCCACGGAACCAGGAGATCCATTTCTACCAGCAGGCCCAGCGGGCCCTTGCGGACCCTCTACACCCTGCTTGCCAGGTCTGCCTTGTTTATAATCAGGCCTACAGCAGAAGTCGGTATTCGAGAAACATGATTCGACAAATAGTAAAGTAAATAAAATTGAGTAGACTATTATATTAGCCATGCTGTTAATGAAAGTTATACAATTTAAAATCTCTTCACAGCAATTGTTTGTTTTTCTATTCTTTTTTTATAGTTACTCATTTTCATTCAAGGCTAGGGATGGCAAAATCAACTCATTTGGAATTGGAATCTGATTCAGTTAATTTTTACGAATCGGATCGAATTACTAATAGCATAAGCAGACTTAAAAGATATTTTATGCTATCAGTTTTGGTCAAATTTGACAAATATCGATTGCATTAAATCATCAAAAATCAAAATTCTATTTCATTCAGCATGTTTTTGTTGCTATGAATAGATTTAAAACATCAAATCAAACATTCTCAATTGTTTCCCTACTGTGCTGCGAAGGCAAGAATTAACGAACCCGATATCTTCAAATTGCAATTCCATCATAGACACCAGTAAGCAATCCCAGTCAGAAAAGTTTAAAAGTTTAAGTTTCGCTTCAACTACTCGCACCGCCGAGTCGCGGTCCATCTGTGGCACATGGTTAACAAAATTGATTTTCTAATTCGAATCGACCCCGACAAATTAAATTTAATTACACTGACAAATATATCGCACTAATTGTAACCCTAACTTGACAAGTAAGGCTTAACTAATTCGGGATTATAGAGATGGCGTTTCCGAAATCAAGATTCGTATCGATTCGGGAACATGTCTTTTTATAGCCACTTCTGGAAGTGAATCATGCTGACCAAGGCCTTGTATCAGCGGCCATTAATAGACGCACAGAGTCTTGTTGAAAATATAAATTCTTTCCAGTGCTGTTGACCCCTTCAAAAGTTATTACACCTCTGGGTTGGGTGGTGGACATGAATTAACGAGACGGAATCGCAGGGAGTAAATCCCCAAATCTTCAACCCGCGGTGCTAACGTGTCAGCCAATAGGCCATCGCGCCCACTTAAATTCTGAATCGGATGATTCAAATTCTTATTTCTTTGACTCGATATGATTCGACCAAATTTTTTGGCGATTTTTTCATCAGATTTGATTCAATTTTCATTTCTTAGCAAAACTTTTTGCTTCAAATCAAGAAATTTTACTTTATCAAACCTGAGCCACAACTGAACTGTGCGTATGCGGCGCGAATCATCACAGTTTCATGCTTAACAATGCATAATTTGTGATTGGGAGGAAATAAATTCACCACTTTCTGGAATTTACGATCAATTTTCAGTCATAGAATCGTATTCAAAAAGATTCGAAAAAATGCTTTGTCTCGAGATTCGATTTGAAAACAAATGTATCTGAAACTGTACACTGTGTCAAAAAATGCAACAAAATCACTGGTATTTGACAGTAATTTAACTTAGCGGCATTGAAAAAAAATACGTTTTTGACCAAATATGGGGTGTTGATGGAACTCACCGCGATGATGCTGTTCATCAACAGCCAATGATTAGCTTGAATCATATCAACATGGCGTTATTTTACCTTTGGAAGTATATAATTCCTGCAATGACCAGTAAATTTACTGTACTTTTGTTACAGTATAGCCTCGATAATAAAACATCTCAAAGCTCAAAAAATGCAAAATTCAAATTTCTTAATGACTTTGACCCGCGCCTGCACGAACAAAGCATTCAGCATTTGAATAACTTTATAACAATTTTAATATATCCAGCTGTCTCTGTCTCTGTCTCTGTAATTTTTTTAGTGTTTTAAATTTGCTCAAATCAAGCCTGCGGTGTTTAAAACAACTAACTAATAAAACCACTTTAATATTGAAATGATCCAATAAAAAATAAGTACCATAAAATGCACCTTAAGCACAAAAATATTTCAAGCAGTACTAAACTGTAATAAAGTAAAGGGAGTAGTATCTGCCCTGGGCGACGACAAACCATCTACTATTACCTTTTCGAAAGAATTTGTAAAAATCGATACCTACAAATAGAGCTGGGCAAAACCGAATCGATCATTTAGAATTAAAATCTCATTCGAATAATTTTTTCGAATCGGATCGAATCATAAATTGTATGTAAATAACAAATATCCCATTTTTAGTGTTACAACTTGTCTTCATTTTAAAAATAAAAATATTTTTGTTTTATAATGTATTTTCAATTCACTCTCCCATGTTTAACAGCAACAATCTTTATATTTTAATAACAAAATATAATCGATTTTGGTCAAACTTGACCAAAATCGACTGCATTTTGTCGTCAAAATTGAAAATTCTAGTTTGTTTAGTAAGTGTTTGTTCCTATGAACGATTTACGATTGATTCGAATAATTTTGAATTCGAATCGAATCACCGAATCGAATTGCCCATCCCTACCTACAAATCATTCATTAAAATTGTATGACTTGATAAGACAAAGAAGCCGAAGAATTGTTAATTGTTACAAGTGTTATACTTGTTTGTTTCGTAAAGTTTTGTGCCTCAGGATAAATTTGTTTTTGTGACATATTAGTCATAATCTGTCATGTTCGGTTAAGTATGAGCCGCTGATGGATCGTGCTGATGGAGCGCGGCCATCTGTGGCTCATTCGTAATTGAACGAAATTTTGGACGCCGAGCACACGTAGCTTAATGACTTTAATGTTATTAGTCAACCGATATATTTCGTTTAAAGAGCATAAGCAAGTTAACGAACTATACACTGTAAAGAAAGTGCAGTAAATTTACAGCTCATTTATAGTAATTCGATAATTTTTTGTATTCGAATCATAGGCTGTTGATAGATGGTATCTCGGCGAAACATCCCATTAATAGTATATAAAATGGTTTATAACTTCATTTGAATAATATATAATATATATTGGAATACATAAGTAAAATTACTGACAAAGAGCGGCAATTTCACTTCATTTTGTTAACAGTGTATTGCTTGGAAAACCATAGATCAACTATCAAAACATATAGCAAAACTCCCTTTGTTTCTCGTTTTGCAAAGGAAAACTCGCCATCGTCAATTTTAGATTGATAAACCTCGCTTAACCATTCGTTTAAGTTTAAGTAAAAAAATCTCTCTTTACGATTTGTTGTCTTTTTCGGGAAAAATGAGATAATTTCTAATGTCTAACCCATTTTTTGAGGTTCACATATTTGTTAAATATCAGTAACTCAACGCTGCAACAGAATTATTTGTCTTAATTTCAAACCGATGGAAAGAGCGATAATTTGTTTTTTATTCGCCTGCTGACTAGTTACGTCAACGGACAATAATTGGCCGAATAAGTCGATTTTATACTTTTAGTCTACTGAGTAAATTTTTTATTAAAGAACGGGTATTTGAGTGTTTTTAGTTCTAGTGTTAAAATATCTAAATCGGTCTATTTCGTTATTGCCCAATACTCTCACAAGACTCACATTCCACATGAATAACAAAATCCCATTATTACTATTACAACTTGTCTCCAAAGTGAAAATCAAGGATTTAATAGTTTAAAATATATTTTAAATTCATACTATATGTCTAAAAGCAACAATTTTCATATATCAACGACAAAATATAATCGATTTTGGTCAAATTTGACCATAATCGATTGTATTTTCTCGTCAAAAATGAAAACTCTTTTTGATCCTATGATTTTTTTTGATCCTATGAACGATTCACTAATGATTCAAATAAATTACACTGCGAATCGATTCGAATCACCGGATCGAAAGGCCCAGTCCTAGTTCATACCTAGTCAAAACTAACGTATAGGTAATGAGGCAAATTGGTTCATTTTTGGTGGACATTGGTGTACAATTTCGAATTCATCTTCGCGCGCAATTTAAGCGTTTAACGGTAATTTCCTGACGCGGGAATGGGAACTAACAGAAATAATATTATAAATATAGACAACTTTACAACAACCTGAAACGGTTCCCAGCCATAAAGTATTTGCCGGAATAAGATGCTCCGACATGCATGGGTCACTGATGAATCGCGTCGTCGATACAGTACAGTTATAAATGTCCCAATCAGAAAATCAAGGCGTAAGATTTGCTTTACTTCTTTTCAATATAATAAAGGTTCGTTTGAATTGACAGGTCATATTCATTAGGTCCACATTATTGCCAGAAATGAATGCTTTGAGGTTGGAAATTTGTTTTTTTGTCGAACCCTTCCCAAACCCAAGGTAGCTAGATATACATTTAATGACGCAAATCAATTCCATTCATGGCATTACATCTATATGCAATTCATTATTCAGTGTTCAACTGTAGTTTCCGGACGCGGAAATGGGAACTAACAGAAATAATATTATAAATATAGACAATTTCACAATAATTTAAAACGATTCCAACCCATTAAGTATTTGCCGGAATAAGATGCTTTGACATGCATGAGTCACTGATGGATCGCGCCGTCGAGGCGCGGTCCATCTGTGGCTCATGCGTGACAAAAAATAAATATTTTAATCCGCTTATTTTGTTAAGTTTGGCAGAAAAATCAAATACAAGTTACGGGCTTCCATCAACGGACCATGGAAGGGTGGCATCTAATCGACACTTCCGGTTTTTATTTTTAAAATAACCATCAACCAAGCATGGTTATGAATAAATCATATGCGGGTAAAACAGATAAAATATTGTCCATGGTTATAGCTTGTTTTAAATAAGCATTACAGTTCAGTAGGACAGACGTAAATAGTTATATAAATACGCAACAGTTGTTATCGACTAATTATTTTGCAGATTTTGAAGAGAAAGGTTCATTTTGAAACTGTAAGATTGTCTAGGATGATTCAAACAGCACTACTTATTTTTCTCATAATGGGGTGAGTGTGACATTTTTTTATTATTCATTGAAGTTCCTACTGTACAAAAAGAGTGGAAAGAACCAACCAATGACCATTGAACCGTTGTAATATTCAGAGGTAGCTAAAGGTGGTCAATCTTGTGGGGAGCAGAGAAAAACACATTTTCTCAAATTGCACCATTTCGAGGGCAAAACGGTACGACTCCGTAAAATTCGTGATTTCGCGCTGAAAGCGCATGAAAATTTGGCTTATTCTAGATATTTTTGTTTCAAAATCTTAGGGGAACTACCCTCCCGCCACTGGGTTTGCCACATGTGATTAAAAATAACTGGGTAGGAATTTTCGAGATTAAAAATTCTTTTTCAAATATTCAAAGGTGTCTAAAAGGTTAATATGCTTCATGCACCACCCCAAATAACTACCGAAAATTATATTACAAAAGTTTACAATATAAATCCGACATGGACAATATTTTATCAAAGTTGCATTTCGTTAATATCTGTAAAAGGTAATGGATTTAGGTTGTCGTAATGTATTTTTGTTCTTCGTAAGAAGCCTATATAATAAAGCAAAAACAATAGTAAAGTAAAAGCAAATAAGGTCCCACCTTCCCAACCCCCATCCCCCCCCCCCCCCCCCCCCCCACCCATCCCCTAGGATTTTAAAGTTTTAAATTTAAATTGAATAACTTTTTGACAGGCATTTATGTTTATACAATAATAATCATTTCTACTGATCTAGATTTACTTCATGTCATCATATCGCTAGGCAAAAAGAATTAAATGCAGAACCCTCAATTGTTGAATGGACTGCTGGTAAGTACATTACGGTGTATTGAAAAATGTTGATCATCGAATTTTTACATTATCGGCAGCGTGATCCACATTGAAGGTCCACCCTTACACATGTGTGTACGAAATTTTCCTAAATGAATTAATAGTCAATACAATGGTTGTTTGAAACAATTTTTCTACTCAAAAAAATAGTTTGAACATTTTTGTTAAGTGCTTAACAAAATAAAAGTTATATTTCCAATTGGCATTGCAATAAATTCAATAAATCTATTTTTATAAATAGTATTTTTGTTTTAATCAGATTTTGAAGACATCGAAGCGAAGCCATCAAAAGGTACCACGAAATTTTAGTAGACTATATATAGCTTTGTCGTAAAGGACTGTGCTAAACCGAATTATATACAGGTTGATTCAAATCATCATATTCGATTGTTCGGAATAATCGTTGCTTTAAGTTGTCCCGGTCGGAAAAAATTCGCGCAAACGACCTTTGGTTAAGAACGAGGCACTGATGGATCGCACCATGAAGGCGCGAGCCATCTGTGGCGCATGCTTGACAAAATATAATTTCTTGTAGGCCAGGCCAGTTCTATAAATTGTTCCAATGTGCAAGTTTTTGTTCCTAGGACCGATTCACGGTTGGTTCGTTAATTATGCGCGCGATGGTCTAGGAGTTAGCATGTCGGCATCACAGGTTGAAGATCTCGGGTTCGAGTCCCGCAATCAATGCCCACCACTCAACAGGGAGTGTAAAATCTATGGTAGTCTAAAACCTTCCGAACAACCTTATCCGTTTATAAGTGGCTACTTGTATAGTATGAGGGTCATGCAATCCGAGAAGTAATAGAAATAATCTTTCCTTTTTTTGAATGCTAACCCGTTTTATGAATGTCAGTATTCCTGCAATTCTAGGTCTAATTTAAGTATTTATAATTAATTTAATAATTCTAAATTACAGCTTATGAGGATATTGCGATGAAGCCATCTATTTTACCCTTGCAAGATATTGTAGTGGAACCAAGAGATGGTAGTATACAATATATTTATGCGAATTCTTATCGCCTTATATGTTAATAAGATTAAGCAAACTGGGATGATTTACAATTCAAATCTGATTGAAATATTGTTTTCAAATCGAATAAATGGCGTAAATGAACCATAGAAAATGCAGCAACATCTCAACTCTCTTGCAATAATTAATTATACTCGACTAGATTGAAATAAAATTATAAAATTTTCGTATTTTGGTCCAAAATAAAGGCTGCTTATTAAACGTACCACCGAGATGCAGTAGCCGATTACTGTAAATTAACTGAAAATCTACTGCATTTTTAACAATATGCCGCTTTCAATTTACGCCATGATCGTGATCCCTCTCACTTATAATAATATGAGCATAGCAATATGTACCTATTCATATACAGGGTCCCAATGAGGGCTCGACAAAACCGAATCATTTAGACTTCGAATCTGACTTGAGGATTTTTTTTCGAATATTTTCAATTTACACTCCATGTCTTAGAGCAACAATTTTCATATTTTGACGAAAATATATATCTAAATATCTATTTTTTTTTATCTATTTCTAAAATATCTATTTTAGTGAAATTTCAATATTGATTCGAATAAATTAATTAATCCATTCAGTCGTGATTCGTTCATAACTATTAATCAGAAATTTTATTTTTTAAGCATAAGCGACAGATGGCCCGCGTCTTATTGGTGCGACACCTCAATGCTCCAATGCTTAGAAAATATTTTTCCATTAAGTTTTACTTACTCGGAGGTAAAAAAATATCTTGTAATATATATTTCAGGGTTTGAAAATGTTGAAGTGAAACCAACACCGATATAGAAGTCATTTAAATCGGATATCCAGATTTCATAGAAGCGATTTTTTTTTGTTGTCCGTTTTTCATACTTTTTTGTGAGTTATAAAGGCAGCTTATATTATCTACCTGAAAAATTGTCAATAAATGAAACGACATTATTTATTTAATTTTAGTATGCACGCTTCTTTACATACTGGGTGGGTTTAATGCCCCAATCAGTGACGGCGGAAGATGTCAAATATTGCGAGGGATGAGGAGGAGGGTAAAATAAAAGGCTAGAGTTTTGAAAATTCGGGCCAAATTACTTCGGTTCTGCTTGTTGCGTGTTTTAATGTTTCTTTAATTTAAGCTTTACGTTCCATGCATTGTATAAAGCGCAAGGATGAAATAAAAAAAAAAGTATAAAATAAACGCGTGTATCTCAGGATTAAGTATTGCGCTAAAGTAATTTCTTTACACAAAAAAGGAAGAGATGAAGATGTGGAGACCGCTCTAGTATAACGGTCCAGCTTCGCATGGAATGTTTCTGCTTAGGGCATAGAGTTTTTAGATTTATATTTCACGCAGAATATTTTAATACCAACCAGTGCCGGTTAGTTCTTGATCTTGTTTAGTTGATACGAATTTATGTAGGCCCGATTCCACGTTCCTGATCTATTTATTTGTGCATGATCGGTATACAAGGTGTTGAACGAAAAAGAAAGCACACGGCAATTTCCTAATTTTATGCTCTTGCGGAAACAACCAACGGCTGTAAGTTTCCTCTGAAATAATCAAATCAATATAGTTAGCTTTAGTCTCGTTCACAGTAAAACGCATTTTTCAAACGACCGTTTGTGGCCCATAGTTAGAAAAACTCTTAAAATGTACGATTTGTTTTGGGATCAACAGTATCACCCTAAAATAACACCATTATTTCAAGAAATTTTACTGAATAAATCAATACACATATTTATTCTGCCCAAACTTCCGGTTCCACATTTAGCGATATTGCTTATTTGTCGTAAACAGTTGCATCGCCATCAGCGGAGTTAAAGACGATTATCTGTTAAGTTTGTTGTTCAGTCAGCAGTGAAGTGTGAAATGTCCAACATAAACAAAATTACACTGCTGCTGCTTATTGTCGTCGGGTGAGTACAGGCTTAAAAGTTTTTTACATACTTTCAAACTGTAAAAATTGATGAGCAATTCTTGCAATGAACTATCTCTTCTCCAAGTTTTGTAAACACAAGAAGTGGAACGGGAGGGGCGGTGGAGGGACACCTCGATACACTCGGGAGGGGGAAACAGCGTCTCCCAAGATTTCAGCAAAGTTTTTAATAAAACCCACGTTTTTTATTATCTTTACCACTATTTTAGAGTATTTTCATCCTACGTGGTCCGCATTTTCTCGCTGAGGATATTTCTATTGCATTTCATGCATTTATATGCATGCAATGCATGCATTTTATAATTTAAAAAATTTCAACCATTAGTCTTGACGATTTATAAAAATTTGAAATTTTTTATATGTTTTTTGTGCAAATAAAATCCGATTTGTATATATTTCATATACAGACTTATTGTTTCATGCTACACAGCTTTCATAAATGAAGATTTTGAAGCCATAGCCTTGCCACCAGGTGAGATTATTAGGATATTTCTTTTCATTTTTTTTGTTGTTGTGGTGAGTCATTCGAATGAATCTTTTCAAGATTCTGATACTAATATTGAAACTATTAGTAATTCTTGATTTTTAATTAAAAAATCTTTTTTAAGGAGCTGTATTTGAGAAAGCCTCTGCGCGTAAGTATTGTATTATTTCAAATTTTTAACAACTATATCATACAAAAATGCATTCCCTGTTCGTTTTGCTACTTTTTTGTTACAGCGTAAATAACGTATCAGATTCGATATCAAAATTTTTCGATCGTGCTCAAAAATATGGTTGTCACTTTGAGTTATGTCGATTTCCGAATCGAATTTCAAAACAACAAATTATTCCAAAGTTAATCTTTTAAAAAATGTATCTAATTCAAAAAATATTGCGAAGATTTATTAAAAACTCAATTTTTCTTTTTTATATTATTGGACATTTTTTAAATATTTGCGAAACAAAATATCGAATGTTATTTTAGTCAAATATTTGTGCACCAATATTTTTGTTAAGGTCAAGTTACCGTTGGATCGCGCAACCGAGGCGCTGCTTTTAGTTTATTATTTAATATTAATATTTTAATTTATTATTTATATATTTAATTATTATTTCAGACGAATGAAAGGCACTGATCTCACTCATGTAATTCTAGCGATAAGTTTTATTTACCATCAGGCCTATATCACAGACAGACAACTCAGGACTATCAGATCATCGTAAACACATGAAAAATGAAATAATTTCCTGGCAAGATCTCTTTCTATAATGTAAAAATGTTATCATACCTAAGATATATCAAAGTCGGCCGTATACCATGATGCAATTTGTCTCATCATTGATTTGCTCTGTACTCAAAAAAAATCGGTCTAAACATGTTTTTTCAATATTGAGTCACTGATGGAACGCGCCGCCACGCAATAGCAAAAGCTGTTACATAATGCAGTGGGGAACTGGCACTGATACTTGATGACATAAAAAAGATATTCGGGCAGAGCGAGTGTCAGTTGTGATTCATATTAAAGACATCACGTCTTTGTCGCAATATTTGTTAGTTTTTTTTTCAAAAAATTAAATTCAACAGTTCCTGAGCTTCAAAAATTAATTTCAACAGTTCCTGAGTTCCTGATGATATTAGCTTCTCTCGGACACAATAGTAAGTATCGATCATTCAACGATTTGGCGTATGTTCCAGAAAATAAGATGTTTCCTAGCTCGGTAGCTGTATTGTTATATGTGAAAAGGCCGGTGGTTCAAGGCTTGGTCATTCCACAATTGAGCATGCCAAACCTATAGGTTTTATTTTCAACCAGTACCTTCGTATGTAGCTGATACAAAAATGCAATTAGATCATCTGAATAATATTATCTGTAATTCCATCTTATCAAAGCGATCACGAATCCGTGCAAAGCAGACATTACGCTGCATACTCTCGAGACATTACGCTACTGTTGCAGTATATAAAATATAGACAGAGTTACTACAAGAGTGGCGTAACGTCTGGAGAGTATGTTAGGTCAGAAAAATAATGAGCAACTTGATTTAGTTTAATGGACCTTGTAGCAGAGGCGCGATCCATCCGTGACTCATACTTGGCGAAACAGAATTTCTGATTGAAATAGCAAATCGAAATCCCAAAGCAAGAGGATACATCTTTGAATAAAAGATATGCGGCTTAATTTTACCAGGCGTATTCAACGGCGTGTGGTCAATATGATTGGTCCTAAACTTTCCTGCTGTCTGCAAAGTTTGACACACCGCCGCAACGTTGCCTCACTATGTTTATTTCACAGATATTATAATGGTCTTTGTTCAAAGGAGCTTTCTGCTCTCGTTCCTCAGAACAAAATTTTTAATCGATCGACACGATTGGCTACCAATTCGCACCTATTCACTGTGGAGGTTCCACAATGTCACAAACAGTTTTATGCAAGAAGCTTTTTTCCAAGAATATCAAAACTTTGGAATTCCTTGCCTTCTTGCTGTTTTCCTGATCGTGTTGATCTACAAGGCTTTAAAACTCGCGTTAATAGACATCAGGGATGGGGTTCTTTAGTTCCTGCTCCTGCATTTTATGTAGCTCTTTGCACTTTAGTAGCTGCAGGAGAATTTTCAAGTTTGATTCTTCTTCTGAGCGAATTTCAATAAAAAAAAATAAAAAAAATGAACTAATCGATCAATACCAAACACACAACAATTGAAGCCATTATCTCATAAGATCAATATGACATCAAAATACTCTTCATACATGTGATGAACCGCGCATCGATGATGCAATGTTTGAATACCGTAAACAAAGCAAAAGCTTAATAGGCGTGTTCAAGTTTCTGTTATGACATTTGCTTTACAGTGCGGGGATTGGAGAGAACAATTTCTCTGTTCGCATACATGAAAACTGTAGAAAACGAATAACAAGATGAACAAGTCTGTCTTGATACTTTGTATTGTCATCGGGTGAGTAACTCGAATATACTTCAGATCTTCCCGATTTGAAGGTTCAATTGTGGTATAGTTAGCTAGTTAGCTTATCAATGTCTAGCCCATTCAGAAATATAGTTTTTGGTAAGCATGTGCCATAGATGGATCGCGTCTTTTCGACGCGATCCATCAATGCCCATGCTCAACAAAATAAGCGTTTAAATTGGAAAATAATTGAAATCGAATAAGTAGATTGACTAGTTGAGCAAGAAGTTTGTCGAACAAGTTGCAATTTTACATATACTTTTTTTATGCTAATATATAAAAGAAAACATAAAAATAAATTATTTAGCTCTAATTTTTTAAAAAAAATAGTGCCCAAGGCCATGTACCAACGGCCACTTACAGAGGGACCGGGTTAGGATTGCTGAAAGGATATGATGTTTTTGTGTTCGGGTTAGCCTACCCAATTTATTACGCCCTGTGTGTAGTGGTGGGTATGAATTAACAAGACGATAACGATTATGAATTAACGATTAACCGAGATTTTCAACCTGCGCTGCCAACCTGTTTAACCACTAGGCCAATACATGACAAATATACATGTTTTGTTGAACATAGGTCACTGATAGACCGCGCCGGCCGGGAGCGTCCATTTGCGCCTCATGCTTGATCAATTAAAATGCTAAGAGGGGCGAAGATTTGCAAAAAAAAAAACACAAATTCTCACGTTCTCTAAATTTTATATAAAAATGGGCCACAGAATAATATTCTCACTGACATTTTAACATAACAAACTTATTGCTTCAAAGGTTAACTTCCAGCTTTTTGTTGCCGGAACTAGGACAAAGACCAGGTTTGAAAATCTTTTTATCATTGCACTTGCAGAACTATATTCGAACAGTACATTGCAACCAAAGTACAGTAAATATAAGCTAAATATTATCGCCGAGCAACATGGCTCAAACAACCTCGATGTTCCCGCATTTTATAAAGAAGTGATTGCGTATTGTTGACCAATTGATTTATTCGCCCATCAACTATCGGTCACCTATCAAGATAACAAGTTTAGTTTTGTTGCAAATACATGTCCATTCCAGTTCTGCCCATTTCACCCAAAGTATTACAACCAGGTTTGAGTGGAATGAATGCACCACAACTGCGCAACCTTGATTCACCGATTCACAGATATCTTCAACCTACGACGTTAACTGTCGGCCCATCAAACTTGCAAGCTCTTTCAGCCATAATTGAAGGAAAAATTTCGGTCTCAAACCCAAAATTAATTTAATTTCTTCTTCTTTTTTATCGTTAGCTGGAATTATCGACGAAAAAGCACTAAGTGACGCACTTGAGCAGAGCAAAGAATTTATAGTTAACGGAGAGTGTACGATAAATCCTTCATTTATTTTCATTTTATTTTTTTGAAAGGGGGTGGGCAGTCCATCAGTGATGGGCACAATCTTCGTGCCTGGTACTTTAAAAACATATTTTAGGAAGAGGCTTTTGACAACTTCAATATTATGATGATAAAAAGTTCTTATAAAGAAAATCAATACGAATCCTGAGCCTTAAAATACATCCCAGAAGAAATTACAAAGAATATCTTTCGTTGAATTGTTTCCTAATTATCTAATTACTGGCTTTGTAGTGTATCGGCGCATTTAAATTATCTCATCGACCAATATAACGGTATATTGAAAATTTTATATTCATGAGTAAGAATGGCCGCCGTAGAGCTGGGCAAAGCCGAATCATTTGGAATTCGAATCCTATTCGAATCGGATCGAATCACAAATTCTGCGTAATAAAAATATCCCACTTTTACTATTATAACTTGTCTTGTTGTAACATCGAAGAAATTTATAGTTTATAGCATATTTTCAATTCACACTAAGGGCTACAATTTTTATATTTTAACGGAGAAATATAATCGATTTTGGTCAAATTTTTCTAAAATCGATTGCATTTCGTCGTTAAAAATCGAAAACCCTAGTTCATTTAACAAGTTTTTGTTCCTATGAACGATTCACGATCGATTCGAATAAATCTTGCTTCGAATCACCGAATCATCGAAGTATGGGCATGGTTTATTTGGTTAGCTTATATGCTCATGATTGATATCAAGTTTGTCTCACTTTTGATCAATTCCAATGGACAAACAAAATTACAAATATTACATCACTTTTTGCTCGTAATCATTAAATAAGTAACATCGGGTGGTTTTACACGAGATTCTAGTTGGTCAAAATTGAATGATTTGGTATTCGAATCACTAATATCATACAGGAGTACAAATCAAGTTCTAAAGATGGAAATTAGGAATTGTCGTGCAGGGAAAAGCGATTACTGCTTCTTTGTGCTTGTGACCTCGGATCCTCATGCCAAGGATGCTTGAATGAGATAGCGTTATATTCAAAACGAAAACAAGACGATCTCTCTCCACAAAATTACAAGTACATTTTTACTTTCCTTGCAATAGATAAACGAATTTCGGGTTTTCGATTTTTTGAACTCGACGTTAAGACCATTCTGTATATAGTAAATCACTAAACGGTTGACTAATGATGTTTTCTCTCCTAATAATTAAATTATGTTTTTTTGTTTCAGTCCCAGTGGGCGATCATCCATTTTCTTTTGATTAAACGCGAAAGAAACTCTATCCGAAAGACACAGCATTGGAAAAACTGCTTTACTAGTTATATATTGCTTATTGATTATGTGCTTAATTTTTGTGTGAATACGAATCAATTTTATTAAAGTTTTAACACTATATCATGGATTAAAAACGCAAAACAATTTGTTTTATTTGTAAATATATTAGGGAATTTAGCCATTTTTGATTAAAATTCACTCTCGGCAAGGTGGAAAGCGCGTTTAAAAGGAAATACTACTAAATGTAGTGCGAAAAAATGTGCATTCAGTGGAATACATAAAAGAAAACGGAACCGCTATGATATAGTGCAATGAGTCGTATTTGGCCAGGTGGGTGGGAAAACAGCATGCAATGGGTTGTTTATCTGCCCTAGTTGATAGTAAAATCACTTTTCGGTTTTCTTTCGTCGGCTCTTACGACTGGTGAGAAAAACGTTAGTGTAATTCTGAAACACGCGCCTACAGGGCAGAAGTATTATATTTCACATAAGAAATTCGTGAAAGCCCGCATATTAGCGTCTTAGTTTCCCAATCGAAAATTAATTTAGTTAAGTATATGTCACTGGTGGACCGCGCCTTGGGAGCGCGAATCAGTCACTCATACTTTACAAAACTTGTTTGGATAAATCGTTTCTGACAGGGTTGGGTCGACTTTCTCGGAAAATACTTTTGCAGCGGGGTGGTTTAAGAACAACTGTTCGGCTTGCCAGCACAGTCCGACAGACCACGCAACCCATAAAACGCTTCCAGAAGACTCCTGCGTGCTGCAAAAACCACACAATAAGGTTCGTTGTGAATGATGCAAATGTATTGAAACGACAACAGATAAACATTAAAATATTGACCGAAACAGACACTGGACGACCCTGTAACCGCCAAGGCGGTCGAGACGGAAAGAGAACGTCGCTCACCAGCAACGTGGTAATATATCAAGTGATGAACTTTTAATTCTCAACCACCATACGGCGTAATTTAATCATTAATGTACCCAAACATAGTATAGTGTTAACGGAACAATGAAACTCAAGACGGTATGGAATAGACCAAAAATCCAGTACCGTCACACCGCCAAACATGGGGCTCTAAAAATTGCACCATAAAATCATCCATTGTTCACGAAAGCATGGGAAGCATTTAGCAAAACTATTCATGCATCCATCGTTTAAAAACATTCTTCGATTTCTTGTTGGTATTTTTGGGAATGCTTATATATTTCTAGCGATCGATTTCATATATCGTCTCGCCTATATCATAGACAGACCGTGCAGTTTTCAGGATATTTGTAAAAAAGGAGAAACGAGCGGGGCTTATGTGACTCGATCCCGGAACGTCAATCTGTGGTGCCAGTTGGTCTACTTCCACACTGTTGGATACGAACAAGATAAATTCGCCCGATAATGAGATTTAATTATGACAAAGGAGTCACGCAAAATTGCTGATTATGGCCATGTAATCATAGCGAGGGTTATTTAACCACCTATAATCGAGAGTCAATCGATCACTAGTAAATATATTAAAATTGAAATATTTTCCTGACAAGATCAATACCGCATTCAAAAATTATATCATGCTCAGGATGTCACACTGTCGGCCGTACATCGATGATGCAATTTGTCTCATCATTGATCTGCTTCTCGCCCAGAAAAATCGGTGTAAACAATTTTTGTCAAGTGCGAGTCGCTGATGGAACGCGTTGCCTAGGCGCGGTCCATCTTTGACTCATGAGCGTAAAAATAAAAATTTCAATCAGGATAATGGTTTGTTGCAATAAGCAATACAGTTTGCGACGTGCTGTTTTGCTTACTCTTTAATTAGGGTTTTTGTGCAAAAGCAACCACTTTTGTTTCTATTATCTGAACGTGCCACACATGACATGATGATCAAGCTTATATTTCTACTTCTTATCGTTGTCGGGTGGGTAACACTATTTTCGACGCTTATTAGGATTCATTTTTATTTAGGTTTGTGTGTTTTTCGAAAATAGGATAAGATTTTATTTTTATCCTGAGGGAGAGGTAAGTCGAGAATAAGGTTCAACCATGTGGCGGAACACGAGCTCTCGTACAGATACCGGTTTCAAATGGAAGTAAAGGTTTTTGCCTGATCTGAAGGGCAGGTTAGGCGGTGAAACGGTCAAGCAACATTGAACCATCGGCCTTTCGTACAATACGATCGCGCTTAACCCGACCGAGACACGGAGCTAACTGAATTTCCTATTCTTATACTGCGGAAGGAAAGGAAGAGCTCTCACAAGATATTAGCAAACATAGAATATTCTCAAAGCATTTTGTTATTTTAGATTCATTTCATGTAAGACCTTCTTCAGTGAACAAGGAATACGAAGAATTACAAAGTATAGAATTAGTAAGTGGAAATATTTCTGTGCAATAAGAGTTTTATGCCAATTATGGGCTGTTGATGGCGCTCCATCAAGACCCCATATTTGGAGAAAAAGTCAATTTTGGAATTTTTTCAATACCGCCGAATAAAATTACTGGCAAAAACCAGAGATTTTGTTGCATTTTTTGTTACAGTGCATGAGCTGGCGTGGGAAGGGTTTCTTCAGCGCTTTTATACACTTTTCATATTTGCTATCAATTTTGTATCATTTTCTATCAATTTCAACAGACAAAAAATCACCAATTACAACGCGTTTTGCTCGTGGTCATTAAAGAAGAAACGTCAAGTGAGTTAACGATTATTGCTTGGGCTTATCGGTATTATTCAAAATTCAAATTACCAATTTCGTAAAGAAGCTCATGTTAAGTTTTAAACAATACAATTTGCCTCAATCGTGAAGATTGAGAAAACTACATATAGAAATTCATGCATAGCTACATCCTAAAGCAAAAAATATTTTGGTTGTATTTTTGCCGAACTATGAAAATTTTCCCTTAATTTTTTAAATTTTCTTTCATAGAACCGAATCAAAGTGGGTACTTTTAACTTGCGCTTCGAATTGATTCAATTCATCAAAATGAATAGTCCAGTCTCACGCACGTATTCACTCGGATATTATGTAACTGATATTATGACTTCTACCAATGTCGAAGTTGCAACACCAATGATTCTGAATCATCCAGTATCTTATTTTGAAATTTTCATTATATTTCAATATTGTTTTTTGAATCCTGTATCGTTTTTTATGAAATAAAAACCTTAAATTTTGATTTCACCCGAATTGCACCTATCTGGTAGTCTGTATAGTTTTATACAATTTCTCTTTCTCCCCCGCATAGAAAACGCATTGCCTTGCACCTGATGCAACATTCGAAGCCCGATCTCAAAGTCAGACTGAATGTAATCAAAAATGTAATCATGGCTGTGGCTCACCGTGGATCGCCAGCTGGGCGAAATAACCGTCTTCTGAAAACCGTTTTATTTTTCTTCACGATAGATAAACAAGTTCTAATTCTTTCGATTTTCGATGTTGAAAACTTATGATGCCTCTGACTAGATTAACTCACGCAGTCATACTGAGATTTTTGTTCTCCAACCATTAATTATACGTTTTCATTTTTTTATTTTCCCAGCAAATATTCCACAACATACATTGTACACGGAAGTACTTAAACATTGCTGAAAAACTATTTATTTATGTTATCTTGTTTGATCATAATTTACTTAATTTTTGTGTAAAATTCAAATCATTTTCACTGTAATTCTGAAAATATATCAAGCCTAATTACGTAAAAAACTTTTTGATTTAAATAATAGATTCAGTAATTTATCCATTTGTTCTAGTGAAAATAACTCTTAACAAGGACGAAAGCAGCCCTTTAAACAAGACTACTTGTTAATCTAGAGGTTGCGGGCTCCTGGGAATAATAAGAAAAAGTTTTGCATGCGGGTTTCTAATAGTTTTGTTATTGTGTGAAAGTTCTACTCTGGTCAGTGTGAAAACAAAGTGTTGAAGCCGATATGAGATGTGCTCTGTTCTTTACAGATACGTGCATAAAGCTTTGGTATCTAAAAAAAATCTGTATTCTTCTCATTGACGAAAGCACACGTAAATAAATGACGGCTTTGATTTATACCACCACTCTATGACAAACATAAATACTTTATAACAAAACTGTCCTGCAATATCAAAAGAACGGTGTTACAACATTGAAATTTATTACCTCAGAAATTTTGCAAAAGTGAGTATCAAATTGCTTCAAATTAGATATTCAATACACAACATTCCTTTCCTTCAAAATAAATATAAAATAAAAATAATCAGCTTTATTCACTAAGTAAGATGGTTGTGGATAGCTTCTCGTGATTTCTCTTCTTACACAAAATCTCCTGAAATGAATAAAGAAGCAATCTAGGGTGGGCAATTCGATTTGATAATTTGAATAGCTTTGGATCACATAGGAACAAACATTTACTGAATGAAGTGGAATTTTCGCTTAAAACGACAAAATGAAATCGATTTTGGTCAATTTGATCAAAATAACTATATTATTTATAGAATAATCGGTATTTATGTGGAATTAATGATTCGATCCGATTCAAAAATAAAATATCCGAAACAGATTCGAATTCGAAATGTCCTAGTCGTATTGATTTTTTAAAGTGTGCGTACTTAATTATTGCATTTCAATTATGTTTGGAATGTTTTCGGAGCAGAATAGAATGCAATGACTCATTCTACACTGTGACAAAAGTAGAGAAAAAATTACTGGTCATTAGCAGTAATTGCATATTTCCTAAGTTAAACGTCGTGTTGATGAGATTTATGCCATTTATGGACTGTTCATGGACCGCACCTTCACGGTGCGTTCCATCAACAACCCATCGGTGGCCGAAAAACTCAATTTTGAATTTTTTTCAATACCGTCAAGTTAAGTCAAGTTCTGTTACAGTGCATATTTCGTAGCAAATCTTTGTCATAAGGTGGTCGTTGAATATTTCTTTTAAAACGCTGCGTCCGGCTTCGCTTGGAATGAATTTGAATAAAAATAATCCTTCTCATATTCAAATGCAAGAAAAAAATAAAAAAACTTATATACCTGGTTGTTCTGCACTCTGGAATTCATGATAACTGGGATGAGGTTGTGATTCAATTCTTGATTCTTCTTTCATTTCTACATTAATAAAAGGGATAAGGAAGATTTGGTATAAATGTAAAGAAAAATAATAACAAGAAATACTGTATAAGAGTAAAGATGGATTTGTCACAAAGTCGCAAGAATACTTGAATAAGATGAGGTCGAGAGTGGGAAAACAAAAGATCAGGATCTTATCGCACATATAGCCAAAATTATTTACCAAGCGTTAGCCAGATACAATTGTGACAAAATATCTCTTGAATAGACTATTGTCTAACCCTACAAAAATCTTGTAATACGTGGGATATGATCTTTTATTGTTAGTCTACGTAAACTACAATACGATCTATGATGTGCCGATGTCATGCGAGTTAGAAATATTGACCGTGACATATTTTGTTAAGCGCTGTTGAGACGCGGGTCATTTGTGACTCATGTTTTACAAAATGAAATTTCTGATTTGGATATTGTGGATAAAAGTTCTTTCATCTATAAGGGATGAATATTCTCCTAGCAATTAGCTTATTCTTAAATGCTGGTGTGTATTCGATGATTACAAACAAAACACAATGAAAACATAGAACATGTGTAACCCATGTGTCAAGACGGAAATTTTGGACGGAATAGATACCACACGAATTCTCTACTAAAGCAGAGCTTGGAAAAAAGGAATTTATTACAATATACTTACTTGATCGTGGGTAGGGCTGGGCAGAATCTAGTCATTACGAATTCAAATCTGATTCGAATATGATTTTGGAATCGAATCGATAGAATAACTCCACCTAGACAGAAAATTTTCTACTATTTAAACCCGTCACCAAAATAAAGAACTCTATGGCTATAAATTTACATATATTCATCAATATTGAAATAAACAAACTATCAGAGGCAATGTACCATCATTCAACACTTTATATCTTCTGTTACAATTGAATTTGCCCATTTTTTTGTGGACACATGATAACACCATCTTTTTTAAAGTCGTGCGTTCTTATGGCCGCTTACGTGTGATTCAAATGATTTGTGCTTCGAATCGATTTCAATCATCATCGAGTCAATTTACCCGCATCCATAGTCGTGAGATATGCTATATACATGACATACACTTACTTTTACAGTTTGAAATAAAGTTTTGCTTACCAGGTTTTTCAGCAACTTGAGATTCCCAATATGGTACATATGAATAGGGTTGCTCTCCGATTGATGATTCTTTATTGATTGACAGAAGTATAAAAATTAAATTAAAACATCATCGCTAATATATTGCAACAACATATGTAACGTGGCCCATCGTGGCACCTCTTATTTCACAGAAACTTGTTTGAGTGGATCTAGGGCTGAAGAAAAACCGAATCATTTGGGCTTCGGATTCGATTCGGATATCTTTTTTTTTTAAATCGGATCAAATCACTACTTCTAGTTACCTAAAGCAAACGTGCAGTTTTCCCCCCTGATCTTTTAGTCTTATTCGCCTCATTAGCTCCTATAGCTTTTTTCTTGCAAGCTGTAGCTACGAATATACGAAAAAGGAACCGCAAGATTTAACGCACCTTTGCACATACCTTACGCACTACCTATCTTGTTTCCAAGGTCCATATTGATTTGATCGAATTCGAAAATATTTTGATTGAGTTTTTAAGTAAGAATCTGATAATCCAACTCAATTTATTGGCTTTTCCTATGGTCGTATTGTGCTCGAATCGATTCGAGTTAACGAATCATATTACCCAACCTTAGGTGGATCACCATGACTAAGTCCTGTGCCAGGACCCACAAATTACCGAACAGGGTTAGTGTTATAGGAAAGATCACATTTTTTCGGTCTACCACTACACGCAGTCACTCTTATGTTTCTTTGTTTTGTCCACCAGAGCGATTCCAGCATATTAAATTTCCGGTCAAAATAAAATTGCCAAAATACATTTTGACAAAAATGAGTCAGCTGATGGATCGCGCCAAATGGATGCTTGTCAAAATAAATACTATCATAAGAGTATGTATGCGTCGACTGCTATGCCACGTTCATCATCTGTTCCACTCGTCTTGTGAAGTTGGATCCGTCACAAAGTCGCAAGAATGCTTGAATAATATGAGGTCAGGCGAAAACAATAAATCAGGATCTTGTCGCACATATCGCTAGAATAATTTACCAAGCGTTCGCTAGAGGCAGCTGTGACACAATATCTGCTGAAGCTAGACTATTGTCTAACTGTACAGAAGTCTTGTAATATGTTGGATATGATCTTTTATTGTAAGTTTATGTAAACTTCAATACGATCTATGATGCGCCGATGTCATGCGAGTCAGAAATATTGACCGTGACATGTTTTGTTAAGCGCTGTTGAGGGGCGGGCCATCAGTGACTCATGTTTTACGAAATATAATTTCTGATTTTGATATTGCGACCGATCATACAAACTGAGAATCACGTCTTTAGAGCCATAGGAGATTTATTTTTTCGAGTTATGGAGCTAAAAATTTGGGAGTTTGAAAGACACTTTTTAGATTTCTACTTCATTTCTCCTGGAATAATTGAATTTGCCAAAATTTTTCCTGTGGAAGCGTGATAACTCCATTTTTTTAAGTTTTAAGTCGTGTGTTTCTATGACCGATTAAAGTGTGATTTAAATGATTTGTACTTCGAATCGATTTCAATCACCGATCAATTTACTCAGCCATAGTCGTGAGTTATGTTATTTACATGACATATTGACATTGACATATTGACAGTTATATAGAGTGGATTGAAACCAAATAATTCGAAATAAAATTTTGCTTACCAGGTTTTTCAGCAACTTGAGATTCCCAATATGGTACATATGAATAGGGTTGCTCTCCGATTGAGGATTCTTTATTGATTGACAGAAGTATAAAAATAAATTAAAATATCATCGCTAATATATTGCAACAACATATATAACTTGGCCGATCGTCGCACCTCTTATTTCACAGAAACTTATTTGAGTGGATCTAGGGATGAAGAAAAACCAAATCATTTGGGCTTCGAATTCGAACTTTTAGTCTTATTCGTCTCATTAGCCCATATTGATTTGATCGAATTCGAAAATATTTCGGTTGAGATTTTTAGTAAGAATGTGATAATCCAACTCCATTTTATTGGCTTTTGTTCCTAAGGTGCATCATGACCAAGGTCTTGTACCAGGACCCACATTTTACCGAACAGGGTTAGTGTTATTGGAAAGATCTGATTTCTTCGGTCTACCACTAGATTACACGCAGTCACTCCTATGTTTCTTTGTTTGGTACACCGGAGCGATTACAGCATAACCAATTGCCAGTCAAAAAAAAAATTGTCCAAATATATTTTGACAAACAGGAGTTACTGATGAATTGTGACGAAAGGCGCGGTTTATCAGTAGCTCATGCTTGTCAAAATGAAATCCATTATAGTCTACTACCATATCTTATCGTAAAGGCAAAACACAAATATACACTAATAAAACATGAAAATACGCAAATTTAACGTAAACAATGAGAATTGAATTAGAATAACATATCATATTTAAGGGCGAAATAAATTTAACCAAAATCGAAGATATTTGTTGTATTTTGGGGTTAAAATAAAAAAAATTAATTCGGTATTTCAGGTTTTTTTTTCTCAGCAAGGATGACTGATGCACTACCACCGAGTCGAATCAATTGTGCTCCTAATCGATTCGAATCGCCGAAGTAAATTCCCCACATTTCTTGACCTAAAGATTGTCTAACATATTTGATTCGGTTACTGGTTAGCAAATCATAACTTAATTCCAATAGAGTCCAATAGGTGGAAAAGCATTTTTAAAGCCACTTCTTGTAGTGGATCACCCTGCCCAAGGCCATGTACTAGCGATTACTTATAAACTGAGAGAGTTAGAATTGCTGGAAAGATGTGATAATGTTCTGTTGGGCTTAGCCTACTCAAGTTATTACACCCTGGGTCGAATGGTGGGCATGGTTTAACGAGCCGGACTCGCCGGGACTTGAACCCGCTATCTTCAACCTGCGATGCCAACAGCTTTAACCACTTAGCCATCGCGTCCACTAAAATATATTTATTTTTGCGTAATAACCCACGTGCTTGAGATTGATAAAAATGTGTCGCAAATAACGTAAGAAATTTTCAACAATGGAGGAGATAAATACTTCTGCCGTCATTTGATCATGTCTCTTTTTTACTATGAATTGAAAAATAAATTTCTAAGATGAAAAACGACAAACCTGGTTTATCATTCTTATCTTCATATTTTGGCAATACATGGCTGTAAGCAAATCTGAAAAATGAAAAAATAATATTTTATAATTAGTCAACCATGTCCATTAATTTTTTTTTAAAAGCGCTCTGAGCGAGGCCGGTAGCAGTGTCTTAAAGAAACGAAGAACAAGCGACCAGTCAATGACAAAAAGAAACTATACAAGATTTAGTACTAGCAATTGCATTTAATGCAGAAATCTTCAAAATTTAAGGCGCTGTTTTCGCCCTTGTTTGGAGCAAACTTCTTCAAGGACTTCAAGGATAAAAATGAACAAACATCAAAATAGGCAAAATACGAAAACATGGATTGATACCATTTTAATTGCATTTTTCGTGCATTTCTCGAATTTTGTTAAGCATGGTTGACAGGTGGACCCCAAAAATAGACAAAATTTGCGTACCCTGCCTGTTTCTATTGTTTTTACCATCCAAGCAAATCCCCTGACAAGACTTGTTTGGAATAATTATTTAATGTTAGTGATATTTAGAGCAGAAACTAACTACTTCACTCAAAGGGAATAAAATTAAAGCTATAAATCAATTTAATATTGTACTAACCCCACGACAGCAAAAAGTAGAAAAGCAGTCTTCATCTTTGTTTGTTGTTCCCAAATGAGTATGATTATCAAATCTTGTCTTTTTAAAAAGTAATATTAATTGATCTTATTTACAATATTTATCTTTTGACTATGTATTTTCCCCGATTGATTTATTTTTCACAGTTATCACGGTTCCGTCCATCACGTTGGCCCAACGTATTTCCTGTATTTTGTAAGAGGAAACATGAAGGAAGCAAACATATGGTAGATTTTCCCCGTCACCAAACGCAAACGTCACTCGCTGCGCTTCAGTATAATTGTTCAGTTCACATAGGAACGTTTTCTGCTATGGTTGCAATTGCTGGTACAGCATCTTCAAATAGCTATTTGTCCCTTGAGTGTGGCGTTTGGATCCTTTTAGAAGCTGCATTCAATAACGCATACCGAAAGTATCGATACTACTAAAGTATCTTAATTTATAACCCGATAACGATACCAAAATCACTTGCATCCAAGCACTTTTGCTCCCTGTATATTCCAATACAAGTGCGGGGCACCCACATCTTTATAGCATATTTAAGACACGGCACATTGTTTTTTGCGCAATCCCAACGAAATTTTAACGTATATAAATAAATTCGTGTTCGTGACGAAAAAAATTTTGATTTTTCGATTCAAGGACCTCAATATATATATATATATATATAGTATTTGCCAATACTTACACATCGGGACATTTCTATTTTTGTCGGCTGTGAGCCATACGCCATATACGTGAGCTTTCGTCTGTGCTTGGGATCGAAAAATCGAATCATTGAGAAATGAATCTGATTTGAAGAAATCCATAGCTTATAATTTACTTATAAATATCGAAAAAATATTAAATGCAGTGTGTCATCATCAAACACATCATATTTCAGGTTAAAACGAATCAAATTGCATATCACATACGTTACCTAGAAAAGGATAAGGTGTCATGTTCTTCTTTGGGGAATGAAGGACTAAAAAAATGGGGCTTATTTTTTATAGGCGCTTCTTCGAGTGGATCACCCTGTACTGGCGGCCACCTGTTGACGAAGAAGGATAGACTTGTCGGAAAGATATGCTATTTCCTGTTCGGCTTAACCTACCCAAGTTATTACACTCTGGGTTGAGAGGTGGGCATGGATTAACGAACCGGACTCACCCGGACTGAACCCGAGATATTTAAAATGCGATGAAAACATATTAACCACGAGGCCATCGCGCCCGCCAAATCTCTTAAGGCGATCTCGTGCAATTACCCATGTAAATTTGGGAATGGAGGTGGCGCAATCAAGAATTTTATTTTGTCAAGCACGAGCCACGGATTGATCGCGCCTCGTCGACTTACCAGAACAGAACATGTTTTGCCCTGCATTGTTTTTAAGATCCATGCTCGAGGTGAGTTGAGGAAACCGTTACCAGAAACTATGCGAGCAACCCTAGCTTCGCTTCTGAGATGCCCTGCAACTAGGGCTGGGCAAAACCGAATCATATAAACTTCGAATCTAATTCGAATATTTTTTTTCGAATCGGATCGAATCAATAATTCAATGCATATAGCAAATACCCCACATTTACTATTACAGCTTCTCTTCATTGTGAAAATCAACTAATTTATATAGTTTATATAAAATTTTAGTAGTTTATTTATATAGTTTGGTCAAATTTGACCCAGATCGATTGTATTTTGTGGTTAAAATAAAAATTATATATCTTTTTATACAGTTTTGTTTCTGTGAACGATTACCGACTGAATCGAATAAATGTGCTTCGAATCACCGAATCGAATTGCCCAGCTCCTTCCTGCAACACTTTAGCACAATCTCACAAAAGATTCGAACCATAATCTTCCGAGCAGTCAGTTACAGATGGGTAGTTTCTGTAACAAAAATATTATCCTAAACATGTTTGACTAAGTATGAATCACTGTGAGATAGCGTCGCCGAGGAGCGATTCATATATGAATCATGCTTGAAGAAGGTAATTTCTGATTGTGGCGCGTTTAAATTTCGAGAAAATTATCTTAAAATCATAATATAAAAAGCATTAAACTGATAAATTCTGTACTACCTTCTTTATTTTGTCATCTACGAGTTACTGATAGATCGCGCCGCCGAGGCGCGGTCCATCAGTGGCTCGTACTTGCGAAAAATGAAATTCAGATTAGGATGTTGTTGACTGCGTACCTCGGATCGACAGAAGACAGAGAATTTGTAGCTACACGATATTGCAGGTAATGTACATTTAAATTCACACTTCAACACGTAAGGCCTCAAATGATTCTGATAAAAATATTTTCTAAAGCCAGAAACGGACGACTTGGTTCGAAAACTTGTAAAGTTGAGAGATTAACAACAAAATGCAACCTGAGTAATTTTATTTTAATCAGTTTTATTTTGGCGCGGAAATAATATGAGACTTCAGAGCACAAAGCACTTCCTCTTACAGTATGTTCAAATCATTTTAGTGCGTATTTTAGACCTCCTTTTTTACTTTTGATAATGGAAACGATACTTGGTTTATATGGAATTATTGTTTCGATTTAAAAAATATTCGAAATGAGGGTATGACTCCAAATGTCTCGGTCTTATCCGACTCTATAACTAACTGCAGTGTCTTCTAGGTTCAGGATATATCTCTGCCAACAACAACATGGGGAATTTTAATGATGTGTAAGAATAAGGTTTGGAAAACAATACAACCTAATCTAAGTATTTAAACATCATGAGAAATACTTGGATAGTATAAGAATATCAAAGAAATGAGAGCTTTGAATAGAAACAACCACAATGGCTCTTATCCATCACCAGTCCCGTAGCTAATACAGACTGTCTGTCGATCGAGTGGAATTCCCATATTGACATATTGCTATACCCAGGCTCAAATATCCTGTAGAAATATCCTTTGCTGAGGATATGAGAGTCTGGGCACGGTCGCGGATTTCCGATTTAGGGAAGCGATGTAACACTAGTTTACAAGTCTAACAGCCGATTAGAATCGTCGTTGGTGTATTATTGTAATAATTCGATATGAAAAAATCTGTAGACTATAGCTTACGTACGCCCTTTGCTTGAGTTAATTTGAAGAAGAAAAACCAAGCATTCAACACTACGGATTGGAGATTTCAATTGATATCATGAGGACAGCTTTACAGCCAATTTTAATGAATATCGCACACGTATATTGTTGAAAAACATTTAAAACGGATACCGACTAGACCGGCGCGTGGCGCCTTAAGCGTGGCGTTCACGGGAGGACGTGCGCAAAATTAAAATTAAAAAGCAAGCACATTACGTCCTCTGAATAACAGGAAATTACTGCAAAATCACAACACAGACTGTACACTGTAACAAAAGTGCGGTAAAATAACCGCTTTTTGAGAGTAATTCTATTCGGTGATATTGAAATAAAGCTACAAGATCGACTCCTGGCAATCATCCATACGGCGGTTTTCAATTTTATCGAAATATTCAGTTACTAAAAAAGAACAGTAAATTTACTGCAAATTTTTAACAGTGTTAGATCAGAGTAGAAAGCATTTTTGTATTCAAATGAATAGATCCACAAATCCTTAAATTTTCACATATTTTAAAGAATGTGAACCTGTCAAGATGATGGTAAAGATGCTGCTGAACCTATTTGTTGTAATCGTCCTGCTTATGTAAGTAATATCTTTAATTTTATCAAGATTTTCATGAATAAGCTCCACAAAGTAAATCTTTTTTCTTGTTGTTTAAGTTTGCTTCAAACAAAGCAGGAAGTAACTATGTCAACAACAGCTTAAATAAATGAACTGCTATGATAAGTGCACCATCAGTTTTTTGATTCATCCTTATTAGTAGCTGGAAAAGTTGTAAATGATTTATTGTTGCCCAGGGCAGATACCACTCAACTGCACTTTATCATTGCGGTTCTATTCCGTTAGGGTGTTTTCCTTAGAGTGCAGTTATTAATACTATATCTTGTAGTTGCTCTTTCCTAATAGATGGCCGTTAGTTGCTTTCTTTTGGACAATGCTTCCGCATCTTGCTCAGAGTGAATATCAATAAAAAATGAATGAATAAATAAACAAAATTGATAAATGCATAGTCATTGTGATTAATTAGAATAGAAGTTAAAGGTTCACGAATTAGGAGTTAGAACATTTCTCACAGCGAAGAATTCGATCGCAAAAAAAATCTTTACCGAATAAGCAAAACTTGCTTTCAGGCATGGAACGATCGTAGATCTCACTATTATCTATATTTAATCTATAATTTAAAAATGTGTAAGTTATTGCTCATTTTATTTCTCCATTAGATGTACATGGAGTACAGTTCAGGGTTTTCTATGTGATCCCTCTGACACCGATTGTCTCATCGTGAATAACGACAATTGGGGCTCGTGGGCCAGAGGTAGATACATTTATTATATTGTTAATTATCACACTGTAACAAAAGTGCAGCCAATTTACTGGTAACTTTTAGTAATTACATATTTCCAAAATTTGAAATCGCCATGTTAATGATATTGCGTCAAATATAGGTTTTTGATTGACCGCACCTCGGCGGTGCGTTCCGTCAACAACCAATAATTGGCCAAAAATACCGATTATGCCGTTTTAGTCTCATATCATAAATAAAAATTACTATAAAAAATGGTAATTTTACTGCATTTGTGTTACAGTGTATCCGATTTTTTTGTTTTCCGATTTCAAAGATTTATATCCGTTCCACCCATTTCTTTAGGCGCGATGGCCTAATGGTAATCCTGTTGACATCGCAGATTGATGATCTCAGGTTCCAGTCTTGGCAAGTCTGGCTCGATTATCCATGCCCGTCATTCATCCAGGGTGTAGAAACTTGGGTAAGCTCGGCCGAAACGGAAAGATCATATTTTTCCACATCACTTACCGTGTTTGTGTAGAAGTGGCCCCTGGTACAGTCAATGGTCAGTGTAATCCACTACAAGGAGCGGTTATAAAAAAAATATTAGCGGGTGATCGATGGTAAATGATTAGTATTATATTATTTCGATTCGGTTAAAAAGTGGAGGCTGAAGATACTCAAGTATTAAAGTTTTATCGATAAAAGGCTTTCATTTATCAATCATTTGCAACTCCCATTAATATTAAATAGTTTATAGAGGAACAACAATATTTTTCGATGTTGAGCTGTATTTCGAATGATTGTAAATCGCCTTTAAAAACTTTGCGCTCAATACAATATTCAGGGATTTGGAGATGAGTACACACATCTAACAAATAATTCAAGTCATATTTTTGGAATTATTTCCTACAAATATTTCCCCAGTGATTAAAGGACTTACCTACCGACCTCTATAAAAAGTTGACGAAACATCTTTAGTTAAGTATGAGTCACTGATGGATCGTGTCGACGAGACGCGGTCCATCTGTGGCTCATGCTTGACAAAATAAAATTCATATTCTTATTACTATTATTAAATTTCAGGAGTAGCCACAAAAAATATATATTGAATATATTTAGATAAAACGCTATGAACTCAATCTTTGGCATATCAATGATAGCAATAGATGAATTCTTTTGAGAGCTGCGCCCTACATTATTATTTCCAATAAATTAATTAACAACGGTGAGTTATTTTTACAGAAAGGTAAATCATCTCTGAAGGCAACATGTTTTAAGAGCGAAAAAATCACCATCGATCACCATTATATATTCACCTATTTTATTTCGAAATAAATAAATCAAAATGTACTATGTAAAGCGTCTATTAGTACGTGTATTCGCGTATTCAATATTTAATTCAATCAAGCCACACAGGGCGGATTAGATCCATCTTAATCGTAGATCAACTAATACATATTTCATGTTTTCTATCAAGTTCAGTTTTAGACAATTATATTAAAGCGGGGAAATACAAACGATAGTTTGCAAACGTTGGGTTTGTCTATTTTTTTCTCTTTTTTATTGAAATTCACTCTAAGCGAGGCCGGAAGCAGTGCTCAAATAGAACAAACTGACGACCACTTATATCACGAAAAGCTGCTATAAAATGAAGTACCAGCTATGGTATTCTAAGCGGAAAACAACCTCAACAGAACTGAACCGCTATATACAAGTGCAGCGAATGGCATTTGCGCCCTAGGGCAATGACAAAACCATCTACCGATTTTTCTTTTCAGATTTTGAAAAGAACACATAAATATATATTTTATAAAAATATGTATATTTATAATAAACCATCATTGCTGAGCAGAAGTATTCTGTATCGCATTAAATTTTGTATTATTAAATTTTCCTATGTATTGGACACCGATAAATCACGCGACATGTGGACGGTTCATCGAGTCACATGTTTATAGCCACTCAATGGAATGGATTAACCTGACAAAAGTCCTGTACCAGAAGTCTCTTATAGACGAACAGGTTTAGAATGTTGGAAAGATATGATATTTACGGTTCAGCTTAGCTTACCCAAGTTATTAGACTCTGGGTTGAGTGGTGGGCAGGGATTACCGAGCAGAATTAACCTGAGCTCCCGAGAACTTGCGATACTAACACGATAAACAACGCGCTCACGACACTCATTAAATCAGAAATTACATGCAATTTATTTTTCGAACATGATCTGTTTCGTTCAACCCCTACGGTTTATCACCAAGTGAACCGATAGGGGTGTGTCCTCATCTAAATCCGATTTTTTTGTAAAGCATGAGCCACAGATGGACAGCGCGACGGGGGCGCGATTCATCAGTGACTCACACTTAACAAAAATATTTGGGTAATATTTTTCTGGCTGATATTAATTGACGAACAGCGAGATCGTAGTTCATTTTATGATTAACATTTCCTGAAAGTTTTTATATTTATTTTTTTCTTTAATAAACTCTGTAGCCAAAATCTTGTCGGCCTGCAACATTTCATCCTAAGGAGGCATCTTTATAACTCTGCAGTGAGTAAGAAATCAGGTTTAGAAATGCTTGTGGAGGATCAAGCTTTAACCACCAATCAATTTGAATTAATAGGTGATTTTATCATTGCCCAAGGTAAATACCACTCTCTACACTTACCATGTTGGTTTAGTCCTGTATGGGATGCTTTCCGCTTAGAGTACAGTTGGGAGCACCTAATCGTGCAGTAGATCATTGTCCTTCGATTGCCAGTTAGTTAGCTCCTTTCAGGCCTCGCTTGGAGTGAAGTCATATAGAACGAAAGAATTGCTTTCTTGAACACTTCTCTGAGTAGGATTACCCATAGCTCTGACAAGCACATGTCCTAGTACGCAAGAGACTAGAGCCCTATTTTGTGAGACTTCAAACCGCTAGGCAATCGTGAGGAACAGCCATGCGTCGAATTGAAAAATAAATCTTTTATAGAAAATACATCCGTGGGCTTGGTGGCTCAGCTAGTTAAGCGCGATCGTATTGTTCGAAAAGCCGAAGGATCGATGCTTGACCGTTTGCATTGCCGTGTGTGACCTCAGCAAGACACTTAACGGGTAGCTACAAGAAAGCACAGATATACAGTCACCACAAAGAGCCGTTGCTAACGTATGTTGGGTATAAACTCCCCGGTAGATTCACGGACAGACAATAACGAATACTTCGAAAACCCCTAAAAAAGAAATCGATGTTTCTTCGACAACAGTGTGAGCTAGGTATAGATGACACAGTCACCCAGAATCCTCAGAAGATCCTACCCTCGACTTGATGATTTTTCATTATTAAAAGAAAGCAAAAAAATCCATGTTCTCACAAAAATTGATTGATTAGGACAAAAATAAATCTATCTAGGAAAACCCTGTGAGTGGATCATCGAAACACCAGTGGCCGTGACTCGTCATCTCAGCACTGGGTCACGATTAGGGCTGGGCAAAACCGAATCATTTGGAATTCGTATCTGATTCGAATAATTTGTTCGAATCGGATCGAATCGCTAATTTTATGTAAATACCAAATATCCCATTTTTACTATTATAACTTGTTTTATTGTGAAATTGAAGAAATTTGTAGTTTGCAGTGTATTTTCAATTCACACTTAGAGATACAACTGTCATAATTTAACGAAGAAATGAAATCGAA
Source organism: Styela plicata (assembly GCA_963675895.2). Classification (NCBI taxonomy): domain Eukaryota; kingdom Metazoa; phylum Chordata; class Ascidiacea; order Stolidobranchia; family Styelidae; genus Styela; species Styela plicata. The sequence goes on from OZ023141.1 coordinate 18,633,703, forward strand.
ACATGAAAATCCTAGTTCATTTAATAAGTTTTTGTTCCTATGAAAGATTCACGATTGATCGAATAAATCTTGCTTCGAAACGATTCGAATCAGCGAATCAAATTGCCCAGCCCCAGTCACGATGTCCGACTTATTATTAATGAAAGTCAAAGTTACTCGGCTTGTGGTTAGTGGTAAGCAGGTTGGTATCGCAGATTGATCTCGGTTTCAAATCCCGGCAAGTTCAGCTCGTTAACTCATGCCCACCAATCAACCTAGAGTGTCATGACTTGCATGGGCTAGGGCAAACGAGGAAGAATATATCTTTGCAACACCATCGCTACGGGACCCTGACCAGGGGTATTCACTACAAGGATTTTTTTTTCATTGAAATTCGCTCAGAGTAAGGCGACAGGAGACGAATCAAATTTGAAGCCAATAAAGTACAAGGAGCTACATGAAATGCAGGAATAGGAACCCCCATCTCTGATAGATGTCTATTAACAGAGATTTTTACAAATGAAGAATGATTTCTGGAGTGAGAAAATGGCGTGCTCGATATAGAGAACCGACCTTCATCGAGGCTTGTTTAGCAATACTAGTGACATATTCAGTCAAGTTTACTCGGCTTGTGGTTAGTGGTTAGCAGGTTGGCATCGCAGATTGATCTCGAGTTCAAATTCCGGCAAGTTCAACTGGTTTATCCGTACCCACCCCTCAACCTAGGGTGTAATGACTTGAATAGGCTAGGGCAAACCAGAAAGATCATATCTTTCCGAAAACACTAACTAGAGCTGGGCAAATTGATTTGATAAATCGAATCCAAGATTCGAAGCACAAATTAGCCCGCGAATAATTATATCAACGGTGAATCATTCATAGGAGCAAAAATAAGGTGGAATTTTCGTTTTTGACAACAAAATGCAATCGATTTTGGTCGAATTAGACCAAAATCGATTGTATTTTGTCGTTCAAAAAAAATATTGCACTTGAACCGGAATATAATTTGAAATACATCGCTTTTATGTCTGTTTAAGCTAATAATTGTAAATCGTAAGTGCAAAACTTCTTAATTTTCCTAATGGAGGCAATAATGATGATGATAAAAATGGGATATATTTTTTATCCTTATGGAATCTGCGATTCGATTCGATTCGATTCGAGGAAATTATCCGCAACAGATTCGAATTCTATATGATTCGATTTTGCCCAGATGATTTTGCTGCTACAGGACCTTGGTCAGGGTAAGTCCAAGGAGTTACTAAAAAACATTTAAAAAAAGCTGCGATTTTTTATTCATTTTATTTCGTTCGAGAATATATTTAAATAAATAAATATTTACTCGCATCATGAATAGCATAAAACAACTGCATCATTTTCTATTTGCGTTTTTCTCATTTTCCCCTTTTCCATCTTTTCATGCAGAACAAAATCTTTTTTATCTGAAGCAGTCGGAAGTTTGTATAACGGCATTGACACAGGTTTAATGCCTAAGCGTACACTATAACACGAGTGCAGTAAATTCACCATAATTAGCAGTAATTGTGTATTTCTAAACTTTGAAACCAGTGAGAATAATACCAAGTATGAACTGTTGATGGACCGCAACCTACTATTCAACTCAGATTTAAATTTAAAATGATTTGGTTTTGCCTAGATTTACCCGATATTCATCAGTGACTCATACTTGACAAAGCGCGTTGTTAAATCATCTTTCTCACTGCTTAGCAATCATCTTGTCTTATTAGTCCCTACAACAGGATCCTACAATAGGATCTCTTATAAAAAGAAAAGAATTGAAATGATCGAAAGTTGTTGTTTAATTTACTGTGACGTCATTGTTTGTTCAAGTGAGATCAAAACATATTACAGATATTACACCGTAGCAAATGTGCAATAAATTTACTGTTCATTCCCAGTAATTGTATGTTTTCAAAGTTCATAAAATGCGTTTGCCAAGTAGGGACTGTGCGGTTGCTGGTACTACATCTTTTAGCAGCTCTTTGCTATCAAGTTGCCGTTAGTTGGTTCCTTTTAACCACTGCTGTCGGCGTTGCTTAGAGTGAATTAATAGAAATCAATAGAAAAACCCCAACAACACTAATTCTTTTCGCATGTACGGGTTGCTATTATTGAGCTTCGCTCGGGTTCATATTCTCAAAGTGAGATCGTGGAAAAAAATATATATATATCATACGAGCTATCCGAATCATACAAAATACCAACATATTATGTTTTGTCGGATGTGTGTACAACTGATCGAATGTACGCCCACCTATGCCTCAGGCAAAAATAGTTTCCGATGTAAATGAGCTTTGATTGACAGCATTAGAAGGTTGAAAATCGCGGGTTCGAGTCGCGGTAAATACGACTCCTTATTCCATGCCAACCACTCAACACTAGTGATGACAATCTAGTATTTTCCCAAACTAAGTGAAGCAGAACGAATTTATCAAAAAAACTGCGTAAATCTTTAAGGTGTTTTTATTAGATTTCAAGGTCAAGATTTCAATTATCTATCAATAAGCAGTATCAGCAACTACATTCCAATTAGACCGAATAGACCGCTATAATGAAGTGCAATGAGTAGTATCTACCCCGGGCTTACAAAACCACCTGCAGCTTCTTCGTTTCCTTTTAGTCGTCTTTTACGACAACCTGAAATTATGTTAAACCAATTCTGAAGCCCACACTTTCTCTACAAGTTGAATCATATCGACCGATTTTTATTTTATTTTAATTAATGTAATGATTTAATATATCGACTGTTCTCATGTTTTGCTTAGTAGTCGACTGAAGAAAAACAACACAAGGTGATTACTGTCAGGGAATCCGCCCACAGTCAGCCCCTTTGCTCTTACACGTTTTGTTAAGTATGAATCACTGATATATCGCGCTACAAAGGCACGATTCATCAGTGGCTCATACTTGAAAAAATAAAATTTCTGTTTGCGTCAATAACAACCGCAATTTTTCGTTACTAATCGGTCTGACATGAGTAATTTGCATATTAATATTAATCTATCAATGTGCGATATATTATTATACAATACTGAAAACAAAAACACATTGTTAGGAAAATGCAGTAAAGTCGCTGCTTTTTTACAGTAATATTAGTCTATGATATTGAAAAACTGTAAAATCGTAAATGTGTTTCCGAAGTTTGGAAATACACTGTCACTGCAAATGCAGATTAAATTTACTGAAGTTGACACAGTGCTGTTATTGCAAATTTGAGGTAAGTTAGTCAAGCTATTAAAAAGGTTTCTTCTTCCTTAAGTTTTTTTTTGCGTCAAATGAAACCTCAAATTTTTCGATTATAATCATCGTATTCTGACTCTTTATTTGTAATAAATCGGTTTATTATTTCTTACTGCAATATTTAAATACATATTCTCACTATTTTTCAAAAAAAAAAAAAATACATACTACAACGAAATGCAGTCAAATTGTAAATTGCAGTTAAAACTATCAAATGAACTTCTCATTGATTTAGGACGATTTCAAATATGCAAAACTGCAAATAACGGGTAAATTTACTTCCTTTTTTTACAGTGTAGTTAGAAATAATATCAGTTGGGATTGTATGATTCAGTTGTTTGTTTACTTTTTTTTGCGTCAAAAGAAACAGCAATTTATTCGATCCTATTCGGTGAGATTTAATTTTATATTTCGCATAAATAATTTTATAATCTTATAATCTTTTTTGCTGAATTATTGCTGTAAAGATTGACTACTCCGAACAGAAAACAAGATATTGGTGCGTCAAAGAAGACCGCGATTTTTTTTCGAAAATGTAATCGGTCACATTTGATTTTATATTTCGCCCAATTGTTTTTGTGATTCTTTTTTACTTCAATCTTGCATTATAGGATCGGTATTTTGACGAAAAAAACAATATTCCTGATATCAACAGGCAAGGTTATATGAGAGCAACCTAATTAGAAGAATATCGTTTTAAGAACTTTTGCTAAGTATGTGTCACTGAGGTATCGCGTCGTTAAGCCGCGGTCTATCTGTGGCTCATGCTTCACAAAGCAAAATTTCTTGCCTCTTGTTTTGCAGGAGAGTCACTGAGGAAACAACAAATTTTCCACTATATTTTGTTAAATTCATTTTATACTTCATAATGATCTATCAAGTGTGGACCCTTCAGAATCCTGCTTCAATATAGTTTGAATTTTGCTTCTTGGTTTTTGACAAAAGGCATTTTTATTCAGTTTAATTCTATATATTTTTTAAGGTTAGTCGATGTGAAATCATAATTTCTCATAATGCATAAAATATTGTTTTGCAGAACATAAATAAATACTTGAAGCAAAATTAAAACTAATTTTCACGCACAAAATCCCAAAAAGGATCTTATGGATTAAATTTTATAAATGAACAAGAAGAGATTTCGGTTGAAATTTTTGAAGAAAAGCAAATTGAATTGGATGTTTTTCCACGTTATCTATACCCATAAAACTCTAACAAATTATCCTTCATCTATCTTTTACTTTTGATTCTACTATACGAATCAGAAATTGTACACTAAATAATTTTTCCATGATCCAAACGGATTCTTGAGACTGATTTAAAATCCTGTGACACTTTCACAGTGTATTGGCTACAAAACGCTAAACCCTTAAAAATTATCTTCCGGGGAACGAGGGCAGAGACGATCAAAATTGCGATGGTCCAATAAACTTTGGGGCCATAGGGCTCTGAAATTTAGTTCGGTGATCCCAACCGATCCGAAGCAGGAATAATTCGAATCATTCGAATTATTCATAAAACAAAAATTCGCTAAATAAAGTGGAATTCTAATTTTTAAAGATAAAATGCAATCGATTTGGTCAAATTTGGCCAAAATCGATTATACTTTGCCATAAAAATATTAAAATTGTTGCTCCTAGACGTGAAGTGAATTGAAAATAGAACATGAAGTACGATTTTTTTATTTTCACAATGGTGGCAAGTTACAATAGTAATAATGGGATATTTGGTATTTACGTAGAATTAGTGATTCGATCCGGTTCGAAAAAATAGTCGAATCAGATTCGGATTCCAAATGATTCGGCTTTGCTCAGCCCTTATTATATCTTGATTCTCGATGAACAACTAAGACAAGCAAATTAGAAAAAAAGGAACCATGCTTGGCAAAGAGTCAGTTTCCTCGACGATGATATTAGTCGAAAACAAATGCGTTTTTTTCTTTTCAGGAACACTTTTCCTAGGAAAACCTGACTCAACTCTCAAAAGTGTTTTATCGTCATTAAAATTGAAAACAGTGATCTCATGTATTGGACGCAAGAGAAAGACGATCAACATGAACCTCATACGTAAATCCTTTCCAAAAAAAAAGACAAAATACAGATACAAAACAACAACGGATTGAGTATATAAGACTCTCCACATCCTCAGTAAAATCATAACACAAGTTCTTTTCAACGTTTCAACATCTCTACGAATACTGATCAAAGAAAATGATGCTTAAAATTTTGATGAATGTTGCTTTCGTGGTCATTCTGATGTAAGTAAAGTCAACCTAATATATTTCCTCGCGCTGAATTAGGCATGTAAAACAAGGTGAAATTTTTTAAGTAGCACAAGTTTGACAAAATATGTCGCGCCTTATTTTTTTTCCTGACAGGATGTGCATAGAAAATTCGGCCATTCGATTTGACACAGAAAAAACTAGCAGTTGGATTTAGCTAACTTGTTTTCAATTTGCTCTAAACAAAGACAGAAGTAATAGGACAGGGCAAAACCGAATCATTTAGAATTCGAATCTGATTCGAAAATTTTTTTTTCGAATTGGATCGAATCATAAATTTTATTCATTAAACAAATATCCCATTTTTAACTTTACAGCTTGTCTCAATTCTGGAAATCACTAAATTTATATATCCAGTGTATTTTCAATTCACACTCCACATCTGAGAGCAGCAATTTTCATATTTTAACTATAAAATAGAATCGATTTTGGTCAAATTTGACCAAAATCGATTGCATTTTGTCGATAAAAATGAAAATTCGAGTTCATTTAGCAAGTTTTTGCTTCTATAAACAATTCACGATGGATTCGAATACAATGTACCTCAAATCGATTCGAATAACCGAATCAAATTGCCCAGCCCTAAAAAGAAGTTGTATCTAATAGGAATCGACTATCAACCTCTTGTATGTCGAGAGCTGCTACAAAAACGCAGCACAAGCAATTGCACTCTAAACGGAAAAATCTCAGACAAAACAAAATTATTGAACAAAATGTTCGAGTCAATTCGCAATTCGATAATTCATAAATTATTTAATTCGATTTTTTGAGTAATTCGAATTTAACTGAATCCAATTTTTATAAATTGTCTCAAAATCTGAGTAAATTGTAAGTTATATTATATTTTTTTTCGTTATACGTCTTTGATTGCAGAAGTCTAGATAGGGAGCAAGGCGCATGTTTACATTGGCCCATTCTTATTACTAGGGCTGGACAATTCAATTCGATGATTCTAATCCATTCAATTTATTCGAACCAATGATGAAGCGTTCACAGGAACAAAGACTTGGTAAAGGAACTAGATTTTTCCTTTTTAACGAGAAAATGCGATCAAATTTGACCAAAATCGAATATATTTTGTCGTTAAAATATGAAAGTTGTTGCCCTTGACACTGGGTATGAATTGAAAATGTACAATAAACTATAATCTCCAACAATGGCGACAATTTGTAATATTAAAAAATGAGGTATTTGTTATTCACATGGAATTAATGATTTGATCCGATTCGTAAAAATTATTCGAATCAGATTCGAATTACAAACGATTCGGTTTTGCCCAGCCCTAACTTAACATTGATTTTTCTCAGGTCGATTTTTTTTATGTTTCAGATGTACATGGAGTACAGTGTACGGATTTCCATGTGATCCTTCCGATATTAATTGTCGAACTTCGGAAAGTGACAATTGGAGCAGCTGGAACGTTTGGAGCACCTGGAGCCCGTGGGCCAGCAGTATGTTTTACTTATTCAAATTCTATTTTGCTTAAATTGAATTGTTTTTAGTAGAGTTTAGGAGGTAAGCATTTTTTTGTTACTTTGCTAAGGAAATTACGACATCATGATGGTCACAGTAGATAAAAATCATAATAGGTGGGTTAATTATCGCTTAAGTTTGATCGTACAATCCTATACCCAGCTATTTTTTATTGTTCAATATTAATACAGTTTGCAAAATAAGGAACTTGATCTCAATGACTTGGATAGATGCGGCTATATGTTATTTAAACAACATAAATTCAGTACTGGTAGGAAGGGTTGTCGAGCGAGACTTGTCAAGTGTGATCTACTGAAAATCATAGTGGTGGTGGCCGTCTATAAGTGGCCGTTGTTACAGGGCCTTGGCGGGGTGATCCACTCTAAAAAGTGGCTATAAAAAAATAATATACTGGTTTCAAGAAAACGGTGGTAATTTTGCATTTAATTTTCAAAGAACCGGATCATATCTCATATATTCTTCCCTGTCAATTTTTTTTCTGTTAGTTTATTAAGTAGGAGTCGACTAATAAATTGCCCTGACTAGAAGATTCATTTGCGACTCATAACAACAAAACACAACCGTATATATCGCGTGTTTCATTGATCTTCCGTAATTAAACTAAAATTAATTTTTACTGAAAAGGGTATAATCCTAATTGCAATAAAAAATAATTATTATTTTACAGCGTAAAGATATAACGTCCGAAGTCAACGTACAGCAACAGTAAAGATGTAACAAAAAAATACAATAATATTATGTTAATACACTAACCAATTTTGTTTCGATATTATTTTAGTTTGTATATAATAACTCTGCCATATTAACCCTATCAGAAACTTTATTTTGTCAAGCTTACGTACCTAGCTCATACCTAAGGAACAATCTTGGAAAGACTTGGATGACTTGGACAGATGTGAAACTATTGTCAAATTTGGGACACAAAATGGCGTTTAATATGACTGATAATTCGTTTTAATAATCATCAACACTTATATTTAACATTTGTTTATGAACAGTTTCACTTTCTAATCTTCAAAAACGTTTATAAACATGTTTTGTCAGGATTGATTACACTGACGGATTGTAGTGTCGAAACGTCTCTGGTCCATAGATGATCAATAAATATGAATTTTATTCTTCGTAAGCCCAATGTAAAAATTGTCTTAGTCTTAATTTGCTAATACTTTTTTTTATGAATTGGAATTGGAGATGCGACTCCTGGAAATATAAATTTGCCAAGTAGACTCACTACTGATTTATGTACCGCTAGATGTGTATTTGAGTGACGATAATGTTAAAATCAAAATCTCATTTTTGAATAATATTTTATCAGGACTATGAATTGATGGAATATAAATTGATAGTTATTGACCATAATTTTTACTATTGTTTCCTTTATTCTTTCTGTTGCTGTTGTAATGTACAAATGTAAGAATAAAAAATAATGAAAGTAATACACAGATTTTTTTATGTATGTTTTCGAGGAACTAGAGATGCAAAAATAACGGAGTGAAATGTGATACACTGCTGACAAAAATGCAATACCATCGCTGTTCTTTGATATTAATTACGCTGGAAAATCGATTTTCTGTCAAATGAGGCGCATTCCTCAACAAAATATACAATCACGACGAGATAATGGTAGATCTTCTGTACTTTACTCAAGGTAAATTCACAGCTGAAGCAAATACGTTACGCGATGGTTCCGCTTCAGCTAACTCTCTATATTGGGGTTGAGCAAAACCGAATTATTTGGAATTCGAATCTGATTCGAATAATTTCTTCGAATCGGATTGAATCATTAATTTCATATCAATACTAACTATGCAATTTTTACTACTACAAATCGTCTTGATCATAAAAATCAAGAAATTCATAAATACGAAATAATTATATTAGCATAAAATGACTTAAAGGCAATGTACTTTCAATTCTCACTCGATGTTTGACAGCAAAACTTTCATATTTTAACGATATAATACAAATTTAACCAAAATCGATTGCCTTTTGTCGTAAAAGATGAAAATTCCATTTTATTTTGACAATTTTGTTCTCATGGCCGATCCACGACTAATTCGAAATGATTGAGCTTCGAAGCGACCCGAATTACCGAACCGAATTGCCCACCTTTTCTACAAGTGAAATATCTGATGAGGTATCCTATTTTATAGTAGGACTTTGCCATGTATGTTGTCAGTCGTTAGCCCGGATCGGTAGATCAGTCGTTAAGCGCGATCGTATTGTTCGTATCAGAGGGAGACGGTTTGATGCTTGACTCTATTATTGCTTGCCCACCAGCAAGACGCTTCGCAAGTAGCTTTAACACACAATATATTCACAGCCGCTACAAAGGTACATTGCAAGCAGTTTTGGTACAAGCCCTCTGATAAGTTCAGGGAAGGTCATTGACCCCCCCCCCCCCCCCCCCCCCCCCACACACACCCTCCAAAAAAGACTAGTCAGTCGATAGTCGGTTCCTTTTGGACGCTGCTTTGCCTCGGCATTGCCTACCAATAACAATTATAGGTGAGATAAGGCAGTCTCCATATTCAATTTTTTGACATGATGGAATTTAGCTCCCACGAAGTCTACGTTATCTTTCGTCTTCACAAGTCCTCGTTAAACATGGCGACATACAACACCGTCTAGCTTGTAAGCAGGATGAGAGTTTGCCATTCCTTGCTTCACTATATGCCGACAATCAAAATATTTATATTTATCGTTGGTTCATGTTATTTGAATAGGTTTTGCTAATTCGTCTTCCTTACTTCCGTGTTAAATACAAATAAAAATATCACATCCGTTCGCAAAACTTTATTTGATTAACATTTTGGTTCGATAAAAATATGTGGGCTTAAAGCAAAAACCAATTATGCACTCTGGAATAAATATCGAAATTCTTCTTTGTATCTTTTACAAAACATAGATTTATACTATCTTCTCTCTTTGATTTATCGGAAAATACAGTTAATCTTATCACCAAAGCTGTTGATAACTACAAATATTATTGTTAAGTGTATCGTTGTCGAATCTTGAATCCAAACCTTGTTCGAATACCTGAAGAAAAAAACGAAAATTTAATTTGAGCTGGGTAATTCGAATCGGTGATTCGAATCAGTCGGGAATCCGTCATCAAAACAAGAAGTTATCAAACAAAGTGGATTTATTGCATTTTTACGATAGAAATTTAACAAACCCATTTGTGTCCTGCAAAAATCAAGCGTGAATACACTGATAATGACTATTAGAGATAATGTTAACATTATCTCTAATGGTTATTATCAGTGAATTCGCTGTTATTGAATTCTCGAGTTTAATAATAGGGGTAAATTGTAAAGAAAAAAAGGGCGAAACAAGTATTTACAGAAAATTAATATTTCGATCAGATTCGAAAAATAACCGAATCAGATTCAAATTTAGGATATTTCGATTTTCCCCAGCCTTATATCTAATATATTACATGTTTCATTGGAGGATCGCGCCACAAAGGATTCACTGTAGATCATATTTGGCAGAGTTATTTTTCGGTAAATCGCTTTTATAGCAAGCACTTTGTATTATTCTCAAGTCTCAGAGCTTCGCTAAAAAATTCTCAATTTCTAGGAAAATTGAGTCAAAGTGACTCCAGAAGAATGCCGAAGACCGGCGAAAGCGAAACACCTTAAGCTCTGAATTTGAGAATCTGACGCAAGATTCTTTATCAGAAACATTACCATGGAGTGAATGTTTTTTCGTCATTCGCAGATTGTGTAACAGTGATCAAAATGATCACTAGTCATTTACCCACTGTTTCTGAATACAACGCCATTGTCGATAAAATAGTTGTTTTTTTCATCTGATCTGTTATTACACGAAATCAGACTTCTACTTATTCATCGACACAAACATTTTTTATAAGAACCCAAGCATTAATTTGATATGAATTGAAGCTACATTTCTGTATTACAACCAATTAAATTTAATCACCAGAGAATCCACTCACCATAGAACAGAGTTATAGAATACAGCGGAATAATTGACCGATGGAAATAAACCAAAAAGAGACTAAAATAAACAGCCATCATTCACTTACGTGGATTTGACGCCATCGCCACGTTCCAGAGAAATACCATCAACAGAAGATACACACAAATATTCATAAATACGCACTTTATATTACGGGGATACGACATCTTGGTAATTGAACTCCTTACAACATTCAAATATGAATTGCATATGTAGGCCGCACGCATTTAAAATAGCAAGTCGCCTATTTCGCATCCGATCCAAGGAAGCGATGTCAATATTGCCCTTATCGATAATAATGACAGCACGCAACACCGGATGCTAACGCAAAATTGAGTTAACAACTTACTATAACATATTAAGCTAGAATTTCTTTCATTAAAACGCGTGGCAAAAACAATCACATTGAGCCCCACGAGTACTTACGTTTGTTTAAGGCACCACTGTTGCAGCAGGAAATGCCGCCCAAATCTTGCGTTCGTGACTTCGGCCTACACTCAAGGGCACCGACATCTGTAGACGGGCTATGAAGTACGGTTGCAAAGTAAGTAAGCTACGGGAACATTGAGATGATGCGGTGAAGAACCTAACTAACGATGCGATCGCCCATGTGGAGGGTGGCATCGAAAGGTCTAAATGTTGGAAAGGGCATCAAAAAATAAAAATCGATTTTTTTGCTAAATAATAATTGCGCGCGGATGCGCGAGAAAAGTTATTTGCTATTCTTGCGATAATTCGTCATTTTGGGACAGAGAATGAAACTTGTAACGTTACAAAATACAATGCTCCCCTCATTCACCGGTTCCACAGCCAGTGCGTACGGACATATATTTCTTCTTTCCCCATAATAGCCTCTATTATTCACATCACAATTTAAAAAAGCAATACACAGGTCATAGATGTCCCGTTACATCATTGTCTCATGCTTGACAAAACATAATTACCGATAATGAACGGTAGGTTCACGGAACAGACCCCGGTAGGTTCACGAAAAACCCTAAAAAAGAAATCGAACTTCCCTACAACAGGATCTCCTATAAAAGAAAAAAAGATCGGAAGTTGTTGTTAAATTTATTGTGACGTCATTGTTTGTTCATGTGAGATCAAAACATATTACAATGTAACAAATGTGCAATAAATTTACTGTTCATTCCCAGTAATTGTATGTTTTCAAAGTTCATAAAATGCGTTTGCCAAGTAGGGACTGTGCGGTTGCTGGTACTACATCTTTTAGCAGCTCTTTGCTATCAAGTTGCCGTCAGTTGGTTCCTTTTAACCACTGCTGTCGGCGTTGCTCAGAGTGAATTAATAGAAATCGATAGAAAAACCCAACAACACTAATTCTTTTCGCATGTACGGGTTGCTATTATTGAGCTTCGCTCGGGTTCATATTCTCAAAGTGAGATCGTGGAAAAAAATATATATATATCATACGAGCTATCCGAATCATACAAAATACCAACATATTATGTTTTGTCGGATGTGTGTACAACTGATCGAATGTACGCCCACCTATGCCTCAGGCAAAAATAGTTTCCGATGTAAATGAGCTTTGATTGACAGCATTAGAAGGTTAAAAATCGCGGGTTCGAGTCGCGGTAAATACGACTCGTTAATCCATGCCAACCACTCAACACTAGTGATGGCAATCTAGTATTTTCCCAAACTAAGTGAAGCAGAACGAATTTATCAAAAAAACTGCGTAAATCTTTAAGGTGTTTTTATTAGATTTCAAGGTCCGAATTATCTATCAATAAGCAGTATCAGCAACTACATTCCAATTAGACCGAATAGACCGCTATAATGAAGTGCAATGAGTAGTATCTACCCCGGGCTTACAAAACCACCTGCAGCTTCTTCGTTTCCTTTTAGTCGTCTTTTACGACAACCTGAAATTATGTTAAACCAATTCTGAAGCCCACACTTCCTCTACAAGTTGAATCATATCGACCGATTTTTATCTGGAATTAATGTAATGATTTAATATATTGACTGACTGTTCTCATGTTTTGCTTAGTAGTCGACTGAAGAAAAACAACACAAGGTAATTACAGTCAGTGAATCCGCCCACAGTCAGCCCCCTTTGCTCTTACACGTCTTGTTAAGTATGAGTCACTGATGGATCGCGATACAAAATCGAGATCCATCAATGGCTCATACTTAACAAAATAAAATTTCTGTTTGCGTCAATACCAACCGCAATTTTTCGTTACTAATCGGTGTGACATGAGTAATTTGCATATTAATATTAATTTATCAATGTGCGATAAATTATTATACAATACTGAAAACAAAAACACATTGTGAGGAAAATGCATTAACGTCGCTGTTTTTTACAGTAATATTAGTCCATGATATTGAAAAACTGTTAAATCGTAAATGTGTTTCCGAAGTTTGGAAATACACAATCACTGCAAATGAGATTAAATTTACTGAAGATTTGACACAGTGCTGTTATTGCAAATTTGCGGTAAGTTAGTCAAGTTATTAAAAAGGTTTCTTCTTTGCCAAGTTTTCTCTTGGTTCAAATGAAACCTCAATATTTTCGATTATAATCATCGTATTCTGACTGTTTATTTGGAATAAATCGGTTTATTATTTCTTACTGCAATATTTAAATATATATTTTCACTATTTTCACAAAAAAATACATAAATAATAATTTTTCCAAGATCATTTTCTTTAAAATAATAATAAATGTCTAAGGAATATTTATGTCCAAACATATTTATGAGACTGATTTTAAAATCACATTACACTTTCACAGTGTATTGGCTACCAAACGCCTAGATCGCTAAAAAATTATCTTGGGGAGTATCCAATATCTGTTAAATAAGCAAAGCGTCCAAAGTTGTGTCGCTGCGACAAACTTAGGGACCATAGGAATCATTTTTCTCTTATACGCGGAGTGGAAATTGAAAATACATTTCCCTAAATTCTAACTAATGCTAACATTAACAATTCGTAGCTATAAATTTCTAGATTTTCAAGATTGATGCAACTTACTTTTAATAGTAAAATAGAATAAGTCTCATTCCTATGGAATTGATGATTTGATTTTATCCGAAGACATGATTAGAATAGGATTCGGATTCTAACTTATTCTATTTTGCCCAGCCCTATTCGGGACCAATCCTGTTAATACCATGTCTGCTAGCAAATTTTTGTTGAAGCATCTTTGAATAAGCATGAGTCACAGATGGATTGCTCCTACCAGGCGCGGTTTATTCGTGGCTCATGCTTGACAAAGTAGTTTTTGACTAAAATATGAGGATGGTGCTTGTTAATGACATCAGGAGCTGCTTAGATGTGTCAACAACACTGGATACAGTGTGAAATCAAATACTTCTAAAGTGAGGCAGGATTTGTGGTGAAAAGTAATCACGAGTCTATTATAGTGTATGATGCATCATCAGCGGCTATTTTGGAGTATCAGTGTCGTCGTGGAAATGGACGATACCACTAATAATTTACAAAATGTGTCAAATATCAACCATTTCGATTGTCAAGTGGTGGAAAAGATGATCAAATTGAAGTCACAAATCTGCTGGTTCATTTTAGAATAAAATAAACAAAGTTTTCAGGGTATCTGGGTTATATTCAATTTCATAAACTAGTGAGTGGAAATACTGATCTCAGCTTTATGATATTTTTATGTCGTTTTGAATCCTTCCGAACATTTTTTTTTTCGAAAAATCACATTTTGCCAATTTCGTCTCGGAATAAAAATAGTGTTGGGACTAGGACTATACGAAACCGAATCATTTGGAATTCGAATCTGATTAAAATATTTTTTTCGAATCGGATCGAATCACTAATTCTATGTAGATAGCAAATAACCCATTTTTACTAATATAATTTGTCTCCATCGGGAAAATGAAGAAATTTATAGTTTGTAGTGTATTTTCAATTCACACTAAGAGCAACAATTTTTATATTTTAACGACGAAATTCAATCGATTTTGGTAAGATTTGACCAAAATCGATTGCATTTCGTCGTTAAAAATATAAATCCTAGTTCACTTAACAAGTTTTTGTTGCTCCTAGACGTGGAGTGTAAATTAGAAATAGAACTTGGACTACAATTTTCTTGAATTTCACAAAGGTGGCAAGTTGCAATAGTATTATTGGTATATTTGTTATTTACATGGAATTAGTGATTCGATCCGGTTCGTAAAAATAGTCGAATCAGATTCGAATTTCAAATGACTCGGTTTTGCTTAGCCACGATTTCATCTAAATTTTCAATGCACAACCAAGGCAAGCAAATTTGAAAAAAGGAATCATCCTTGGCAAATAGTCATATACCTCGGCGATGACATCAGTCGAAAATAAAGGCGTTTATTTCTTTTCAGGAACTCTTTTCCAAGGAAAACCTGACTCAACTCTCAAAAGAGTTTTATCGTTATTAAAAATGAAAACAGTGATCTCATGTATTGGACGCAAGAGAAAGACGATCAACATGAAGCTCATACGTAAATCATTTCCAAAAAAACAAAATACAGATACAAAACAACAACGGATTGAGTATATAAGACTCTCCACATCCTCAGTAAAATCATAACACAAGTTCTTTTCAACGTTTCAACATCTCTACGAATATTGATCAAAGAAAATGATGCTTAAAATTTTGATGAATGTTGCTCTCGTGGTCTTTCTGATGTAAGTAAATTCAACCTAATATATTTCCTCACGCTGAATTAGGCATGTGAAACAAAGGAGAATCTTTAAGTAGCACAAGTTCGACAAAATATGTTGCGCCTTATTTTTTTCTGATTTGACCAAAATCGATTGCATTTTGTCGTTAAAAATCAAATTCTAGTTCATTTAGCAAGTTTTTGCTCCTATTAACGATTCACGAATGATTCGAATAAATTTGTATTCGAATGGATTCGAATAACCGAATCAAATTGCCCAGCCCCAAACTGAAGAAGTATCTGATAGGATCGACTATCAACCTCTTATATGGCTGAGAGTTGCCACAAAAACGTAGCACAAGCGATTGCACTCTAAACGGAAAAATCTCAGACAGAACAAAATTGTAGACCGAAATGTTCGAGTCAATTCGCAATTCGGTAATTCAGAAATTATTTAGTTTGATTTTCTGAGCAATTCGAATTTAAGAGAATCAATTTTTTATAAATTTTCTCAAATTCTGCGTAAATTGTAAGTTATATTACAAGTTATTGGAGATACGTCTTTGTTCGATAAAGTCTAGACTAGTAGCAATTCGCATATTTTCATTGACCCATACTTATAACTAGGGCTGGGCAATTCGATTCGGTGATTCGAATCCAGTCGAAGCACAATTTATTCGAAGCAATCATAGGAACAAAGACTTGCTAAACCAACTAGAATTTTTATTTGTAATGAGAAAATGCGATCAAATTTGACCAGAATCGATTATATTTTGTCGTTAAAATATAAAAATTCTGGCCCATGGGTATGAATTGAAAATGCAAAATAAACTATAAATTTTTTGATTCTCACAACGGGGACAATTTGTAATATCAGATGGGATATTTGTTATTTATATGAAATTTGTGATTCGATCCGATTCGAAAAAAATTATTCGAATCAGATTCGAAATACAAATGATTAGGTTTTGCCCAGCCCTAACATAACATTGATTTTTCTCAGATCAAAACTTTTTATGTTTCAGATGTACATGGAGTACAGTGTACGGATTTCCATGTGATCCTTCCGATATTAATTGTCGAACTGCGGAAAGCGACAATTGGAGCAGTTGGAACGCTTGGAGCACCTGGAGCCCGTGGGCCAGCAGTATGTTTTACATATTTGCATTCTATTTTGCTAAATTGTATTGTTTTAGTAGAGTTTAGAGAGTAAGCATTTTTTGTTGCTTTGCTAAAGAAAATTACGACACCATGTTGGTCACCGTAGATAAAAATGATAATCGGTGGGCTATTTATTGCTTAAATTTTTATCGTACTTTTCAAGAAATCTGGAAATATTTTCGAATTTTTATTTACAATTTTGATTTTTTCAACTGATTTTCAGACGAATTTCCTCGGTGCCGCGGCAATTCCTAATTAGACAATTTTATTTAGTTGATCATAAGACACAAATGCTTGTCGTCGACGCGATTTATCAGTGACTCAAGCTTAAAATGAGCATGCTAGAAAAATATGGCTGAAAAAGTTAACATTGTGGTATCACAGCTTGAAATAAGGGATTTGCGCACCGGTAAATCTGGTTGATAACTCATGACCAGCTATATTTTATTGTTCAATATTAATACAGTTTGCAAAAAAGCAATTTGACCTTAATGACTTAGAATCGGCTATGTGTCATTTGAACAACATGAATTCAGTAATGGTAGGAAGGGTTGTCGACATAGACTTGTCCAGTGTGATCTACTGAAAATTATAGTGATGGTTAAATAATATACCGGTTTCATGAAAACGGTTGCGATTTTGCATTTAATTTTCAAAAAACCGGATCATATCTCATATCTACTTCCCTGTCAATTTTTTTCTTGTTAGTTTATTAAGTAGGAGTCGACTAATAAATTGCCCTGACTAGAAGATTCATCTGTGACTCATAACAAACCGTAATTAAAATGAAATTAATTTTCACCGAAAAGGCATAATCTTGATTGTAATAAACAATAAATAATTGTTATTTTACAGCCTAAAGATATAACGTCCGAAGTCAACATACAGCAACAGTAAAGATGTAACGAAGAAATACAATAATATTATACAAATATACTAACCAATTTGATTCCGATATTATTTTAGTTTGTATATAATAACTGTGCCATATTAATCTTATCAGAAAATTTATTTTGTCAAGTTTACGTCACAGATGGACCACGCCTTGGCGGCGCGATCCATCAGTGACTCATACCTAAAGAACAATCTTGGATAGACTTCATGACTTGGATAGATGTGAAACTATTGTCACATTTGGACACAAAATGGCGTTTAATATAGACTCATAATTCGTTTTATTAATCCTCAATACTTATATTTAACATTTGTTTATGAACAATTTCACTTTCAAATAGTTAAAAACCTTTATAAACATGTTTGGTCAGGATTGACTCACTAATGGATTGCGGTGTCGAAACATCTCTGGTCCATAGATGATAAATAAAAATGAATTTTTTTCTTCGTGAGCCCAATATAAAAAATTGTCTCAGTGCAAAATTTGCTAATTTGAAAAAAATGCGAAAAATACTTTTTTTATGAATTGAATTGGACATGCAACTTTTTGAAATATAATTTACCAAGTAGATTCACAACTGTTTTATGTCCCGCCAGATGTGTATTTGAGTGACGATAATATTAAAATCAAAATCTTATTTTCGAAAAATATTTTATTAGGATTTGCCTGTAATTATGCCTCGCTTTTTAATATGGATTGATAGTTGACCGTAATTGTTACTATTGTTTCCTTCATTCTTTCTGTTGCTGTTGTAATGTACAAATGTAAGAATAAGAAATAATGAATGCAAAACACAGATTTTGTTATGTATGTTTTTGAGGAACTAGAGATGCAAAAATAATTTTCGGTCAAATGAGGTCCTTGACAGCCCATACTTAGCCCAAATCTCAGTTGGAAAGCAGTTTTCAAATATACAATTACCTCGAGATAAAGGTAGATTTACTGTACTTTACTGCAGTGAATTCACTATACAGCTGAAGCAAATACGTTACGCGGTGGTTCCGCAACTTTAGTTAAATCTCCATAGGGCTGGGCAAAACAGAAATATTTGAAATTCGAATCGGATTCGGATACCTTTTTCGAATCGGATCGAATCATTGATTTCATATCAATACCAACTATGCAATTTTTACTACTACAAATCGTCTTCGTCATAAAAATCAAGAAATTTATAAATACCAAATAATTATATTAGCATAAAAAGACTTTTTTTGTATTTTGTCTTAAAAAATGAAAATTCCATTTTATTTTGCAAATGTTGTTCTCATGGCCAATTCACGACTGATTCGAAACGATTGAGTTTCGAAGCGATCCGAATTACCGAATCGAATTGCCCTCCCCTTTTGTATAAGTGAAATATGTGATGATGTATCCTATTTTATAGTAAAACTTGCCATGTATGTTGCCTGTCGTTAGCCCGGATCGGTAGATCAGTCGGTTAAGCGCGATCGTATTGTTCATATCGGAGGGAGATGGTTTGATGCTTGACTGTATTATTGCGTGCCCACCAGCAAGACACTTCGCGAGTAGCTTTAACACACAAAGCATTCACAGCCGCTACAAAGGTACATTGCACGCGGTTCTGGTATAAGCCCTCTGATAAGTTCAGGGAAGGTCATTGACCCCCCCATTACCCTCCAAAAAAAGAGTAGTCAGTCGATAGTCGGTTGCTTTTGGACGCTGCTTTCGGAATTGCCTACCAATAACAATTATAGGTGAGATAAGGCAGTCTCTATATTTATTTTTTTGACATGATGGAATTCAGCTCCCACGAAGTCTGCGTTATCTTTCGTCATCACAAGTCCTCGTTAAACATGGCAACATACAACACTGTCTAGCTTGTGAGCAGAATGAGAGTTTGCCATTCCTTGCTTCACTATATGCCGACAATCAAAATATTTATATTTATCGTTGGTTCATGTTATTTGAATAGGTTTTGCTAATTCGTCTTCCTTACTTCCGTGTTAAATACAAATAAAAATATCACATCCGTTCGCAAAACTTTATTTGATTAACATTTTGGTTCGATAAAAATATGTGGGCTTAAAGCAAAAACCAATTATGCAATCTGGAATAAACATAGAAATTCTCCTTTGTATCTTTTACAAAACATAGATTTATACTATCTTCTCTTATCGGAAAATACAGTTAATCTTATCACCAAAGCTGTTGAAATTTACAAATATTATTGTAAAGTGTATCGTTGTCGAATCTTGAATCCAAGCCTTGTTCGAATACCTGAAGAAAAAACGGAAATATAATTTGAGCTGGGTAATTCGAATCGGTGATTCGAATCAGTCGGGAATCCGTCATCAAAACAAGAAGTTATCAAACAAAGTGGATTTATTGCATTTTCACGATACAAATTTAACAAACCCATTTGTGTCCTGCAAAATCTAGCGTGAATACACTGATAATGACTATTAGAGATAATGTTAACATTGTCTCTAATGGTTATTATCAGTGAATTCGCTGTTATTGAATTCTCGAGTTTAATAATAGGGGTGAATTGTAAAGAAGAAAGGGCGAAACAAGTATTTACAGAAAATTAATATTTCGATCAGATTCGAAAAATAACCGAATCAGATTCAAGTTTAGGATATTTCGGTTTTCCCCAGCCTTATATATTATATATATATTTCATGTTTCATTGGAGGATAGCGCCACAAAGGATTCACTGTAGATCATATTTGGCAGAGTTATTTTTCGGTAAATCGCTTTTATAGCAAGCACTTTGTATAATTCTCACGTCTCAGAGCTTCGCTAAAAAATTCTCAATTTCTAGGAAAATTGAGTCAAAGTGACCCCAGAAGGATGCCGAAGACCGGCGAAAGCGAAACACCTTAAGCTCTGAATTTGAGAATCTGACGCAAGATTCTTTATCAGAAACATTACCATGGAGTGAATGTTTTTTCGTCATTCGCAGATCGTGTAACAGTGATCAAAATGAGCACTAGTCATTTACCCACTGTTTCTGAATACAACGCCATTGTCGATAAAATAGTTGTTTTTTTCATCTGATCTGTTATTACGCGAAATCAGACTTCTACTTATTTATGGAGACAAACATTTTTTATATGAACCCAAGCATTAATTTGATATGAATTGAAGCTACATTTCTGTATTACAACCAATTAAATTTAATCACCAGAGAATCCACTCACCATAGAACAGAGTTATAGAATACAGCGGAATAATTGAGCGATGGAAATAAACCAAAAAGAGACTAAAATCAACAGCCATCATTCACTTACGTGGATTTGACGCCATCGCCACGTTCCAGAGAAATAACATCAACAGAAGATACACACAAATATTCATAAATACGCACTTTAAATTACGGGGATACGACATCTTGGTAACTGAACTCCTTACAACATTCAAATATGAATTACATATGTAGGCCGCACGCATTTAAAATAGCAAGTCGCCTATTTCGCATCCGATCCAAGGAAGCGATGTCAATATTGCCCTTATCGATAATAACGACAGCACGCGAACACCGGATGCTAACGCAAAAAAATTGAGTTAACTTACTATAACATGTTAAGCTAGAATTTCTTTCACTAAAACGCGTGGCAAAAACAATCACATTGAGCCCCACGAGTACTTAGGTTTGTTTAAGGCACCACTGTTGCAGCAGGAAATGCCGCCCAAATCTTGCGTTCGTGACTTCGCCCTACACTCAAGGGCACCGACATCTGTAGACGGGCTATGAAGTACGGTTGCAAAGTAAGTAAGCTACGGAGACATTGAGATGATGCGGCGAAGAACCTAACTAACGATGCGATCGCCTATGTGGAAAATAAAAATCGATTTTTTTGCTAAATAATAATTGCGCGCGGATGCGCGAGAAAAGTTTTTTGCTATTCTTGCGATAATTCTTCATTTTGGGGCGGGGAAAGAGCAATGAGACTTGTAACGTTACAAAATACAATGCTCCCCTCATTCACCGGTTCCACAGCCAGTGCGCACGGATGTATATTTCGTCTTTCCCCAAAATAGCCTCCATTGTTCACATCACAGTTTAAAAAGCAAGACACGGGCCATAGACGTCCCGTTACATCATTGTCTCATGCTTGACATAACATATTTACCGATAACGAATGGTCGAATCAAACTATCAACCGTGGATTTGCGCTCTGATCGCTAACAGTCCCATTTTCGTCAAAGAAAAGACTAAAAGTCCGGTTATGGAACAAAACTCCAATACTTTCCGCTCATGATTGAAGGAAACAATTCTCATTAGGATGAATATGTAATAAGTGAAGAGATTGGACTGCATTTCATTGCAAAATAATAAGTTTAAAAATAATTGCAAAAAAAGATAAGATAGTAGAATAGATTTGAAGATGAACGAATCCTGCAAATCGCTAATGGAACGCAATGAAATGAGAGTATTTTACTGGACAGAAAGAGAAACGCAATTTGTGAAGTGATCCCAGCCCAAGGATCAAATAAAAAAAATTAGCAAATTCGAACAACACAAATATAAAATTCCAAACCGATTAGTGGTCGATAGGGCTGGGCAATTTGATTCGGTGATTCGAAGTACAGATTATTCGAATCAATCGTGAATCGTTCATAGGAAGAATAACTTGTTAAGCGGAGTGGAAATTATCATTTTAAGGACAAAATGCACTCGATTTTAGTCAAATTTGACCAAAATAGATTGTATTTTGTCGTTAAAATTAAATTTTCGTTTTTGGACTTGAGTGTAATTAAAAATACATCGCATTCAATTCTGTTTAAGCTAATATTTGTAATTCGTAACTGTAAATTACTTGATTATCATTATGGAGACAATAAGGTATTAGTAAAATGAAATAATTTCTATTTTTAAAGGATCAGCGATTCGATCAGATTAGAAAAAATTAATCGAATCAGATTTGAATTCCAAATGATTCGGTTTTGCCCAGCCCTAGTGGTGAACTATAAAGTAAAACGGATTAGTAGATTCCAAGGTAAATTCTACTACAATTGCATAAATGGGTGGCATGGACATTTCAAAATATTTGCAAATCTTGAAATAGATTCGAATATTTGGAATTGATTCAATTTTAAAGGAAATGGCATCAGAATAAAAAAGGAGACTAGGCCTGTTCGCTTTTCATATGCTCACAGCCGAATTCAATAGATGTGATCACCAAATGGGTTTAGCGAACGAAGGTCAAATGGATTCAAAGTTACATCTATAGTAATTCCTTGATGAAATTCGATTTTTCCATCAAGCATCAATGGATCGTATGAAAAATATTTGGTATTATATTTCAAATTAAATTTTTACGGTTTCATCAGATTGAGATTTCTGTGAAACCGTTAAAAAGAGATATGGTTTGCAGTTGCACATATAGGGCCAAGCAGTCCGACAGAATTACTACTGCCCAGACAGCCGATGAAAATGGATTCCATCGGAAAATCTTTAGCGAATGGGTCGTATTTCATACTAAATTCTTTGCTGATGGATAAAATTTCACTTTTTTAGTGTCTGATAGCAACCAAACTTAAAAAAGGGTTAAAAATCACCACCGGTACTGCTAGGCTTTTTTGCCCATCCAAATAAAAACAGGATTCTGCTACCCTCAGCCGAATAATGAGAAATTTTTTACAATACCAATAATACGAGAAACAAGATGAAATCGTATAATAGGTAGTTTTAAAATGAAATATAAAAAAGGAATACCAATTTTTTTACTATTTTACTTAAAAAAAAATAGAATTTCAATAGTGCTAGAGGTAAATTTGTTTAAAGTCACATTTTCGCATCCATGAATTCACATGAACATTATTATTTTTTACAATAGCTCATTCTCGTTTGGTACCCTTGGTAATACATTGGAATGGTGACTGGTTGACATGGGATTAGAAAACAGGTATTTGAAAAATTGAATCTGTGACATCTTAACCAATACGCCACCATGTCCAAAACAACACAGACTCCATATTCCCAAAGCTCTTCTGCCCATCAGTAAATACTTGCTTGATTGAAACAAAATCTTTGAGCCTAACCAACCCTGTTTACTAACTGGTCCCTATAAAGAGGCAATTCCTGATAAAAATGTTACAAAAAATCAATTAAGATGAAATTAAAGTCCCGATTTAGGTTTTTTATTTGTTCCCCAGTCATAGGGCATGTATTGAACTTTATAATTTTTATCTTCAATCATCTTCGATAACTGATTTTTCTTCTCACATTTAGGAAGACATTCACAAACCCATTCAACAACCTAAAACATAAATTTTTTCACTTATTTTTTTTATTATTGAAGTTCACCGAGCAAGACTTGAAGCAACCAACTGACGAACACTTAATAGCAAAGAGCTACTAAAAGGTATAGTACCGGCAACTGCACTCTGAACAGAAAACGGAACTCAACTGTCATGGTAAAGTGCAGTGAGTGGTATTTGCCCTGGGTGATGATATTACATATTACATCAGCTCTGTTGTTAGACTGGCAGAATGCCAGCTACTCTGATACTCAGGCACCGTAAGAAATTGAGTTTATTCGGAAGAAAATTTAGCAAATTGGCAATATTCATGGTAAATCTGTGGCTAGAAAATTTGAATGTCTCTTTCTGAAAGTCTTGTATCAGACAAACTGGTTCAAATTCATCAATACTGCTATGAAATAGCATTGTTGATGGTTTTTGAAGCTTTTTGGTCGCCCAAAGAAAACGAAATGAACATTTCAGACACCCGGAGAAAATCAAGTTTCTGCAACCCTGATGCCAGCTACCCTGCTATTGAGATTTCCGATAAAAACGCTACAATGAGAAGAAAAACTAGCTAAAAGAATAAAATGTGGCTTTCCGAGTGTCAGATAGTAACCAAGTCATAAAAAAGAATCAAAAATATCAATACTGCTATGAAAGAGCAGTATGTCAATTTGTTGCAAAGTTGCCGTTGGGTGGTTTATGTTTACAAGCCCTTTTTAGGGACTTTCCATAAAGCATATTTCAATGAAGAAAAAAACTCTTAACTTATGAAGATTGGCAGAAATCTTACACAGCTACTTCGGGACCAGACAACCAAGGAAAATGGGTTTCATCAGGAAAAGATTCAGTATTCCATGATATATCTGTGGCGAGAAGATGTAAATGTCTCCGCATGCAAGTCTGGTTGTTGCCAAACTGTATAAAATAGTTCAGAACCATCAATACTGCTATGAAATAGCAGTGTTGATGGTTGTGAAGCTATTTTTTATAAGAAAATGACATTGCATTCGGACACACAAAGAAAATTAAGTCTCTACCACCGGGCTCATACACTTAAAAATTGAAGTCTGATGTAGCAGACGGTAATAAAAATTGACGAAGGCCGCTGTATTTTATACGATAGGAGTGGGATTTCATTTTTAACCTTGGGTGGAGTAAATAAAAACTTGAAATTGCTCATATTTGACTATATATTGTCCATTTTGCAGAGAAATCATGATTTATATCAACTTTCACAAAGTGGATAAAGCAAAGAACAGCACTATATTTAATCTATAAAATTTAATCAATCATAACACATTACCTTCGCGGTATTTTCTCCAAAGTCTACTTTATACCAATCCAATATTTTACTTAATTTGACAACCTTTTTCTTGACATCTAAATCACATCCATCTTCTGTTTCTAGAAATGCTTCTGCTGAACATTTTAGCTCATTCATGATCCCCTGGAAAAGATGCGATGGTATTGTGTCTTCAGGGAATGAGAGAGAGAGAGAGAGTGGGAAAAGGATTTTACCAATGTTCAATTTAGTTTTTCAGTTTGATCAAGAATTCTATGAGAACTATGAACAAAATCCAAAGCTTTGAGGTGCAATGCTGAATGAGTTCTATGAAATGACAATCACCGAGACTATGCATTTTTACAATAATTTATTTAAGAGGATCGCCCCAAGCTAAGCCAAACAGGAAAGATCATATTTTTCTAAACAACTCTAAGCCTTTCTGTCTATAAATGGCCGCGTGAACAGGGTGATCCACTTCAAGAAATGGCCATAAAAAGGTGCTATTTAATAGACAGTTTTATGTCTTAGCCCCATGTCTCACAAGTTGTTGTTTTTTACTTCAAAGATGGCGCACCTAATCCTACTTAAAGCAACGTGCAATACAAAAAATAAAAAGTTTATTCACCTCAGCAGAATAAGTTTTGATAGGAGGACAACTCTTCGCTCCACATACAAGAGCAAAATGGATCAAAGGTTCATGTTTACCCAACGCTACTTTCAATCTTGCGTCTGATTTTGAGAAAGGTTTTGTCAACATTCCAACACCCTGGGGTTAAAATTATGACTTTAGCATTTAGTTGAAAATAGCACACAGTTGATAATAAAACTGATAGAAAAAAGTTATTTCAAAGATAGTTGATACCTTCCAAAGCTCTCTCAACCATGTTGACTGGATTCAATATGAAAAATACGTCATGGGTTTTTGTCTACATCATATTTTTAATAACAAAAAAAATATATTTTATCCCTGATTTAGATCCTGCCTGTGAGCCAAGACTATCCCAGGTTGACAGAATCTTGTTTTTATTCAGGTGTCCGCAATATCCATGCCATTTTCTTCCGATGGACAAAAAGGCTTCAAAACCATCAACACTGCTATTTCTTAGCAGTATTGATGATTTTGAACCCTTTTCTATAGTTTGGCGGCTACCAGACGCTTAAAAAAATAGCATTTGAATATTCTAGCCGCCACAGATATTTCATGAAATATTGCCCATTTGCACAATTTTCTTCCGATGGATTCCATTTTCTTCAGGTGCTTGTGTAGCAGAGTAGCTGTAATTATGGAATATCCCATGCCACAGACATAGTATGAATTAAATAAATTAGTAGGCCATTTCATTTTGACTCAATTTTATTTGCTTTTAAGAATATATTGAGTAAAACTGTCTCAGGCCTTTCGTGAATAAATGAATTCAAGAAAAAACAAATTGACTCCATATTTTTGCACCTCAAAGTGATTGAAAAAATTGCAATTTTTTAGGAGATTAAGTTCAAACAACATGTCGGGGTGGTAGTATGTATAGAACAATATGCTACAATTGGTCCATTCAACCTTCCATACACTTCCCGTCTTAGTCTGATAAAACAGCGTTTTCCCATACAACAATGTCATAAAAATAACAGTTACATTTGCATTTAGTAAATGCTAAAAATTATCAAAAAATCACTAGCAATGCTAACTCATGCTTCACATGACAGAATTGTTTAATATGTCAAGTCATGATGACAGCTACAATTTATTAATAGCAACAGTAACTGTCAAATTAATTAGCAATATTGCCGATAATGGCGTATTTTCACTGATCAATAAATGATCATTCAAAGCAATCTATGCATTATGTTTGAACATAGTTTTGCATATATGCAAATAGAGTGTTCATTTAAAAAAAATACTTATACAAAGACACTGAAAAAATAGGCCATTTTCACAATTTTCAACTAATTTTCTGAATAAAATCATTTAAAAAAAAATAAATTGATTCCAAAATTAAATGTACCGAAATAGCAACTTGCTTCGGCCTGCCTATAGCACCGAATGTATATTGCACAGAAGGGAACAAGAAAGGAAGTTATAGATAAGTACGAACCTTTCTGTTAGACCTCAGGATTCCATTTTCAATATCTTGGAGCGAGTAGTTCAGTCCACCGATACGATAAGAAACACAATTGAAAAACTGTGAAAAAAATGTCAAATGTGCAATATTTTACATGTTCTAATCTGGAATATAATATATGATATCTAATATAGCACTTTTTGGACATCCAATAGCAAAAAAAATTTAAAATTAAAATTAAATTAAAATTAAAAGTATTTCGAAACATCTGAAGAAAACTACATAAAAATCTCATATGTCCGAAGAAAAACAAAATTCTATCAACTTGGTATCAGCTTAGATAAAATCAAAGATCAGATTAGCAAAAATAATACATGGACACATTCGCTGAGATTCATTTTTCACATTTCAGTATATATATTTATATATATTAACAGATAAGAATAAACTAAACAATAGAAACCAAACATTATTTACTGCCAACATATGGTATGGACATTCGAAACATTGCTTTCACTGGCCGAGCTTATTTTTATTTTTAATATAAATATATCCAGTGGCAAAAACTCAATTATTGATAGTAGGAAAGAAATTTTCAAACTAAGAGCTAAGTGCAGGCAATGACACACAATGACAAATAGCAAGTTTTGCTCCGATTTTGTACTTTCAAGGGTATAAGAATTTTTGCTTCGCTTTTTAGGCGAAGGTGTAGAATTGAACTAACATGTTTCCCGCATGTCACCAGAGGCAACTCAAAAGAGGCCAAGAAGTACTGGATGGCTTCACCATTCCCAGCCAGATAACAATCAACTTTAATCTATTAGTGGTTCGGTACCGATCAGAAAAATTTTTGGTCAGATGGCAGTTGCTGGTATCTCTATACATATAAATAGCCGATAGTTTGTTTTATTTACATGCTGCTTTTGGCCTTGTCTAGCGTTAATCCCAATAAAAAAATATGAAAAGCAGTATTCCCTGGGCGTTAGCAATCCTCTCTACCGAACTGAAAAGATATTACACCAAATTCAATAACAAGGCAATTAAAAAGCAAAGTATTGAAATAACACATACCTTAAACCTCTGCCAAGTAGAAGAAGGAAATCCAACATGAACATTTCCATGTATAACTAATGCATTGTATATGTTGACAAAAAATGCAAGTTTCTCTTCTCTGGACAAATCATTCAACTGAAAATAGAACAAGCTGTGGTTAATCATCCAAAATGTACATATTTGAATGAGATAATAAGATCTGATTGCTAATGCACATGAGTCACTCTCAAAGCAAAATATGTAAAAACTGTAGTTCATGCGATTGCTAGATATTCTGATGTACTCAAGAAAAATTATTTCATTTTTGATTTTCTTAAAAGACCAATTTTGCACAGAAATCTGCAAAAAAAACAGTATTTTTGAATATTGAAACCGTGAAACTAGGGCTGGGCAATTTAATATGATGATTCGAATCGACCCGATGCACAAATAATTGGAATCAATCATGAATCGTTCATAGGAACAAAAATTTGCTAACCAAAGTGGAATTTTTATTTTTAACAACAATATGCGATAGATTTTGGTCAAATTTGACCAAAATCGATTGTATTAAATGTTATTTAAATATGAAATCTTTTTCTTGTAGATATCAAATGTAATTGATTGATTGTAATTCATTGCCTTTCACGAGATTGAGCAATAACAGGTCTGTGATGCCCGTAAATGTCTGGGGCCGCACAATGAAGTGAAGCAGCGAGTGTCTAACCTGGGCAAAAAGGTTCCGGGTAACCCGTTGAACATCATTCATGATTGGGATAGGGACTTGCAATTGTTTCTCATGAACAAGGAATTCCCAGTAATCTCAAGTCATCAACTTGTGTTGATTACGTCCCTGCCCTTTGTACACACCACTGAATTTGTACTACCGATTGAATGGTCCAGTGAGATCCTTGGATCGGCCGTGTCGTGCCGCAAAGGCACTTTGGCGTGCCAAAAAGATAAGTCTTGTTATGCTAACATCAGCAATTCGTAACTAAAAACTTTAGATTTTCAGTAGTTAATGACTTAATTGTAGTAGTGAAATGGGATATTACGGTGCTTATTTATATGGAATTGATGATTTGATCCGATTCGAAAACATAATTAGAACTAGATTCGAATTCCAAATTATTTGATTTTGCCCAGCCCTAGCGGTAAGTGGAACAAACACAATTCTATAAACAAAATTGTACTTTAATACGTTGAATACAATTTGGATTGTCCAAAACAAACTTTTTGAATACCATCTGCTGTCCTACTCAGACACCCAGGGGAAGCGAGTGTCATCAAAAGGAACTTTTGCAAATGGGCAATATTTCATGGTATATCTGATAAATACTGAGAGATGTTTTGAAACTTTTTTGTCCATTCAAAGAAAATGAATTGAATATTTCGGACCCCCGAAGAAAACATGAAACACCACCCTGTGCTTCATAACATCGCTACAACTTACATCAACTCGTTGAAGTTGTCCGGTAAGTACAACGAATTCCTTAAACAAATCACTTCCTTTTATTCCATCATAATCGACGCATTTACCATCAGATGACAAAAACTCGCCGTATATTTTCAAGATTTGTTTTCTTAGCTGAACAGCTAATTCAGAGGCTGTGTAAATATGGAAAATAATTACTTATAGGGCTTGTTAACATGTGAATAAATATAACACAAACATTCATGAAAATTGCTTTAGTATTGAACGATATAAGTTATGATTAAGATTGATCTGTAAGTATCTAAATAGGAAAAATTGGATTGGGCTCGTTAATATTGGAATAAACAAACTATTAAAGTTTGATGATATAAATTACCTTATTCTTAATATAAGATAATAGTTTTAATAAAACTTATCTGCCAGCACCCATTTATTAATAAGTGATAATTACAAGAATATTTTTGCATTAAATTTCAGGATGCAATAACTGGGTGGGCTCAGCTGAACTAGAAAGCATCTTGCTTTCCAACAGCAGTAACCATGTTCTCTTTAAAGGGGATCGCAATAAGCAATCAAAACGAACGAGCATGAAAAAGCATGTAGGTCAATTCATTATTAATCAATTTAACATACAAAATTCCATAAATAAATTTTTTATCTGAATTCGCACAGACCGAGATTTTAAGAGACTTCAATAATAAAAATCACCCAAAACCACTGTTGCACAAAGAGCTATATGAGGGCAAAAAAGAAGATTGAAGAACCTTCATTAACAAAAGACACTTTTCGACTCAAGTTTTGAAAAACCATATTAAAACAATGCTGAATTTTGAGAAAATGAAATTCTTCCTCCATCTTCCTGGATATTAATTGTATTATGTTGAAATATTAATCACTTTAACAAACCTGGCATAGGCTTCAGATCAACTGAAACATTTGCATTAAGAGCATTCGAAGGCTCATCTTGTAATAACCGATATAAAGTAGAATCTTCTTTGAAATTATCCCCAGCATGTACACTTGATAAAAAGTGAAATTTGTATAAATTGGTCGCTGTTTCAACAGCTTGTTGTTGATCTAAGAAAGAGCAAACATGAATTAAAATATTTGTTGTATTTGCCTTTTTGTTCATCAGAATCATGTCAATAACGAAATAACTTCACACTATAAATTCGTAAAAATAATAATAAAGCATACAATTGTTTGAAAAGAGGCATTTGAGAAAAAAAAAACACATTCATTTTTAAGTGAACAAAAAAACGGATGTACAATATCCAATTATGGGTTGTCTTTTTATACTCTATAAGCTCATAGTTGGTTTGAATGATATTCTGAATACACTACAAAATCACTTTCATGTGTCCACCAACAATAGTATAAAAAAATCACACATGAGAATAAGGAAAAGAACAAAACTGTGAATAAAGTTCAAAAACATAATTGTAGAATGTTAAATGAAATTGCTAATATTTAATGACATTTTGTAGCAAATCCCAGTCTATTTTCTCTGTAAAACGAATCCATTTAAAAAGAAGAAATCAGAAATAAAAATTTTGGCTATTCAGATGAGGACATCTCTACATCATATAACCAGGTCACTGATCATGAAACTGATGATTAATAATACGCGTTTCAATTATTTTTGCTGTGTTTGAATTGAATTGATTACCGTAGTTGTTTTCACTTTACATGTGTGGTTGAGACAAACAGTGCACTCTGTGTGTGATCTAAACCTTCATAATGGTTTTGTATGAATTTTCTTGTATTTCATGTTTTTATTAGAGGAAATAAAATAACCTAAATATGTTTCAGAAATTTTATTCGATTAATCATGAGCCATAGTATGCTAAAAATATTCTTATAAAAGGAAGGTTGGAGTAGAACTATATTAATAATGTTGTATTACTGTGGTGAATTAGCATCCAGAAATGCTCATGTTTGTCCCATTCCTATTCTACCAGAATTTTACACAAGTTTGTTTTAGTCCAATCAGTCAGTAAAAAGCGTTAGATGATGCAAGCAAGTCCATGCGCAATTCCCAACCATGTTCATTTTTCATAACAAATCTTTTTCATAGAAGCTCGTTCCATACGAGGCCAAAAGCAGTGCACGACAACAGTCAACTAATAGCCACTCAAATGATAAAGAGCTACTACAATAAAAAGTGCCAGCAACTGCACTCTAAGCAGAAAACATTACAAACAGAACTAAATCACCATGGCAACATGCAGTGTGTGGTATCTGCCCTGGACGATGATAAAATAATCTATCACTTGTTTGTTTCCTTTTACTTGTCTCTTACGACACGAAAAAAATATTATTAGCAAATAATGATTAACGAATCTGTTTAACGTATTACATACCAAGCTTTTTTTGCTCCACAATCCAAGATACCAAATCACTACCGGAGAAAACATTGCGATGAACAGTTAACATTTGCCTCTGATCTTTTATTATTCCACTAGATTTAAATTCTTGAACTAGGTTTGCATTTTCATCGACTTCCGAGACCGAAGTTGCTGCATGGAAGAATAAAACAGATGTCAGTATTTTGGTCACTATTTTGGCACCACAAATTGAAAACCCCAAATACGATTCTTTGATGTTCAATGTTCGACTCTAATGAGTGTGTAAAAACTTGGATAGGCCTGCTTGGCCAAACAGGGAAAATGAAATGAGCTGTTAGGACAGAGCATAGCAGATAATTCACACATCAGTCAAGTACAGGTGAACAACAGCTGTTACAGATATGGTGTATTAGCTTCTACAATAATGACAAACAAATACCTCCATTTTCCTTCGCAGTCGAATCAGACTCTGGAATGGGAGGTGCGTCACTCGGAACATTATTGTTTTTAACTTCATCAATCAACTTTTTCAATTCATCACCTGACTGTGTAAATGTATAAACAATTTTTAAAATGTTTAATCAAGTATTGAGGAGAAACTTTGAAATTCCTTCCTCTGTATACTTTGACAAAACTACATAAGCAATAATTTGGCCCAACAACTTCTCTATGTTGTGTTATTTAGAAGTGTCCTGATGTCCATACACGAATATTCAGGTATTCTAGAGGTCTGAATTAAAGTAATTTCGTTTTCGATTATTTTGATTTATTCATTTTGCAGTGCAATCATGTTTTATGCAGCCATGGTCAAATATAGATACTGGCTTCAGAACAGTCGTAATGTATTTCACACATATCGTAAGTTTAAGGAAAAAGAAGTGGTAGAAGGTAGAATCTTCCAGGACCACCGACTGCTATTTCATAGCAGTATTGATGATTTTTAATCTTTTTGTTCAGTTTGGTTGCTTCCAGACACTTAAATAGGCATTCAATCTTCTAGCAAGAGATATATTTTGAAATATTGTTCGTTTGTAAAATTTTCTTTTGATGGAACCCATTTCCTTCAGATGTCCGAGTAGCAGAGTAGCTGGCATTCTGCAAGACTGAGCAGGAATATTCAAAGACAGAATTCGTGACAGGTTCATAATCAAAGTTCCAAATATTATATATAAAATAATTACCTCCAACTCACCAATTTTTGAAAATCATCATTTCCACCAACATGAATATTGTTGAAAAATATTTGAGGAACAGTTCTTTTGCCAGTAATTTCAATCATCTTTGACCTGTAAAAGAATTAGTCACAACAGGCAATTAATAACTATCCCAATCATGCTTTACTAAACAATATCTGATTGGGTGGGTGAAAAATAATATTTGGATCCATGATTATTTAAAGCTTGGGGCATGATCTAGAACATTATACTTTGAAATTGATATTAATTTTCTCCTAAAAAAGGCCTTTAAATGTATTTTTTTCAATAAATATTAAAAACTAATTTGGACAAAGCAATCGCAAAACAAAAATATTTCCATGCAACATGTCTGTCTACTCATAAAAAATTATTATAATTTTTTAATTGTCCAGGACAAATGCTACTCCTTGCGCTTTTCCATAGTGGTTTAGCTTCGTATTGGTTGTTTTCCGTCAAGTGCAGTTGCTGACACTTTATTATGTAGGAGCTCTTCGCCATTTTGTTGGCTGTGGCTCCTTTCAGGCACTACCTTCGGGCTTTCTTGAAGCCTACTTCTACAAAAAAGGTTTTCACTTAAAAACAAAAACCTTTCCAAGCACGATTTTCTTTCTAACCTGAAATCAGGGTTTTCATCAAGATTTACATCCACATATTCCAGTTTCAGATCAGCAAGTTTTGCTTTGGCAGCTTTACAATGCGGACACCCTGAAGTTGAATATATTGTGATCCTGTCAGCAGTTTAAAAAAATATGTTAAAAAGGTTAGGATCCTACTAATAGTCTATACCAATAATAGGGCAAAAATAAGAAGCATATAAAAAATTGCAAAATAAAATTAGGCAAATATATAAATTTTAGAGAGGTCTAGCTTCAAACTTACACAAATTTATTTCTGTAACGTTTCGTCTGACCAAAGTGAGATGCTTGTCTGAAGTCTGGCTTTGGTCGAACGAAACGTTACAGAAATAAATTTGTGTAAGTGTGAAGCAAGACTTTGAACCTCTCTAGTTAGTCATAATTACTCTTGTTACTGTATCCTTGCATGTACTGCACACGGACAAAGAGGAAGGATAAGTAGTTAGTCCACATCCCCCAGGCCAATTGTATGAATTTTAATACAAAATTATTCAATGTACTTGCAAATTGACTATAAAAGTAAATATTTATCAAACTGCAAGTGTTCAGACAAAATGATCTCTACCTGCCGTTCATTTTATTAGAGCCGGGTACTGGTGGTGCGTCACTTGGGATTGAGTTACAGGTAACTTCATCAATAAGTTTCTTCAACTCATCGTCGGTCTAACAAAATAATGAAAATACTTTAAAAAAAAATTGCAAAAACTGTCAATTTAACATTTAAATTCCCTTACTAGATTGAAGGAGTGTGACAATAAATTGTATCTTAGTCATCGGATGAGAGGCTTCTTAAAATGAAAAGGCTTCAAAATCATCAACACCGCCTTATGTGGTCAGTAAACTTATTTAACACTACAGTATGTAAGTATAATAAAGAATTTCAATTAAAAAGAATAATTTTATAGGTGAAAGAAGTTGCAAGAGACCGAAGCGGCTATCAAACTACAAAGTGTTCCAAGTGTTCAAACAGAAGTTAATTAGTACTACACAAAGATGTGGAATTGTGCATTGTCACCAGAAACCTCGAAAAAATTAGTGGGCGCGATGGCCTAGCGGTTGAACATTTTGGCATCGCAGGTTTGAAGATCTCGGGCCTACAGCGTCACAGACTGATTGCATATTTTTATATAGCCACTTCTTAGAGTGGATCACCCTGTCCAAGGCCCTGTAACAGCGGCTACTTATAGACGGGCAGGGTTACAAATACTGGAAAGATATCATCTTTTCCTGTTCGGCTTAGCCTACCCAAGTTATTACACCCTGGGTTGAGGGGTGGGCATGGATAAGCAGGCCGAACTCGCCGGGGCTCGAACCCGAGATCTTCAACCTGTGATGCCAACATGTTTAACCACTAGGCCATCACATCTCTATATAGCAATGCTCTGCTGTAAAAAAGTCAACAATAGACTTAGTAAGCAAAACTGAGTCTCACCAATTTCTGAAAATCATCATTTCCACCAACATGAATATTGTTGAAAAATATTTGAGGAACAGTTCTTTTGCCGGTAATTTCAATCATCTTTGATCTGTAATATTTATGAACTCTAATAACATTTATTTCATGACCTAACTATATAAGACAATTTTTAGCGGTGGGGAGCTCTTTCTTTTTTTCTTTGTATATTTCAGTACAAACAAATCGGGTGACTTTGATAAAAAAATTTCAACAAATTCAATTATCAAATTATTTTGTATCTGCTCGTATTCACTTATATTTTCATTCTTCTTTTTCAAATCACCAAATTTTAGGCCAGTGTATTTTTTCTTGAAGTTTTATAGATAATATACAGACTGCAGAAGGTACAGTTGTTTCGGTAATTATGGCACGTAACCACCTTGTCAGAGTGAATTTCAATGAAAAAAATTTCGAAAATAAAAACACACAGGTCTGGATCCCACCTGAAATAAGGATTTTCGTCCAAATTTACATCAACATATTCCAGCTTCAGATCAGCAAGCTTAGCTTTGGCCGCTTTGCAATGGGGACAACCGCTGGTTGAATATATCGTAACTCTTCCTTCCATGATTAACAGATTAGTCTATAGGATGATTTGCAGCAATTATACCACTTAGCCTAGCACTGAACAGCTCAGAGCTTAGGCTAGTCTGTTCGTTGCTTCGTATTGCAGGCAGTCCGGTATTCCTGATTTGGTTCTGCAGAAAAACTCTCCCAGACGCAGAACTGAGAAACAACACAATGGCCTATTCGTTAAAAATACGACCCAATTCCTCGGAAATCCAGAGCGATCCAATGCAGAATGAGTAAGGTAAACAATTCGTAATGTACCACCGTCATGCGTCAGTTGACACGAATATAAATAAGGAAAATCACAGTGATTCAGCAATTATTTTTTCTCCAAAAAAAAACTAACGGCTTTGTTTTCCTTTTCCTTTTTGAAAACGTCATTGAGTTAAGACGACAATTCAAAAACCATTTTTCATGAAACTGATGGCACCAGAAAAATTGTCGGAAAAATCTTTAATCTCATATTTTTTGATATCTAAGGAATCAAATTCATAATTTCAGACAAACAGATAAATAACCCTAAATAACTGTACAAAGAGAGCGGAAAACATGTGATATTTGCAGGAGAGGTCGTGGTTCGCAATATGATTAAGCCGTTTACTCGGCTTTCCTCTCCCGCGGTAAAAAATAAAATTTTATCCTTTTTTATTAAAGATATCGCTAATAGCAAGTCATCGAAGTTTTTTTCTCCTCGTTGCAAGCACATGCACGGGAACCGTGGAGTTGGAGGATAGAAGCATATAATTATATGTCCCTTAAAAAGTTACATGAAATGGTGATAAAGTTGGCAATCGTGCCAATACGTCTTACAAGCAGTTTAACTGCCTTTCCACCTTATCATGCTGTATGTTCCAACGGAAATACCAAACAAAACATTCTCCTGCGAAGCTCAAGAAAATTTTACTTTAGTTTTGTGAATTTAACTACGTTTTGTTCTTTTTCTCAATCTTTGAGAACTGTTGCCACTTCATCTTAAACGAATAGCGAGTTACGCACTCATTAGATAATTAAAACCCATTTTTATAAACCGCGCCTTTTTCCTCATATTAATTTTTTTTTTGTAAAAAATTCGCTCAGAGCAAGGTTGCAAAAGGCATATCGTCATACATGAAAGTCCCATGGAACCAACAGAGTGCAAAAAGATGCATAAGTGCAGAACTAGCAAATATACATTATTAAAAGAAATTTATTGCCGCGAGTTTTAATACCTCGTAAATCAACACGATGAGTAAATGAAGAATGAGAGAAAATGAATTCCAAATTTCAGTGGAAAAAACTTCTTGCATACCGCGGTTCGAAGGAATGAATGCAGAAAGCTTCTTGAACTAAGGACATTATAATATTTGAAAAAAAAAAATCAAAGTGAGGCAACGTTAAGACAAGCTTTGCAGACCCGAAGATAGGTTCGGGCCAATCATATCGATCACAATCGTTGAATAATGTCAAGCGCTCTGAGAGTAGTAGCAGCATCACTCAATCTCCATACAGGGTGGAACTAAGGTCACTCCTATTTTGATGTTTACAAATATTTCTCAACTTGTTCTCACACGATTGGTGAAAAAATTTTGTCCTTAGGCGGAAAAACGCTTGACTAATTCCAATATATGACAAATGACAAACCGCGATTCCCGCTCATTTAAACCACCACATTTGATTTGAAGCAAATTTTCGCAATTTGAATCCCTGTTTGGGCATTTCAGTTTCAATTTTGGACGTTCGCCGTTTGTTGATTTGAATCGCTATTCAATGAATTAAATGGTCAAATCGCGACGTATAGCCTACGTGGTTATGCAACTCTTATATTGGATGTAATACCGTTTCATTCAGGGTAGAGATAATACTAATTAACGTCGTAGGTTGATTAATTCTTCAATTGTGGGTATCTGGTGGGCACTCTTATTTTGTAAATGCAAAACCTATTTCAAGGATTCCCCCAGTTTTGCTACTTTCTGCCGCTACTGTTTGTGGGAACCATTTGGTAGGTCTACGTTGGGTGCTTTTATTTGATGTAATTTTAATGGCAACTTTTTATACGAGGTGTCATTTTATTTACAATCTCATTGAGCGCCAGCCATATCGTTGGATGGCCACTGCAACAAAAGTACAAAAAATTAATGGTTGCCGTGCTTGCATATTTTCAAAATTCTAAGCCGCCATGTTGATGAGAATTGCCTTTTGCTGAGAACTGCGGCATGTGCGGAGTATTTGCAGGATGGCTTTTCCATCAAAACTTCGAATACCGTGAAGAATGGGAATTATCAGAGAGGTTTGCTGGTCGCTTCGCCGATTCACAACCGGGTCCATGCAAAGGGGGAAAATCGGATATAACGAGCCAAAAACCTATACCCGAAACGGAAGTAGTGCCTGCACGCGAGTTCGGGATTCGCCATGATTGATGAAAAATGGAATCCTATTCTAATACCCCATAGTTGGCAAAAATGATGATTTCAGAGTGTCATTTCAATATCATGGCTAGAACTATCGTCATAAAAACGGCTTCACCACATTTTCTTTCCGCGGTAGTTTTCACTAGATACAACTGCGCCGGTTCAATTCCATCCCCGCTGCTCCAATTGGACGGATTAACGTGTCCAATGTCGTTCAAATACAATCCGGTCGAATTCGATTTTTTGGATTGACTTTTGGTGGTGCAAAAATGCATCTTCGGTAGGGTGCAATTACACCGGAAAATTACGCCTGCCCGTTTTACAAAATAGACGAAAGGGCCGAAACTACACGATCGAGGCTGCCATAATCGCTAGTGAATAGCCCCATTCCTACTCAGACAACAGAACCACAAACAACCTCATTGAGGTCCAGTCCAGACTGACGTTTATTAAACAATCAACAACAAGCACATGGTGCGATGGACACGTCACAATTAACCGTGATATAACACAAAACACTGGCGCATTCCTTCTTCCCCCTTTTAAAAGAAATCGTTGGTGTTGTTTCGTGATATTAGAACAAAAAACCACTAAGGAAGGGTTGCATAATAACACATGAATCTGAAAAATCAATATACTGCCATGTCAAGACAAATAGCGAAATTGAGCTGGCTGGGTGACATTCAAGATGGGCTACTCAAGGATAGTATAGGAGGAGGGAGGAAAAATAGGAGGTTGGAAAAATTTAAATTATCTCCTGGATTGAGACAGGAGAAAATTAATCAGATTTTGCGAAAAACTGGGACAAAAGATAATTTGATACAAAAAAAATTTCATTGTACATTGCTGACTAGGCGGATTAATAATCTATTATTAGGCGGAGTAATAAAAAATGATTATCTAAAACAGTAAGATTGAATGCTATCAGGATGATAAAAATGAAACTACAACAATCTGTAAACAGTATTAGTACTAGGATATAGTTTTTCATGCGAATTATAGTGTCAAATTTGTGTGAACTGAACTAGTCTGACTATTCCCAGTTAATCACAGAAATACTGAATTGCTCCTAGCATATTGCATGGAATAGACAAAAGTTGCGACAGCAAAAATTAAACAGGAATAAAATGAGGGTGCAGACAGTCAACAACGCACGGATGAAAGCACATATGGTGACATGTAATTGATCAGAACTGTCAGATCACTAATGACATATTGTTGAAACAAGATCTCAAAATGAAAATTAAGGTTAAATGAATTAAAATCGTGTCAAAATGGAAAATCCCTATGAATAAACCCAGTGAAACAAGTTATGGCTATGTGCAAAGTTAGCATAGGAATCTTCCGCATTGCGATGAAATTCACCAGAAAGTGAAAAAAATATTTAATTAATCAGGCTGCTTATGAAAATACAAAAAGTTGAAGTGGCTTGCAAAATTAAGGCAGATGCAAGGGAATACGCCAGGTGGTACTAAGCCAATGTCTACTACAAGAGATGCCATGGGATGAGCAAGTTGGTAAAAAAATATGTATGACACGATATATACACCTACTGTAAATGAGAAACATTCGGTACGAGTACATCCGGAAATAGTAATATCACTCCGAAATCGACTTAATTAAAAGAAGTACCAAAACTTACTTACAATTTGGAACGACAAAACAGTTGCAACAAATCTGATTCAATGTTAAAATGAGTGATAAATAAAATCCATTCTTAAAACACTAAGCGTTAGTATTAAAGATGGGCCGATATCAAAATTTTCGGCGATACCGATACAAGTACCGATGCCACTTTCGTGATATATATTCCGATACCGATACCGAGTACTTTGTTAAATATGTTAACGGCCTTTTTGTATCCATTTATGCCCTTGTTATAGTTGCACCCACGTATGTGTGCGCCTACGTACGTTTGTACCCTTGAACTCTTGCATCCATTTGAGTGCAAACTTTAATGGATGAAAATATAATGAATTGTTGCTGCGTTCAAGCATACGAGGCTCCAAAATGCAAATGTTCGTGGTTACACAACTAACGTGACATCTCATTAAGGCCAAGGCCACAATACACATGAAGTTGTCTTACCGATGCGTTGCATTACGTTTCGGGTAATAGGATAAAAACGGCAATACACGCCTGCATTGCTTTGCGTCAATCGTGTTCACATGAGTAAAAAGCACGAACACAAAAAAGAAACAAGCACTCTGCGGTAGCTTTCATAGCAAGCCTCTCTGTTTCATTGGAAGACGTAAGAAGATGCATACAGAGCATTGCGCTTGCGTAAACCAAACCAGGAAAAAACGCAACCTACCCAAACGTGTAGTGCTACCTTAACACCTTTTTCTGCATCAAAAAGAGCATATAGTGAGTGGATTTATGGGTTTTATTTAATAAAAAGTGTATATAAAAATGTTCACGCCAGACATGCCCCGTTTTAATTATTTTTCAGAGCAGGGGAATGCGAGGTCTTTCCATTTATTATCAGTAAATAAAGCGTATTTGTACACTCCGTTGTAAAGATGTACCCGGTATCGGTATCGGTTTTGGTATCGACGGTATCGGTGATGAAAATTTTTCCGATGCCAGTACCGATACGGATACTACAAAAATGACCGATACTTGCCGACACCGATTCCGATACCGATACATCGGCCCATCTCTAGTTAGTATCCTTCAAGGTCTTAACCATCAGTCAGCTAAATAAAATTATGAGTCTGGAAGAAGGGTTCGTTGCAAAAAGGTATTGGGTGTTATGGCAATTTAGATTGTATATATTTATATATGACAACTGGTAGCTATTCATTGAAATTCCCCCATGTGGCATGTAATATAAAAAATCTCTTCCCCACAAACACTGATCAGCTCAGAGCTATAGACACGATATTATTCGGTCATACCACCATAGAGGGCCAGAAAAGTCCATGATTTGTTCAATGGGCTACAATCTGACTGTATGTGGCATAAGAAATCGAAATCCCGAGGAATAAGGTTCATTAAAAAACATCCAGTAAAAGTCTACGTCACTGTTGATCAGTACGACAGCCACGTCATCCCATAAAAAACGTGAATTTGGCTACAGGAAGTTGAAAAAGCCGTGGATTCCGTCGCTCAACGGGTTAACAATCCAACTTAATCTATGCCAACGGAATTACGAAATTATACAAGAATATTTAACTGGTACACAACACACTACTAATGAAGAACACATGACAAACATACCTATATTCGCATTCCAATAGAGTCCATTCCTAGGCTGCGTGACCGCCTTGGCGCTCAAAAAACGCTGATTTAACATGATGTCATCAACGCATCATCAGTTTGGTCTTCCCTTTGAAACTG
This sequence comes from Styela plicata, assembly GCA_963675895.2. Lineage (NCBI taxonomy): Eukaryota > Metazoa > Chordata > Ascidiacea > Stolidobranchia > Styelidae > Styela > Styela plicata. The sequence goes on from OZ023141.1 coordinate 18,675,354, forward strand.
TTGTCTAGAGCCATGTAGTAAATTCTTTCGCCAGGTTTCGGAAGTGGTGAATGTTTCACTCTTTTTGCGAGGCCATTGTTTGGGTGCTTTGTAGGCTGCCATCCTGGCCTCAAATTACTTTGTCTAGCCTAAACCTGAAACGTTCCGCTGCCACCACGCCAGTAAATAGCCAAGACTCCCCATTCCTACTCAGACAACAGAACCACAAACAACCTCTTCGAGGTCCAGTCCAGACTGACGTTCATCAGTCAATCAACAACAAGCACATGGTGCGATGGTTACTTCACAAGTAACCGGGTTATAAACAACACAACAAACGTTGCCAGAATTAATAACACAAAACAATGGCGAATAGTGCATTTTTGTTGTGTTCTTAGTTCCACCCATTGTTTTGTTCGGAAGTGAACGCTATTAGCTAGTCGCACGGCACAACACAACATTATTTTCAAGTTTTAAACCCCCGGATGTAACATTCGAGTTTTATTGCTTTACGCCCGGAGTAAAAACCCTCGTCTTCTTTTTATCCTCATTGTTCTTTGTGAACGGACGCGCAAGCCTTGTGTTCAAGTTATAAATCTTAGATTTTGTCAGTTTTCCGGATTCTACCTCTTTGTTCTGTGTTTTTGTTGTGTACATTTTTTTTTGTTTTTTTTTTGCCGAAAAACGAAATAAACTGGGACAACGATATTGCCATCCAAGTTTTATCTACGTCTACGTAACGTGCTTGCATAGCATTTTAACAAAGTACTGGTATTTTTTTTACTTTGAAAGAAGAAAAGAAAGTTATTAATATACAATATAAAGATCGTAACAGATATTTTCACTGACTGACAAAGCAAAGTATAATTATAAAGCACGAGAGGTCGTGGTTTACAGTTTGATCGAGTTGTATTCTTGGCTTTCCCCTCCTGCAGGATGAAAAAAATGAAATACCAAAATTGCGACATGGCCGGATAAATATTTGAAGACGGTGAAATGTCACGAAATACCCAAAACTAGCAAACTGAGGCAAGTGAACATGTGTCACTATCTTTTATTGTCACAAACTTTATTCTGGGCTTCGTTTGTCCTTCTGATAACTCTGTAATGTGAAATAAACTATATCTATATCGAATGCATTCTTAATCCAGGCAAATTTTTTATGGAAAAGAGATTACAACTATTGTTATTTCTCCGTTATTACATAGCTGCATTGATGATTCAAATTGAAAAGCTAAAAAAAACATGTAATATCTCGAAATATTTAATTGCTGAGGAAATTTTTCCTCTGATGTCTGGATTGCTAACTTAACAATGACCATTTTTAGCGGACATGGGAAAAACCCCACACTCTTCAATGACAAGGGTGCCCAGTTTGCTCAACTGCTTCAAATTAGGCGTCTCTAATCCTCAAGATGGAAGTACGAATCCTGTGAAGGATGATGATTAAGTGCGGGAGGTCGGTGGATGCCTTGCCTGTGTACGATTGTTTCACATAGACAATTTTATACAATTTAGTATTACCAGATTCTCGGTAATGGATATTCAAATCATCTACTAATATATCATGAAACATATGCTGAATTCCCTTCTGATGGGACCCATTTTTTCAGAGGTCTGAGTAGCAGATTATCTGGCATTCTGCCATTCTTCATGACATAACATTTAATGAGGTTTTAACTTCAATACAGCGGTACCCAACATTTCACAATATACCAACAAAAAAGTTTAATTTTAGATGACGCTTTTTCCATACAACCAATGAAACATAACCAACACCTTTATATTAAGACATCAACTGAAGGCAAATCTTTAGCTGAAGGTAACATGCTATTAGAACTAGTCTGTTGGACACTTCTTAATTTTTCAATAGCTTCGATAGAGTTTTGAGCAAAAAGCACTTTCATTTCTTCTTGACTTATTGTTTCATATTTTAAAAGCGCTTTTGCGAGTAGTTTGTGTTGTGAATTGTATTTGGTTAGAATTTCTTTCGCTTTATTGTATGAGTTAGTTAGAATCTTATTTACTTCATTTTCTATTATCCGCTTATTCTCAGGGCTTACATTGTCATAGTCGTATGCAACAAAGCCCAAAGTTTCCGACATACCAAAGCTACAGACAAGTTCATATGCGTGTTTTGTTGCAACATCCAAATCATTTGACGCTCCAGTGGTGACATGGTCTTTGCCAGAGAGTATTTCTTCCGCAATTCTACCGCCCATCAAGATATCAATTTGCGCATGAATTTTCGCATTTGTGAAACTCACTTCATCTTCTTGTCTTGGAATAAAAGATGTGTGACCCAATGATCTTCCACGTTGTCCAATCGTTATTTTGAAAATGGGCATGGAATTTGGGGTATGAAAAGCAACAAGTGCATGTCCAGCTTCATGAAAGGCTGTGTTGAGTAATTCCTTTTCAGTCCTTATTCTGCTTTTCAACTCCGGACCCAATCTGAGTTTGTTCAATGAATATTCTAAATCCGCCATTTCAACAAACTGCTTTCGTAATTGAGCAGCATGGAGAGCAGCTTGATTGACTAAGTTTGACAAATCTGCACCTGTCATTCCACCCGTTAGGCAGGCAATTCTATCAAGATCAAGATCACTGCCATGAACAGTTTTTTTCAGGTACAACTCCAGGATATCTTTTCGTCCTTTGATATCTGGTGGCATTACATTGATCTCGCTATCAAATCGTCCAGGCCGAGTAAGGGCTTTATCTAAAACTTTTCCCATATTAGTAGCACCAAGTACAATGACACCTTCTTTGTTCCCGAAGCCGTCTAGTTCTTGAAGAAGCTGGTTGATAGTTTGTCGTGCATACGGTTGTAATGGTGACGATGTTCTAGTGCTGCCACAAGCATCTATTTCATCAATGAATATGATACAAGGAGCGTTTTCTCTTGCTTCAGCAAAGAGACCTCGTATTCTGGCACTGCCAACACCAACAAACATTTCATCAAACTCAGACCCAGAAGCATAGTAAAATGGAACACCAGCTTCACCAGCGATTGCTCTTGCAAGCAATGTCTTTCCTGTTCCAGGGGGGCCTACAAGTAACATTCCCTTCGGAAGTTTCCCACCAAGACTTGTGAAACGATCAGGATCTTTCAAGAATTCGACAACTTCCTGTAACTCCTGTTTAACTTCATCAATGCCTTTTACATCATCGAAAGAAACGTTTGGTATTTCTGCTTTGAAATCAGTTTTTCCAAATGATACAAGTTTTTTTATTGGATTTGCTGATGCAAGAAAAGCAACAACAAGAATAACAACCAGAACTGCACCAACAGTAGCTAACTTAATAACAAACCTTCCCATATTTACAAACTCTTTTTCATTTTTGGAAGTCATGGCTTGTAATCGCAACCCTTCCTGCAAGCCAAGTCTAATAGATATTGCCTCCTTCGAAGTAAGCTTTAATCGCTTTGTCAGGTCTTGCACAGTTTTATTAATTTCCTCTTCAGAAATGCGTTTGTTTGATAACGGTTGTACACCACTTCCCGGCGGAACCATACCACTTTTCACTTTGAAAAGACGAACAAACAAAGCAGGCTGATTACTTTTTGCCTTAAGAAATGTTTTCTTATTATTATTGTCAAATGGCATGACTTTATTTGAAGCACACGAGTGATATAAAACATGACTTGAAGGCTGAGATTTCAAAATATTTCCAGTAATTCCATGTTGTGTGAGTCTTCTGCCAATAAGCACCCAGAACGCCCTTTGCATGGATGTCATTCTAATTTCACAATTGCTAATAGCAGATGTAAATCATTTTAAAAGATAATAATCTGAAATTGAATCCACATTGTTTTAAAATTGTGTTATTATAAAAATTGAATCAATGCAGAAAATACCGGTATTACAGTCACATAGGGATGCACTTATCCTAGTAAGCAGTCATTCTAAAATTCTGATAACAAGTAATTTCATTTCCGATCCTCCTCAAATCATGACTTTGTTGCATAATAGATAGATTAGTATAATCAAATATGAGCAATTTTACTCTATTTGCTCATCTGAAACGCTGAATTTTATATCAAATTTTGAATGCCACTTCCATTTTTATCTCAGAACCACAGATCCTATCGTTTCATTGTACAATTTTTTCACATAGAACAATAGTAAATACAAATTCGGCAGCAATGGGAATTTTGTCTGTCTAACTTACATTCAAAATGAAATTGTGCTTTTCAGACTTTTATGAATCGGTATATTAGATAACACACCAGAGGGTGATAGATTATTCCCACTGCTGTTCGCATCGAAAAACCTTCACCCTGATTCGGAGCTGGTATCTGCACGAGAGGCCGTGGTTCGTCATATGGTTAAGCTGTATTCCCGGCTTTTCTCCCCGCAGGATAAAAATGATATCCTATTCTACTATCTAAATACCTGCAGGATATGAAGACCTCAATCACACATAGTATCGTAAGGTAAAAGATCAGGCAAGCACTCACAGACTAGTAGCATGGCAGACAGCTCCTCAGACACCCGAAGTAAACAGATCCCACCAGAAAAAATTTAGCAAATTAGCAATACTGCATAAAATATCAGTAGCTAGAAGACTTGAATGTCTTTTTTTAAGTGTCTGGTAGCAGATAACTGTAGAAAGGGGTTCAAAATCATCAATACTGCTATCAAATAGCAGTGTTGATGATTTAGAAGCCTTTTTGTCCACTCAAGGTAAACGAAATGAATTTCCCAGACTCCCGAAATAAAACAAGATTCTGTCACCCTGGCCACTCATAAAATGAATGAAGTTTGCACAATGATATACCATGAATGATAAATACTGTTTTTGATTACTTATTTCTTGAGGTAACTAAGTGTTCAAGTCGGTCTGTCCCGGCGATCAAAAAAGCTGTTATTGAGCCTGTTTCCATTTCTGAATATGCTTCCAAATTCAATAAAACATAAATAACAAACAGAAAGGTTCATAAAGACAGAGCACACACGATTAATCTTTCTTTGGGATAGGAGAGAATTTCATTTATTTTTATCTCGTGCCCTATTTTGTACACACTTTGTTTTTGACATGGACTTTTAAAGTTGTTGATTGAGCAAAACCTTTACCACAATTTTTGCATATATATGGCTTTTCCCCAGTGTGAGTCCTTATATGTACTTCTAAAGCATTCTTAAACGTGAATGCCTTCCCACAGAACTCGCAAGAAAATGGTTTTATTCCGGAATGAATCTTTTGATGATGTTCAAGATATCTTTTTTCTGCGAACGACTTTCCACATGCGTCACATGGAAAATGTTTCACATCATTTTTTTCTAAATGATGCAGACTTATATGATATTTCATATTACTTGGCTGTATAAATCTTTTCTTGCAAAATTTGCATTCAAATGGTTTTTCTTTGGTGTGGATACGTTGATGATTCACTAATGCTAAATTTGTTTTGAAAGATTTATTACAGACAACACAAGGAAATGGCCTTTTATCTGAGTGCGTTTTCATATGGCTTCCGAGTGATTCTTTGTCATAGAACATTTTTTGACAAATTATACACTGAACATCCTTAATTCCAATATGCCATCTTTTTACATGATTCAACAGATGACTGGATCGTGTGTACGATTTAGAACAGTGATCGCACTTGTATGGTCTTTCTCCAGAGTGAGTTTTGACATGTTTTTGTTTATCTCCCTTGTCTTTAAACCTTTTTCCGCAAATTTCACAAGGAAACAATCTCACATCTGTATGTCTAAGAAGATGACTTTCAAAGTTATATTTTTGACGAAATGAAGCATTGCATATTGGACACAAAAATGTCCTTTTAATTGAATGACACAACATGTGTCTCTGCAAATCTGGTCTGACTCTGAATGACTTACTACAAAGACTACATGAAAATGATCTTGCATGAATATGAACAACTGCATGCTTTTTCAATCCTTGTGGGTCCACAAATGCTTTTCCACACTCTTCGCATTTGAATAACTTAATGTTAGCATGTCGACGAAGATGTTTTTTAAGATCTCCAGAAGCTGAAAAAGCAAATCCACATACTTCACAAACATGTGGCTTGTAACCAGAGTGCATTCGCATATGAAGATTCTTTCCATAATTACTTCGAAATTGTTTATCGCATAAATCACATTGATATGCATACTGACCAGTGTGTATAAAAGCGTGCGATACCAAACTTCCTTTTTTTGAAAAAGTCTCCGTACAAAATTCACATTTATACCTTTTATCAACCAAATGAATCTGCATGTGAGTACGATAATTTGACCTGCACGATAGGATCTTACCACAAATTTCACATGTTTGTGGAATTTTACGTCTTCGATAAATACGCTTTTTTGGGTAGAAACCTTCAAGAGGAATGTCTGTATTTTTAAATGTTTGGCATATTTGTGAGCTCTCATTTTCTGGTCTTTTTTCACCTGATGCATCTTGCTTTACTAAAACATCGAAGTCATCAAAGATATTATTTATTATCCGATTCTCATCTGGCACTACAAAATTCTCCTTTTCGAAATCTTGTAGTTGTAACTCTTCTTTAATTCTTGGCATGAAATCCAAAGTGTTTATATTATTTATTGTTTTCTTTCCTTGTAAAATAATATTCTTGTTTTCAAAATCTTTTGGTGGGAGATCTTTGATTGTCGGCATAAAATCCAAACTGATTCCTTTACATTCCATCCGCTTCTCATCTTGTAAAATATAACTATTTTTTTCAAAATCTTCTTGTGGTTCTTCTTTAATCTCTGGCATAAAATTTAAAGTTATTCCATCCAAATCATCACAACCCCATGAAAGGTCGAATAAACCAAGTCTTTCAACTTCCATATATATATATATATATATATATATACTGATACAAAATATGCCTACACTGTACATATTGGAGTTTAATATTTTTAAACTGATTAAGTACTGATTATACTGCACAGTGTATAATGTACCCTAACCCAGAGGTTCTTAAACTTCAAGCACCACCTCTCTGACGCTAGAGACTACCTAACTGCTACCGGTACGGTACCGGTAACAGTTAATCCTCATAATTTGTGCTCACCTATATCCCAATGTTGAGGAAATTAGAACATAACAGTCCGATTCATATTTAAGTTATCGGTACGTCTTATTCTGTACAGTGTATTTTGTCAATGCAGAATCAGGAAATGGTGAGGGTGCAGGTGTTTTCAGACACCAAAAGCTTTAACTGATATACGGCTCTGTAGAAGACAGAATTCGTTTTCAGGATGTTACTCTGTGGAATTCCTTCCCCCAATACATAAAACTAACTGGTACTAACATGCAATCTAAAAAACGTGTATTTTCACATTTGTTATCCAAGTAATTCAAATTTGTATCATCCATCGAATAGTTAATTTCATTCGCATATTTAATTATTACTCTAGTTTATATACTATTTATCATATAAATTTATTTGCACAATCCTTATTTAAAACATTGTAAAACCTGAAGCCAAGGGGGGCGTCGAATGATTTAAGACGGAATGGTCACTGCGGCCCTCCCTGTCAGTTATGAGAGTGCTCATGTGTACGAGTTGCCACTTTTTGCTTAATGTAACTTGTGCTCACATGATTGGTGAATAAATTCCGTCTGTCTGAACACGTCCCAAATCAGCTTTGCAATCTATCCTAGTTTGTTTCTGCATTGGCCATTGAAGAAAAATCACTTACACACAATAACGACATCCTTTGATAACGAGTTCCTTTATATAAATATTCCTACACCGTTTGCTATTCTTTATAGCCTAGAACGAGATAAGGACATCTAAGACAGAAGTTAGATTGGCAACCTCATTTTTCATGCATGGCTGACGCTACCCATTCAGCATTGTCGAGATTACGATCGCCTCTAACGTTATACACAAATGGAAGAGGCGTTGTTTTGGGTATTCAGCGCTTGGAGCCGTTTTTGATATGGAAATGCATTATTACAGATTCTTTGAATGCGCCAGGGAATATCGGCACGTTATTCTGAAGCTATGTGGCAATTAGTCTCGTATTCGGATAATAGATCAATTCATTTAATTTCACAAAAACTCAAATCCAGTTTATAACTACCCGGAATTAGGTGCCATTAAACATACTTAAAAACGCTTATTTTGCATTTTGCAAACATTTCAAATTAAAACGGCTCCAAATGCCGACTATCCTCCAAAACAACGGCCCTTCTATTTGCGTATAACGTAAGAGACGCAGCACCCTCTTGAATAGATCGCCTCATGGAGCAAAGCTCTGTGACTTCGGCCACTCATACTGTATAAGTGAGCAGGGTTATATGAGCTTTTCGGTCGGTTCGAGCCCTTTAAAGTCACTGCATCTTGGGTTGATTAACAAGCCGAACTTGTTGGGACCGGTCCCCGAGATAATCAACTTACGATGCTACACGATGACCAAATCAGAAATAATATATTCTCAAGCATGCACTTATCGACCGCGTCTAGTCGACGCGATCCATCAGTGAGTGACCCATGCTTAACCGAAGATACTCCGTTCAAATTTGTATCGGGAACTATACCAGGCTACCACACCTACCTCACAGCTACTGTTTCTTGCGTCCAATGCATACACTAATCCGCGTATTATTCACCAAAAGGGACAAACAACCCCTACACTGAGACATAACGGAAGTCGAAGGACTTCGTCCATCCGTCTAACAGGAAAGGAACTATTGGCTACTTTAATCATCTTATAAATGGACATGATTACTATTCTGGCGAACTTTTATTACATCCATTGCATGTTATATTTTCACAAGTAACAAAAATGAGCTGTGTGTTTGTTGTTAAAGATTCTATAATAAATTTTGTTGTTTTCCTTTTGAAAACAATCGATTCTATTATCAAGTTTGCTGCAATATTTCATGGAATGCGCGTGGATAGGTATAAAGCGATACAGGGAAACTTGCTGCGTGCAAACGTATCATTTTTATTTTTCAATATCTTAACATTCTTAATGTTTACTCTTGTTTTTGCGCATGACTCAACGAAAATGACAAAATATTAGCTGAGTAAGTTAAACAAGGCTGTAAAAAGATCTGGGCAATTATTCAGTTCGCGATTCATCATAACCAAAACTTAAAAAGTTGCAAAATCGAAATAGAACCCCACTCCCTCCTCCATTTTGTCGGTCGTGCGAAGCATAAATGCACTATTTCACTTATGACCTTTCCAGCCGAGCAAATGCATACTCAATCCAAAGTTTCATTGTATCAAGCATGGGCCAGAGATAGACTGCGCCTCTACGTTTCGATCCATCCGTAATTTACACTTAACAAAAAGCGTATAGACAATAGATATTTAGCAGAATCAGGCATATGCGGACAAGTAAAACATAACGTACTAAAAAAATTCGTTCCGTCCGTCTTATATAGGTAGTCCATCTGTTGTAAATCCCTGGATTTCTAAATGTCAGACCATTTTAGCCCTACTGTAGGCACGGGCTCCAGAATAGTCTTAAAGTATGCCCTGCGTGTCGTAAGAGGCGACTAAAAGGAAGCCAAGTAGTGGTTCTACCATCTCCCAAGGCAGATACCACTCAATACACTTTAACATGTCGGTCAGTCCTGTTTTGGGTGTTTCCCGTTTAGAGTGCAGTGGCTGGTAATACATCTCGTAGAAGTTCTTTGCTATTAAGTGGCCGTTAGTTGGTGACTTAGATTCTGCTTCCGGCCTTGCTCAGAGTGAATTTCAATAAAACATAATAAAAAAAATTATTTTTTCGTTATGATAGGTCAATATTTTGCAAATCAAATAATACAGTGTTAGAATTATTTGTCATGGACATTAATTTTCTTTTGTCGAAACTCAACCTTGGCAAGGCCGGAAGTAGGGCGGAAAAAGCCGACTAATGATTACGCAAGCGATAAAGAGCCACTAAAAAATGTAGTATCATCAACTGCAGTCTAAGCGAATAATACCCCATTAAAAACTGAACCGTCACAATCAAGTGCATTGCGTGAACTAACATTCCCTTGTTTCCTTTTAGACACGCAGGAAATACGTAAACTATGGCTATTCTGAAGTCGCATCTGTAGGTACGGCTGGGCAAAACCGAATCATTTAGCATTCAAGTCTATTGGGAAAATTTGCAAGTAAATTTGCTGTCAAATACATAGATTTTATAGCTTACTTGTCTCAGCGTATCCAAATAACGATCATGACAGAATCGGCCATGCCTCGTACACCCGAAACACAAGGATATATATATACACTATCCACCAAGGAGAATGATAAAAACGACAACAACTGACCAATAAGCATCATATTTATATTAACAGCACGTTGTGTTTGTGTTCCACACTGTATCAAAGATGCCGTAAAATCGCTGTCGTTTGTCAATAACTATACTGAATGATATTGAAACTAAAACTATCAAATCGAATTTTCTGACCAAGAATGTGCAGTGGCTGCAGCGCATTTCATCAACATTCCATATTTGGCATAGGCGACTTCATTACGTGGAAAATCGCTATTGGCACAAATGAATAGTAATGTTAGTGCACTTTTGTTACTGTGCGCATAATGCTTTTTGAACACAATTGTTTAGAGGAAAAAGAAACATCATTTGGTAGCACTCATTAGTACGATCTATGATAGGATTCCATTTTAATGCTGTAGATGAGGAAGGTCGCGATTACGACGAACCGTATGACAAACCACGGCCTAGTTGAACAGATTACCGGTTATTAGAGTCCAAGCAAAAATTTGCTTAAGTATTTTAGAGTATTTGGCATTTTTTCAACGGACGCGATCCCGCTCAATGACGATGTTAACAAGCTATCCTTGAATGCGAGGTTAATCAATTAAATTTAATATATAAACGAGCGCTTCATACACTTTTAAGCCAAATTTGATAAAAACCTTAGTTACGCGCTTATGGAAGGGCATTCGACTGATATCGTTTTTACCAAGGCCAGGAGCAGAGTCCAAAAGGACCCAACGAACGACAACGCAAATGAAAAGCCTATAAAGAAGGTTCGGCATTTTCCTACTCAGAGTGCTGTTACTGGCACCACATTCTTCATAGCCTTTTCATTTTGGATGTCGTTCGTTCGCTTCTTTTGGGCGCTGCTCTCGGCCTTGCTAAAAGCAATCTTCAATTAAAAGCCTTTTCACCTGCGCGCTAGATCGTGCTGAGAACATGTGCGCTTTATAAACCTAACGATGTTCCTTTTTTATCTAAAAAATTTCCAATTGGTTTTATTATCGCTCAGGGAACAGGGAAGATATCACGCAATGCACTTTATTATGATGGTTGAGTACTGCTTGCGGTGTTATTTGAATAGAGTGCAGTTGGAGATACTAAATTTTGTAATTTCTCTTTATGGTTTGCGTAGTCGATAGTTGACTTTTTTCGCCCTGCTTCCGACCTTGCTTAGAGCAAGACCAGAAGCAGTGCCTAGTAGGAACCGACTAACGGCCACTTAATGCAAAGAGCTACTAAAAGATGTAGTACTAGCAACTGCACTCTGAGCGGGAAACATTCCAAACGGAACTAAGCCGACAGGGGAAAGTGCAGTGAGTGGTGTCTGACCTGGGCGACGGTAGAAACACTACCACTTCTTTGCTTCCTTTTAGTCGCCTTTTACGACACGTAGGAAATACGTTAGGACTATATTCTAAGGCCCGTACCTACAGTAGGGCTAAAATGGTCTGACATTTAGGAATCCAGGGCTTTACAAGAAATGGACTACCTATATTTCACGTCATAAGTGAAATACTGCATTTATGATTCGCACGAACGACAAAATGTAGGAGAGAGTGGGGTTCTATTTCGATTTTTCTGACAAGTTCTGGCCATGATGAGTTGCGAACTAAATATTTTTCAATTTTTTTTACGGTTTTGTTCATCTTGTTCAGCTATTATTTCGTCATTTTCTTTGGTTCGTGTGCAAAAAAAAAAAACGAGTAAATATTAAGAATGTAAAGATATTGAAAAATGATACATTTACACGCCACAAGCGTCCCTGTATTGCCCTGTACCTAACCATACTCATTCCATGAAAATATTACTCTGAACGTGATAATAAGATCGATTGTTTTCAAAAGGAAAACAACAAAATTTATTATAGAATATTTCACAACAAACACACAGCTTATTTTTGTTAGTTGCAAAATTTTATAACATGCATTTGATATAATATAAGTTTGGGAGAATAATATTCAAGTCCATTTATATGATGATTACACAGAGGTTATAGTTCCGTTCCTGTTGGACGGATGGCCGATGTCCTTCGTCTTGCGTTACGTCTCAGTACAGGGGTTGTTTGACCTGTTTGATAAATAATACGAGGATTAGTTAATATACACAAATGCTGATATATTCGTTAAATGTCAGAAATGTCGGATCGCACCGTAGAGGCGCAGTCTATCTCTGGCCCATGCTTGATACAACTCAATTTCAGATTGGGTATACATTTGCTCGACACGACTTTAAAGTTCTGACTGTTTAATTTGTTTTCTTTTTATCGTGTGATTTCGCTAGTGTAACAATGCGCGCGCATTTCTTTACGTGTTTCAATGCAATCAAATGGTTCACTACATTTAAGTAAACGGAAATTGCTTAGTCTCGTCGCTTAGATTTGCGCTTTGCATTCATTTGACTAAAGTTTTAACGCCAAAGCACAGAGACATGTACTGCGTTTTTGTTTAATTCACTACCCAAGTTATTACACCCTGAGTTGAGTGGTGCGAAAGGAATAATGAGCCGTGTTTGCCGGGAAACAAACCCGAGATCTTCAAAAGATGTACCCCTCCTCAATTGCCCGGAAAAATCGATATCATAGTATTATTCCAATACCACTAAAGAAAGTTACCGTCAAAATGAGGCAGTTACGCAGCTATTCGCAGCACCCACAATATAAGAATTCCATAATTTACCTAATATGAAATCCTATATTGCCAAGCATGTGTCACTGATAAGCCGCGCCGCGACGATGGAGACATTTTTGCGGATTGCGGGAGCATTTTTATATTTTGAAAATACATTTTTTCAGAATTGGAACCGAATAGTCGTAATGGCAAATGCTCACAATGAGAACCGAATATTTCAAATACACATATTAAAATACACATCCTTGTTGTTAACGATAAAGAAACGACAACTAAAGACTTACTGAGTACGCCGACCATTTCACTGGCACACATCAACCAAATCATCAATATAAGTAGAACGACCATTTTCTTGAAGATCTTCGAAAATACGTCTGCAGTCATGTTATATAGATATAATTTTTGTGACTCGAATAATCTCGCCCAATATATATTCCTAACACCTTTTATTCAACCGGAAGTTAATATATCTTAAATGCACAGAATTATTGAGATTAGCTCATTATTCCACAACGATCCTTAACTCTATCGTAACCAAGGCTGGCAGTACGGTACGGTACGGTACGAAGTTCGGTACGGTACGATTGAATTTTCCGGTACGATAGTACGGTACGATTCATTTTTCAATTTTCGTACTTGGTACGGTACGGTACGAAGTTCGGTATTTATTTCGTACCGTACCGTACTCTTTTTCGTACCTTCGCATTACACTTTATTTTTCTCAAATGAATTCAAAAAAATAATTTCATTTAACATCTATGCCGTTTCATAACAGGGCGCTGATAATATAAATTGCGTCTATCAAAGAATTTTAAAACTAAAGGGAAATTTTAAAATTATTGAAAGCGGCGCAGGTATGGTAATAAAAATGCAACGGATTCACTTGGGCTGATTAGATGAGCTATGTCGTATATCGGTTTTACTGCAGTGGCGTAAAAATTTGTGATTGTGTGGAAATACATATAGGCCGCTGATTTATGACGTCTTAATCTGAATGCATTTTCTGTAATAACGAAAGTTGTGATAGCTTTTTTTCATTTAACATCTACGCCGTTTCATAACAGGGCGCTGATAATATAAATTGCGTCTATCAAAGAATTTTAAAACTAAAGGGAAATTTTAAAATTATTGAAAGCGGCGCAGGTATGGTAATAAAAATGCAACGGATTCACTTGAGCTGATTAGATGAGCTATGTCGTATATCGGTTTTACTGCAGCGGCGTAAAAATTTGTGATTGCGTGGAAATACATATAGACCGCTGATTTATGACGTCTTAATCTGAATGCATTTTCTGTAATAAAGAAAGTTGTGATAGCCCAATTAAAATCGAGAAGATAAGCAGCATTCACAATATTAAAAATCACGATGTAGTTTCTGAATATATCGTTAGCATCGCCGATGTGCTTTGACCTGTTTTTATTTAAAATTCACAATGGCAAAGGAAGCACTGCCCGAATATGCCGACTACAACGGCGGATCCAGAAAATAATTTAGGGATAGCACATTTTTTTCAACATGCAAACATAGGCTTTCAAATTTAAAAAAAGACCAGGGTGCCGGAGGCGCGCAAGATTTTATCGAGAACGAAACAAAAATACATGTTTTAAGAGTGAAATAAACATTACCAGACAGGAAAATGCATCTTCGCGCCGGAAGCTCGCTGAAATTTTTGTAAAATTGAATAAAAATTCTAACTTTAAAAGCTAAATGCTACGAAATATACAAAATTAATCGGGGAAAATATTGCGCAACGCAGGCGTGCGGAAATTTTATGGAAATTAAATTAAAAACTCTCTCCCCCTCACCAACTAAGTTAACCAGTAACCAACGCTATTATGTTTTGTTTGTACTCTGACACTTAGAATTATCAGAGCAGAAACATCAGAATGTAAAGATATATATAAGCTGCGCAATGTGAACAATGATATTGGGGTGACATATGCTTAGTTACGCCCATGTTTTACTGTCCTGGATTTTAAACCAGATAGCATAAAACTGCATCACTTTATAGTAAGATGTTGGTACGTTTCTTGCGGTGGCCAGATCTTACAAATAAAGCTTATATGGACATTGGTAGTTGGTACGGTACGAAATTGCTGCCCAGCGAATCGTACCTGTTTTCGCACTGGTACGAAATTTAGTACGATAAATGAAAAATATTAATCGAACTTAATTTCGTACTGGTACGAAGTTCGGTACGATGTACGAAAAAAATAATATCGTACGGTACGGTACGAAAAATTTTCGAAAGGTACGGTACGAAGTTCGGTACGAAATTATTTTGCTGGTTCGAAGTACGATAAAAATTTCGTACCGTACCGTACTGCCACCCTTGATCGTAACCTAGGTTTCGGTTACACTAGGTAAAGTATTACTAGGCGACTAGTCTACCTTTCAAAAATAGGTCGTACCTCGATTAACCAGGTTACATGGTTTATCATGGTTTAACTGCATTTAAGTCATTTTGATAGATTTACAGATTCAATTCACCAAATTGTCCATTTCATTTTTTAGGGAGAATTACATGACTTACCAACCATTTTTTCTATATTGGTACCTAGGTTTTGAACCCGATCGAAAACTAGGTAAATTTACCTCTTATACTCTATAAATTTACTAAATAAAACTTCAACCATAAAACGACGCTAAAGCACGACCTACCAGTGGATCATTCTTATAAAATAAAATTCCTGATTGGGAAAGTATAAGATATAGTTCCCGAATAAATTTTCGTATGTTTATACCCAACTGTTTACGCTACGTCTGGATAAAAGATTTAAATATATATATCAATCAATCATTTTTCGTTTTTGTTTCCTGATCAAACACTTGTTGTTGGGCAACTTTTATTTATATTTGTTATAACCTAATGACGCAATATTTATATTATCTTTTTCTTTCGTGAAAAAATGTCTTTTTGTATAATTAACTATCGATGTTTTACGTCAGTAGCGCTTACTATTAATTTACTCAGTGGATGGAATTATGTTCAGAATTCTGTGCAATTGGCTTTTGCTATGAATTGAAAAATTCTGCTGGTGAATTAGTGACATCATAGTTAGTGGCACAGCCGCATTTTTGTCTTGGATTTTAGCTTTGGGTTACCTCTAAAAACACAAAAACGGTTCGAGTACACCTATAAATTGTTTTGCTGTAATGCTACAGTCATATTCCCGCAGAACCTAAACCTGCGGAACAAAATGAACACACTCCGTTAGTTTGCCCAGTAAACCCAATCAGTTTCCTTTAGAGCTGGGCTAAACCAAAATCATTTGCAACTCGATACCGATAATTTTTTCGAGTCACAAATCACGAATCACAATTTCATATCACATGTATTTTGTTTCTGTCAATTTGCCCTGGTTATTCACACTCTATCTTCCAGATGTTGTCAAAATATGATAATACTATCTTAATTTGCACAAATTTGTTCCCGATTTTCATCGTATTTGAATAGTTTATGATACGAATCGGTCCAGATCACCGAATTGAAATGCCGAGACTTAGTTGAGCTTCCGAATAATATACGCATGTACGCACAGTGATGCGATAGCATAAAACGGACGGACTTTGATATCACTGCATGTAAGTAAACGGAGATTGCTTAGTCTCGTCGCTTAGATTTGCGCTTTGCATGTATGTGACTATAGTTTTAACGCCAAAGCACAGAGACATGTACTGCATTTTTGTTTAATTCATTACCCAAGTTATTACACCCTGAATTGAGTGGTGCGAAAGGAATAATGAGCCGTGTTTGCCGGGAAACAAACCCGAGATCTTCAAACGATGATGCTAACTTTATAGCCACTTGACCATCGCGACAACGAAACGTTGCTACCTCGAAAATTGGGCTGGGAAAACCGAATCCTTTGGAATTCGAATCTGATTCGAATAATTTTTTCGAATCGGATCGAATCGTTGATTTCATAAAATTAACGAATATCCCATTTTCCTATTACTATTATGATCTTCATTATGAAGCTTGTTTTGAATTTGACCAAAATCTTTGTATTTTGTCGTTAAAAATAAAAAAAAAATTAACTTCATTTAGCATGTTTTTGTCACTATGAACAGTTCACAATTGATTCAAATATTAATCTGTACTTGGTATCGATTCGAATCGCCGAATCGAATTGCCCAGTTCTACTCGAAAACAAAAAAGCAAGTTGAGCATAGGTGCTAATAAAGTTAAATCTCACTACCTTATCCTCAAGCATGAGGCACAGATAGATTACGCCTCGTCGGCGCGTTCCTCAGTGACCCATGCTGAACAAAGCGTGTTTTGGAGGATTCCTTCTGACTTTGTAAAGCACTGCAAGATAGATTAGATAGATAGATTTACAGATTCAATTCATCAAATTGTCCATTTCATTTTTTAGGGAGAATTACATGATTTACCGACCTTTTTTTGTATGGGTACCTAGATTTTGAACCCGATCGAAAACTAGGTAAATTTACCTCTTATACTCTATAAATTTACTGAATAAAACTTCAACCATAAAACGACGCTGAAGCACGACCTACCAGTGGATCATTCTTATAAAATAAAATTTCTGATTTGGAAAGTAAAAGAAAGAGTTCTCGAATAAATTCCCTTATGTTTATACCAAACTCTTTACGCTACGTTTGGATAAAAGATTTAAATATATATAACAATCAATCATTTTCGTTTTTGTTTCCTTATCAAACACTTGTTGTTGGACAACCTCTTCCTTTTAATCATATTTGTTATAACTTTATGACGCAATATTTATGTTATCTTTTTCTTTTGTAAAAAAATGTCTTTTTGTATAATTAACCATCAATGCTTTACGTCAGTAGCGCTTACTATTAATTTACTTAGTGGATTGAAATATGTCTTGAATTCTGTGCAATTGGCTTCGGCTATACATTGAAAAATACTGCGGCGAATTCATGACGTCAAAGTGAGCGCCACAGACGCATTTTTTGTCTTGGCTTTTAGCTTTGGGTTACCTCTGAAAAAACAAAATGGTTCGAATACAGGTATAAATTGTTTCGAGGTAATGCTATAGTCACATTCCCGCAGAACGCAAATCTGCGCAACAAAATGAACACACTCCGTTAGCATGTCTAGTAAACCCGTTCAGTTTCCTTTAGATCTGGGCCAAGCTAAAATTTTTTGCAACTCGATACCGATAATTTTTTCGAATCAGACGAATCACAAAATTTCATTTCACATGCATTTTATTTCTGTCAATTTGCTCTGAATATTCACACCTTATCTTCCAGAAAAGATGTTCTCGTTTTAATGTCAAATTACGATATTACTACGTCAATTTAAACCCGATTTACAACTGATTTGAATAATGTATGCTACGAATCGGTTCAGATCGCCGAATTGAATTGCTGAGCCCTAGTTGCACTGCAAAAAATATACGCCCACATGCACAGTGATGCGCTAGCGTAAAACACAGTGTAAAAATGAACAATCTTAGAAAAAAAACGCAGTCTAGGAAAACGTGTATTGCGGCCTTTGACCATGAGGAAATTGTGTCCGAAAAAGTTCCGACGGACTTTGATATTTAGCGAATCAACGGAACTTATCGAAGTTTTCGTGAACACCTGAAGAAACATGACCAAAAACGCTCTTTACAATATTTTGTAAATTAGGTGTGAGTACCGTGCAGGCGCGTTCCATCCGTGACCAATATTTATTGATATAAAATATCATAAGAAACGGCTATAATAGTCACATTTACAACACTTTGGTTTATTCGTATAATATCGATAGCGTCGCAAGGTAGAAGGAAGGAGAGTCCGTAAATATTTATTTTGCGACGAGGCGTCGTTTGGCGCTTTTTGATGTAGGCTATTCATAAAATTGCCTTCAGTAAAATTGTTGAGTAATCAGAAATGACTTTCGTATAAAAAATATTACTTTACAGAAAAATTACAGAAAATGATTCCAGGTGTGCGTCATATTTCCAAATACTTTGGGATGTTCCAAATCCTCGCAATCGGGAAATAGATTCCCCGTCAAACTAGCTGCTACTTTCATTCTTGTGCAACATTTATAAACTAGAATAATTTAGATTGATGAACCAGATTATTGCAAATATCTGGAGCAACATCGTTCATCTTGTGGTCAACATAAAACGTGAAAGAAAGATGGAAGTTGAAGTATCCACTATTTTGAGAAAATCCATTGTGCTGGTCGTAATCATTTTATGGCTGCCTGCACTATTGGAAGCTAGTCGACGGGAGTGATATTTTTTATGTTTTGTGAGGCTTGACCATTAACGTAATTAGGAAGGGTGGCATGGTACCGATAAAAAACCAGTTACCGACAAAAATGAGGAATAGCCTCTATCAAGTGCTTGAAACGTAAAAAAATCTCGCGAAGTTATTGTTACTACAGGACTCAATCTTCCTCTTTAATTTCCGTTGTAATTATATTAACATTTATTCACCCATTTCCATTCTTAGGCAGAAGATCGGGGAGATCGGGGTGAAATCAATGCAAAGAGCCTTCACTTGGGAGTGTCCGTAATCCAGATGATCGAATAATAATAATATATTCAAGTTCTCGAGTGTGTGTAATTTGTTTGATAAATGTAATCATGGACCATGGCGTGTGTTCCACAAGACAACTACCTTTTATTGGTTATGTACAGATTGATAATATAACGTTCTCAACATGCACCTTTCTTGCGCTCATTGCCCTGTTATAAAAATGGTCCTTTTCCAATCTCAGTGGAATCAGGAATTTGGATTCGTCATTTTTTATCCTTAGATCGAATATATACGCGGTGGTAGTTTTAATGGAGGTTTTCTGATAAGATTTTTACTAATTTCTTCCTTTCGCTTCTTTGCTTAATTTTCCCATACCTGTCACGAGTTATAACTGAGGAAAGTTTGAGAATATTTCCAATCAGAAACTTAGTTTCGTCAAGTATGAGTCTTGGGTGGACCGCTCCATGGTGGCGGGATATATCAGTGACCCATAGGTGATACTTATTTTTGTCCCGCCTGGACGTATCGATATTATATATTCTAGTTCAAACTATGTTTCAAAATAAATTTATAAAAGTGCGTTCTAAAAATTTCGTCAGTCGAATCATCGCTTTCTGAGTATATTAAACTCATAATTCAAACCACATCTCAGTTTCCCCACTTCAGACAATCCATTTGGATTGGAAAATAATAAAATTGTGTAGTAAATGATAATGTTGAAAATTTTATTAAAATATCTCTTAAATAGTCAGTATTTTTGCTAAATAATCAGAAACAAAACTGCATCGATCAGAAATGTCATGCTTTTTGGGCACGGTGACCTATATTCAGAACATTTCCGCCGCAGGTTAAGGGTTCCTGATGGGGGGGGGGAGTTCAGCAAACCCTCACACAACACTCAAGCTATAGGCTAGGTAGATTTCGTAGGCTGGACCGAACCAAAAATCTCATATTTTTCCATCAACGTAACCATACTTGCTTTTAAGTGACAACTGGTATTAGGGTATTAACCAGGTCAATCCAATTACGGTAAATGACTGAACATGAAAAGAAACGGAGACATATAAATATTCTTTAAAAGTTTATATCATGCAACCACAATTCGAGACTATACGCGTGAGTCACGACTTCTCGTGTAACTGCTAGTTCCAAATCGGTTCGTCAGGCCTTGATATTCGAATCTCGTGAAGGATGATGCGATAGGTCTGCTGGACACCTCCGCCAGTGCACGTTGGTTTACGCAAGGACTGCTTACGGCTTCCTCCATCGACCATGCCCAGGGAAAATTAGTAAAATCTTGAGCCATAACCTTTATCCCCGATTCGAAACTGGTGTCTGCACGAGGTGTCGTGATTCACCTTATGATTTAGCCATATGCCCAACTTTCCTCCCCGCAGGATAAGAATAAAATCTTCCTTTCTTCGTTTTCCTTCGCAGATATATCAGTCAGAAATTACGAAAATATGCTAGATAAACCTTTAACTCGCTGTTGAATAATAATTCAAAACATGTTCATCCCCTTATCAGCCCTTGTTTGAGTACCAACTAGGCTGTGTCTACGTCACACGTAGTATTGTTAAATTAGTAGCAAGAAACCCAAAAGTTCGTGGCTGCATTGATTTTGGCCATTGGGCCGCAGTCAGAAAAAAATACTCTATATGTTATAGTAAGCTTGATTGATTGATAATAAGTTATCAAAATTAAATCTTGAATATACTGATCGAGTTGAACAAAATTGAATTTATTTTTAGTAATCTCGCTCAGACATATCTTATTATTCACCCAATTCGCGACATTGTTTGACAAAATGGTCTACAGACGGCATTTTCGTATTTCTACACAAATGGTCAATTATTCTTAATTTTAATGATAAAGCATATGATTAATGCCCAGACCTTGGCGATTTGCAAATATTTGGCTAGTGTCTATACTCGTTTCTTAAAGGATATTCTGTATCTTCGCAAGATTTGTATATATATAATAAGTGTTTTGTAATTAGACACATCCCACAAACAGAACCTAAGCCAACAAAATGATCACAGCATTTTATCATTACACACAAAGTAAACTTCGCCAGTAAGGGCATTTCGAGCAAGAAATATCGAATATTTGCAATACATACTTAAACAAATACATTACCTATATAAGATATTGATAAGTTTTACAAGATTTTGACACCCCCCAAGGCCCCAACCGTCTCTCTTTCAAAGTTCTAAATACGCTACTATAGTCATAGAAAGCTTAGAAGCTTCCATTTACTCTTTTGAGCATTGGAGTTTTTCTTTAAACCATTAATTACACTTTGATGTTTCACTACTTCAGCTTTTAACTTGATATTTTCTTCTATTTCCGTTCCCAACATTTTCTCCGATTGTTCGAGTTTTTCTTTAGCGCTTGAAAGCTCTAAATCTTTTATTTTCATGTCAAACTTGAGATTGACCTGCAGAAAGTCAAAGAAAAGGGATACAGTAATCGATCAGTGGGGTATATAGAATGATGACAAGTGGGGTGGGTAAAGTTTGAAAGGGTTTTAAAGTGAAATTGCAATGTCATAATTGGCGCCACAGGTAAAAAAAATGGTTTAAAAATGAGATTCTTATTGTATATCTCCATGAAACAGTCGGATAATTTTTTTTTTGGAAAATTTTTTTGAAAAAAAATGTGATCTTATGGTCTAAATGGAATGAACGCGCGAAAATTTTTTAGATTTTCCATGTTTTAGAACACTTAAAAGGCCTATCTACGATGGGTATGCGCCATCTATCAGCAACAAGTTGAGAAAATTCGAGAATTTGTGCCATACTATTTTATTTTTACATATAGTCCCGGTTCGAATTATTTTGAGCCCTGTACTGACAGCCAAATCGATCGGCCCGTGTCGCGTATGCATAATGTGACTTTCGAACCACTGTTGCCGCATGTATTCGGGTAACACAAAGCAGATGCGAGGGTCGCAGTTGGCACAAGCATCTTATGTTGTGCATAGTAGCTGGGAACACCCTATTGCTCCAGCTACCGATGTATGACCAATGAGTGCTTTTAAATTGCGCAAAAAGAGCCTTCTCGTTAAAAAGTGTCTGACCCTTGTTTCACGTATTTTGGCTCTGTCTCATATCTTGTCGCGTCATTATCATATTTGATATGTATAGGAATAAAAAATCCTTATTTTGCACTTTTATTCACCACCATATATATTGAATTTTGCCTACAGAGCAGTCGCTGGTTTTGTGTCCCGGTCAGAAACTTTATTTTGTCAGACATGAGCCACAGATGGACCGCCTCTTGTCGGTGCGATCCAAAAGTGACCCATACTCAGCAAAAGATGTTGCGATGGATTTTTTTCGATAGGTGTAGGTTTTTACATATCGATGCTTCCTCCACATACCGTTCTAACCTCGATCTGAATTGAATTTATGGAATTAGCCACCAATAGTTAGTGATAATCTGTGATTTTGTGAAAACACATACCCAACAATTTTATACAAAAATCATGAACCATATATCCTGAAATTTCATACACAAACCTCTGATTTATTGAGTTCATCAACCCGTTCCCGACATCTTTCAAGTCTCACTTCCAAACTGGCATTTTTCTCTTTCTCTTGATTTATTTCTTGTCTGAGTTTGTCACCTCGTTCTAGGGCCATTTTTAAATTCACTTTTTCTTCTCTCAATTCGTTTTTTAAAAGTTTAATTTCTTCAGTTCTAGGATCAGACATTAACCCCACTCCCTTCAATGCGCCTTCAACGGCGTCCTTGGCGGCGACCGCGCCTTTCACAACGTCCATTATTTTGTTAATATAGATAAATCTAGGACATTGCTAACTATTGGCCGATCCTTAAAAGCAAATAAAAAACATTTATAATGTGCAAAATTCAAAGAAATATGTAGCGCTGTCATAATTAGCGATTTAAACGTTTAAATCAACAGTCAGCCCTGCTCGAATTAATCATTCGTATTTCCATGTTTGTTCAATAGTTCATTTCTCAATCAAACAACAATACAATTTTTTTCACCGAAATTCACTCTGAGGCCAGGCCAGAAGCAGTGCCTAGAAGGAACAGACTATCGGCCACCTAATAGTAGAGAGCTGCTAAAAGATTCAGTACATTTTTGTTTTTTGTCAAGTGCACGCGGCAGAATTCATTAGAGGATAATACTCAAACATTAAAAACAGGGGATTGAATATATTCGCCTTCAGTAATATCTTTTTTACGTTTTTATTGTGTTCATATCACCTCAATCTGAAATTTTATTTTCTCAAGCATGCGCCACAGATGGACCGTGTCGTCTATATTATCCATCACTAACACAAGTTTCAGGAAAGACGTTGCGATAAAAATTTTCATATTGAGACTAGCTAGCTCTGTGGCGCCGAAACCGAATTAGGAAATTTACGCTAAAACATATCTTGTCGAGTATGGATCGCGCCGTCAAGGTGTGGACCATTCACGGCCCCAGTCACAAAAGGAAAGATCTGCTTGATAAGACAGAGTAGAGTGCAAAACTTTCCCAAACTTTCCGATTTGTTATCTAGAAGCGTCAATTACCTGCCGCCCCTGGTTTGACAAAATATGCTGATAGCTACAAAAAGCAATCGATAATCAAATTAATAAGCTAACCCCAATGATAATATTGTCGCTAGTACCGGTATAATATAATGTTAACGTAGACACTGTGTATAAATCAATAAAACCATGGCCTTATACGTCGGGACGCCAATACATACGCGCGTTTGTCATTCTCGTTTGTTTCTTGCAGTACATTGCGCAAAATACAAGGATAGAAAACAGCGAAGGCAAAAACACACACAAGTTACGCAAGTGTGTAACGCAGCCTTCATCGTTTCCGTCGACGGTCTTTCGATATAAAACCACAATCCGTCTCTAGTGAATTTATTCCTGTATGCCCAATTTACAGCAGAATTCTGATTTCCATCAAATTTTGCAGCGTGTAATGTCACATATATCATGATTAAGGATCAAACAGTATTCGGTATTATCTTTATAAATAAAATAATATTTTAACATTTCAGATGAACGAAGTTGTTTATATTAGTAGCAGTAATAATTTAAGTCAAATTTATCATATATAATGATTTCTCTCCAAAGTCAGTCGTTATAGGAATAATCAGGATAAAGTTTAATGAAGCATTCGAAATTTTCTAGCTATTCTCATACTGACAATTACCTACACAAACAGCTCCCAATAATTAGTTTCTAGGACTAATTTGAGCTAACAATCTACGAATAATACCTGCCATACTAAGTTGTTTAGGCTTCACTATATTCACAGTTATTACTGACACAGAGTCTGTGCCCAATTTTAAAAATTGTTTTGTCAGGCATGAGTCACAGTGAACCGCGCCTCGACGGCGCGATCCATCAGTGATTCAAATTTGACAAAACTTTGCTGTATTTTGCTCATACAAACTAATTGCTTCTGATACCACGGTATCGCATCTCAGATAGGGTCGCACGGTTGTTTGAACGAGCAATCAACAATTGAGCAAACAGAGAAATACGCATGATGAACTCGAGCCGAACTGGCTGTTCAACTAGTTTAAACAATATAGGAACCCAGACGTTTAAATTACCGCCAATTTACCACGAATTGAAATGTGCAAATCACTACCAAATGAAGACACACTCACTAAATGAAAATTGTTCGCGATAGGTCAACGTATTTCGGGGATTGTAGCAGTGAACTGGGCGATGGCAGCGGTGGCAGAAGTAGTCAAACTTTCAGGTTCATGACAAACATCAAAATAGTACGTAGGCCTACTCACTGTCTCTTTGACAGGCCTTATCTTCAAATGCATTAATGTCAACTAATCAGACGGAAAAGCCAAAATTCAATAAAATCTGACCACATTTGATAGCAATAACCGGGAAGGGGTTGAGACAGTGGCATTGTCCTTCGACAGTGGCGAAGCAAGTCTCAGCCAGGATTTTAAAAAACGAATTATTTTGATGAGTTGTCATTCTTTGTTTTGAACTATACTCCCAGTCAGCAGTGATTTACATTTGATTCAAAATAAACGTTTTGAATATTAAATTAAAACAAATTGAACATAAAAAACATGTTTTAAAAAAAACTTGTTTAAAACATCATATTTGCAACCAAATCCTAACCGCGCAGAAGTGAAAACACCTCGAAACCATTCGCCATGGCGCCGAGTGAGGTAACCGGACAAGGTTTTGTTGCGTTTCCAACTAAATCGTGATATTCCAAAGTTTGGAAGGGAACTTCTTCTAGGTGACTGCGCTTTTGAGGTCGTGTTTTAACTGAATATATTTCTAAACTATTTTATTGCGAAGCCATACACCTCGGTACTCGATATTTAAAAGCAAATAAAACAAAGGTGCAAGTGCGTATATAGTCTTCGTTTTACTAAATCGGCGGAGATGTTAGAATTAGATATACGCAAAGAGAATACCTTTACTTCTTCATGTGCAATGGCTGAATACTTTAGCAAACAATTAGTTTTGATACCGACGATCCTTGTACGTTGATTGCTTTCCTGATAACTGTGTAATCTTTATTTATATCGCCTTTTGTGTCGAAAAAAACTATGTCTAAGTTACTCTGTATCAAAGCCCTAGTATATACCTGCTCTGGATGACCGAATTTTAACGTCGGAGGCATAATTTCGACTCTTTGCACCACATATGCAAGGACGCCAACGCGCGACAATAATTATATTGTTCTGCAACCCACAGGTGGCGGAAGAGGTCGAATTTCAAAAAATGTCTGCTAGGCGCTGTTTTTGTTCTCGCCTTATCAGTTCTGGTTGCGTTTGTGCTTTTTCTGTTTTTGTTAACTTGAAGATTGATTTGTTTCGTAGCAAATTAGTCTATTGTATTTTCTTACGCCATTCCTTTTTCTAATAGTAATACCATCTGTCCAATACAATAGCCTAGTGCGTCATTGTTACACTGTACACGTTCCTTCTGTTATCGTTTCTTGGGAGCGGAGGTGAGTCTGGAGACTTGAAAGCGTTTGTCCGTCAAGGAAAATGAAGCAAAGGACGCAAGAGTTTTCTTCACTATGGTGGTTTGTAACTGGGTAACCTTTCAGTTTCAATAATATGGTCCTGTACTCAGTACTGTGTAGCCAAGTCTCGTGCCAGTATGAATAACATGGACGCCGCACTCTCAGTACTCAGTATCACGCCGCCCATCCTCATTCCAAAAAAAGTCAACTTTTAATAAGTATTCTTATTGTGACGTCACAAACGAAAGGAATGCTTACGTTAGTCGTTCCTGGTCAGTTCGTATCAGTATAAAACTCTAGGCTGTAACTATAACAGTATATTAGAAGCGATTGGTCAATTCGTACTGGTACCCTTAGAAAATTGCCGTTGGCCAACATGTACCCTTGTGCAATGTTCGCGAAAACTGATTACCGGCAAACCAGGCAGCATTGAATAAAAAAAAATATTTAAGCTCAATTTTAATGCTTTTTGTGCTGAGACCCTCTGCAATGAGAATTTTTTCAATTTGCCCACCTTGGCATATCATATTAATTAAGTTCTTCAATTCACTACATTCTAGACGATTTCTAGTCTCTCGCAAAGTTTTGCAATATAGCCAAATGTTAGGAGTCATACCAGTATGAAAATAATGCTTTATCAGTGGTGTAAAAGTCTGGGGTTGCCTGTCAATTTGTACCCTGGCCAATTCGAACCAGTATGTTTTCACTGGTTCAATTTATACCACTGCGAATTCAGCAGAAATTTGGCAGAATATAAATAAAACAATTGTGATTTTTTCTACACGCGTAAATGCCTTCCCAAATTCTTTTAGGTTTATGCTAACTCAAAATATACAAGACACACGGTGATATTTGATCGAAATATTATATTAGAAAATTGAATGAAATTGTATCATGGCAAAATATTACCTTTGTAGGATGTAAATAAGGAAATATTCAACTCCGAATATGAGTAGAATAAACGAAATTAGACGATTCAGCCCACAACTTTTCAGATTAAATATAGACATACATTTCGTAAAAACAATAATTAGCTCCAGTAAAAGGGAATAAAGGATATATTCGATTTCGAACATGGGAAAAATTGGCAAGTTCGCTAATTTCGGTGAGTAAAGAAAATCTCAAAGCCAAATTTTACGGCCATTCGCTTTTGGCGACAATTTTTGAAAGTAGGTTCCTATAAAACCTGTTAGTATATATAACATCTGAAAATATTAGCACCAGAAGAAGGAAATATACGACTTCGAATTTGGGTGAAATTGTCGATTTAGCTCAATTCGGGGAGTAGAGGAGATTTCAAAGTCGAGTTTTACGAATATTTGCCTTTGCCGACAACTTATGAAAATAGGTTCGTTTAAAACTTATTAGTATATATCACATCTGAAAATATTAGCACCAACAGAAGGAAAATAAAGAAAATATTCAACTTCGAATATGGGTGATATTAGCGAGTTCGCTAATTTCGGTGAGGAGAGACGATTTCAAAGATTTTATTGAAATTCACTCTGAGGCCAACCCAGAAGCAGTGCTTAGAAGGAAAAGAGTAAAGGCTAATTATCAGCAGAGAGCTGTTAAAAGATTTAGCACATTTTTGTCAAGTGCACGCGGTAGAATTCATTAGTCGATGATACACAAACATTGTCTCAAGCATGCGCCACAGATGGACTGTCTCGTCGATATTATCCATCACTGACACAAGCTTCAAGAAAAACGTAGCGACAAAATTTTTCATACTGAGACTAGCTAGCTCTGTGACGCCGAAATCGAATTAGAAAATTTACGTTAAAACATGTCTTGTCTAGTATAGATCGCGCCATCAAGGTGCGGAGTGCAAAACGTTCCAAACTGTCCGAATTGTTACCGAGAATCGTCATATACCTGCGTCCCTGGATTGACAAGGTATGCTAAAAACTGCAAAATGCAATTGATCATCAAATTAATAGGCTAACTCGAATGATAATATTGTCGCTAGTACTGGTACAGTGTAATGTTAACGTAGACACTCTGCATGAGTCGACAAAACCATGTCTGTCCTTGTACGTTGAAACGCCAATACATACGCGCGTTTGTCATTCCCCTTTTGTTTCACTCTTCCGTTGTAGTACATTGCGCTAGAATACAGGGGTTGTGAACAGCGATGGTAAAAACACACACAACTTGCGTCAACTTAAACTAACGTCTGATATCTCATACAAACTAAATGTTTCTTATACCACGGTATCGCACCTCAGATAGGGTCGCACGTTTGTTTGATCGAGCAATCAACAATTGAGCGAACAGAAAAATATTGAAAATTGAATTGAATGGGCAAATCACTACCAAATGAAGACACATTCGCGAAGTACAATTTGTTTGCAGTATTTTAGTGAACTGGGCGATGGCAGTGGCGACGGAAGGATCTTTCAGGTACATAAAAAAATTAAAATTGTACGTAAGCCTACTTCCTGTCTCTTTGACAGACACCATCTTCAAATGCATTAACGTCAACTAATCAGACAGAATAGCCAAGATTCAGTAGAAGTCGATAAAATCTAACCACATTTGATAGCAATAATCGGGAAATGAATTGGTGGCATTGGCACTGTCCTTCGACAGTGGCGAAGCAAATCTCAGTCAGAATTTTAAAAAATCAAATTATTTTGGTGAGCTGTCATTCTCTGTTTTGAACTATGCGCCCTATCAGCCGTGCTTTATATTTGATACAAACGAAACGTTTCGGATATTAAGTTAAAACAAACATTAAAAAACATGTTTAAAACATCATATTTGCAAACAAATCTCAATCGTGCAGGAGTGGAAACAACTCGAAACAATATGTCATGGCGTTGAGTGAGGTAACCTGATAAGGTTTAGTTGCGTTTCCAACAAAATTGTAATATTCTAAATTTTGGAAAAGGACTTTATTTAGGTGACTGTGCTAATGAACTCGTGCTTTAACTGAATATATTTATAACCTTTTTTATTGCGACGACATACACGTCGGTACTCAATATTTAAGGGCATGAAAAAGGATCAAAGCTCTAGTTTATACCTGCTCTGTGTAACCGAATGTTAACGTCGGAGGCAAAATTTCGACTCTTTGCACAACATTACAAAGACGCCAACGCGCGGTAGTATTTATATTTTTCGTCAACCCACAGGTGGCGAAAGAGGTCGAATTTCGAAAATGTCTACTGAGTGCTGTTTTTGTCCTCGCATTCTCAGTTCTGCTGTTAACTTGAAGATTGATTTGTTTTGCATCAAATAAGCGTGCTGTATTTTTTCACGCCAGTCCTTTTTCCAATAATAATAACACCGGTCCAATACTATGGCCTAGCAGCTAGTGCGCCATTGTTTCACGTTTCTTCTGTTATTGTTCTGCGTTTCTTGAGAGAAGTTAAGAATTGGAGACCGAGAGTTGTTTTTTGTCTGTCAAGAAAAATGGTGCAAAGGACACAAGAAAGTAGAGTGTGTTTTCTTTACCATAGTGGTTTGTAATGTTATACCGGTACCGGGTTTAGTTTCAATAATCACGCCGCGGCGCAGTAGCACGCCACGCATCATTTCAAAAAAGGTCAATTTGTTGTAACTGTTACAGTATACTGTATAGGTACCGAGTATATTAGGAGCGATTGGTCATTTTGTACCGACAGGGTACCCTGAAAAAATTGCCGTTAGTTAATATGTGGTCTTACCAATTAACATTCATAAAAAATATTCGGGTCCAGTGAAGTTTAGTACCATATTCCCGAATGTCATTAAAATAAAAACTGGCAGAATATTCTCATCCTAACTAGAGGCGCCAATGCTGCAAGCATCTGGCATTGTCTCCTGGGTTAGGATGAGTGCCCATGGGAAATTAATATGATAATCAGATATATGGTACTAAACTTCATGAGACCTCAATATCAATTTCTAGACTTTTCTGAATTCCAGACGAATTCTTATCTTGCGAAGTCATGCAATATACTGTATAGCCCAATGTTAGGAGTCATGCCATTATGAAAATAATGCTCTATTAGTGGTGTGATTTAGGGGTGCTGGACCGATTTAACCCCCTTTCACCGGCAACGCGGGTGATTCTGATAAAAAAATATTCAAGCTAAATATTATGCATATTGTTTTTTTTTTTTTTTTTTTTTTTTTTTATGAAAATATTTTGATTTGCAATATTTTGTGTTTTTCATGGCATATTCCTCCCGACCCTTGTTCTGGAGCCAGTGGCTGTTGATGTTTAGTGCTGGCTACATCATGGTATAACAGTAAATATCGGTATGGGATGTTAAGGGTTTTAAGCCGTTTAAGTACGGGCTTCAGATTGGTGTTAACGTATTATCTGCATGTCGTAAGGCTAAGAAAACAAGGAAGTGGTAGATGGTTTCATCATTGTCCAGGGCATTGTCCACTCACTGCACATTGCCATGTTGGTTCAGTTCCGTTTGGGATGTTTTCCATGTAGATTGCAGTTGCTGGTACTGCATCTTTTAGAAGCACTTTGCTTCAGCCTTGTTGAGAGTGAATTTCAATGAAAACAAAAAAGTATCATGTTAATCTTTGTATTATTAGTTGTTTGCCGTGATGTTGGGGTTTTACTGTTCACCACCTAAATTCTTCCAGATCGATGCAACATCACACTTGTTGCGACAAAAAACAGACTAGCAAAGGCTCATGCACTTTATATGAACTTTCGCGAGATCAAAGAATAACAGTAATAGCTTTAATAATGAGATTCGTCTTATTGATATTATACCGGTATTTTATTAAGTGTTCTGTCTGCCATTATGGCATGGTTTTGGTGACAGAAAACAGCACAAAATACCAGTAATACCGATATTTTTATAACTGTATCACAGAACAAAACACCCCAATTTTTTATTTACTAGCACAAGAGACACAACACCGTATTGAACAATAATTAACCTATAATTAATCATTTGGCTAAAGCAAGTTTCATTTGTTTGGCCTTAACTGGGGAAGTAGCTATTAAAATCACCTGCTCTTACGGTGCCTGATATTGGCGATAATATTAGCCTACATTTCATCAAATTTTAGGCCAATAATGTTAATTACGAGGAATTTCGAGAGTAGTTTCTAACAAGTTTTAAAGTAGCTAATTTTTTAATAAAATTTGGAAATATCAAAGAATTTTAGTAGTTTAGAAATCCCACCCAGAGATGCATTTTGAACAGAAAATACCCTTTTGTATTGCCGCAGCCTCTTTCTGTGTGCTGTAAGGAGCAACTAAAAAGAATCCAAGTTATGGTTCTATTGTTTTATCATTGCCCAGGGAGATATTACTCACTGCGCTCTGTTAGTCTGTTCCTTTCAACCTTGCTTAAACTGAATTTCAATAAAAAATATATTTTGGTGCAAAAATCAGATTCAAAAACATTCTTACTCGTTTGACATATTGCATCGTTTTTTTTTTTGCTACATTCAATAATGGGCTTATAGAGCTGGGCGGTATGGGATATTTTTTGTACCGGTATACCGCCGTCAAAATACCGCTATTGCCGGTATATTGGGCTATTTTTTGCCGATAAAGGGTTTTAGTACAATTCGTCCTAATCAAATAGAGCACGCCATACTTCTTGAGCGATATTAGACTTTTTATTACACTCCAGGGTCACAGCTGGCATCGATGATCACCTCCGCCCAACGAGTTATTGTGCTTTCACCTCTCACTGCCTTATTCGACTTCGTCGCCGCTATTGTGATTATTGACGCTGCTCGGTATTTTAGAAAGAAAGATGCCGGTATTTACCGTCCTACCGGTATGTTGCCCAGCTCTAATGAACTATGTAGATAAATGAATGCTTTGCTAAAGAGTTGAATGAGAATGCTTTGCTAAATCTATCTACAAAACCTCCAAGTTCCGAAGCATATTTGAAAGTGGCACACTTTGGATACACATTGGCATTGCTACTATATGAGGCAATACAATGAGTGTCTCAAACTCCGTGCTCCAAATGCCACATTAAACCTTCAAATTGTTGTTTTTTCTAAGCTCTTTTTATTGATATAAATTTGCACTTATATTATTAAACTTATTAATTATTTTGCTATGTGGTAATAAATATATCTTACTAAAGCATAAACTCTTAAAATATACACTGTAAATAGTCTCCATGCCGGAAATAAAGTCTTTATATTCACTGTCACAGATCAAACTATATACTACCGTAGCTAGCGAAAATGTCAAGTGTGTTTGTGCCGCAGCATGTACGGGCAAGCAAAGGTCCTGTGACTCAAGAAACGATACAAAAACTTCTGGATGAAAACAGTCATTTAATACAATGTATTGTTGATAATCAGAACAGTGGAAATAGGAGGGAATGTGCTCAGTATCAGCAGATTTTGCATCGGAATCTTGTATGGCTTGCTACAGTGGCTGACTCAAATCAAAGCAATGCTCAGAACTTGTTGAACCAGACTTCCCCAAAGCAAGGTTTGGGTGGTCTGTCGAATCTTCAACCCCCGCAAGCAAAAGTTGTGAAAACTGAAACTTCTACTCCTACAGCGGCCGGCACAACGTGTGTTGAAACATTGGCAACTATAGCTCCGACAAATCAAACAGCGCCTAAATCGGCAACACCAAAACCGACTGGTTCAAATCCGCCAACCCCATCACCAGCTTATGCATCGCCACAAGCTCATAGAGCTTCACCACAAACGAAGCCTCCATTCAGTCAACCACAACCAAGTGCGTACCCGGCTCAGTATAGAAGATCACCAAACTCCACAGGAAGTCGAACTCCTATGAGAAGCCCTGGTGATCCTGGCCAACCGCACACACCAGTACCTCCAACTCAGCGCCAATCTCCACTTGCAACTGCATCAATGCCGCCGCAGTATCCCCCGCAACAGCAACCAATGCAGAGTAACATGCCTGCACCGAATCAGACCCCATCATCATTCGCACAACCGCCACCCACATCATATCCGCAAGGCTCATATAATCAGCAGCCTCAGCCTGCTTCATACCCTCAAGGTCCTCCGGCCTCGGGAGCTGCTTATTCCCAGCAACAACCAGGGCATTATCAGCAACATCCTCCATCATCATACAGTCAAGCTCCAGGCTACTCACAACCTCCAGCAGGATACCAGCAGCAGCCTACAGGCTCGTATAATCAGCAACAGCCTGGGTATGGCCCTGCCCCACCTGGGCCTTACCCACCGAACCAAACAGTACCTCCTGGTCAGTCACCTGGTAATTACCCACAAGGAGCTCCCCAGCAGTACCCAACATCAACACATCAAGGTATGATGCAACAACCAGGCCAGCCTCGTCCTTATTATGGCAGACCAGGGCCCCCACCTGGTACTGGTACAGGTTATCCGGGTTACCCTGCTCCTCCCGCCGGCCAGCAAATGCCCCCACCTGGGCAGCAGTATGCCCAGCCCCAGCAGCAGCCACCCCCACAGCAGTCTCCGAACTATCCTCCCCAATATGCCGTCCAAGCCCCACCACAACAAAGCCCTCATTATGGTCAACAACCTCCTGCTCAGCCCCAGGGCCCTCAGCAACAAGTGACATATCAGCCATAAGGAATCGATTGCCTTGAAATGAGATTAATCGGATAATATATTGAGGGTTTAGTTGGGCTAGTCACTGGCAGAATGCCAACTATTCTGCTACACGGACATTCGAAGATATAATAGCAGATTCCATTTAGCAAATTGGCAATAGTTCATGGTATACATATGGCCAGATGATTTAAATGTCTAGTATCGAGTGTCTGGTAGCAATAAATTGAAGAGAAAGGTTCAAAATCATCAATACTGCTGTGAAATAGCAGTGTTGATGGATTTGAAGCTTTTTGTCCATCTGAATAGAATGACATTAACATTCCCGACACCCGGAGAAAACCAATATTCTACCATCCTTGAGTAATAATTTGGAATTGAATCATTCTTATCGGATTGTATTTCAAAGATTAATCAGAATTTTTGAAGGCCCCTTTTTCTCATTAAATTGTTGAAAATTTTCAAAATATGTCTTTGCCACATATCGATTAATATTTTTTGCTTAGACCAGACAAAAATATCTCATAAACCGCAGATTTGTATTACAAACATTCGATATGTAATATTTTACAATTTCTACCTGGAAACTGATATTTATTATAATCGAGTTCTGATGATTTCGTAGGTGAAAATTTATCCTTGATTGGAAAGCCTGTTTGTGGTACGAACATGTTGGAGTGTGCTGTATGTATATATTCGGCGATTCTATATTTGAACTATGCTATTGATCTGGGGGACGTGGACTAACTACTTATCCTTCCTCTGTGCCTTTGTGTTTGCGGATCCGTATGCAGTACATGCAAGGATACAATAGCAAGAGTAATTATTTTAAAAATGCTTGTCTGAAGAAGTCTGACTTTGGTCAGACAAAACGTTACAGAAATGAATTTGTGTAAGTGTGAAGCAAGACTTTAAACCTCTCTATATTTGAAATCACATATTCAGAACTTATTCAAATTTGAATTCGTTTATAAAATCGATGTGTCTGAAGGTGTCATACCTATTGGTGGCTTATAGTGATACCACATAAAAGAGCAATGACTTTTGTCAAGCGATCGGAAAATTAACTAGTCCCCTCAGTCCAGTTACGGGATATTGAGAAATATATGTATATCCATGAAAAGCAAACTATGAAATTCAACAACTCAATACGTCAGTGCATATTTATGCTGGCTGTGCATCACAATCGGAAAAAGTTGGGTTTGTCAAAGTATTTTTAGAGTATATGTCACTGCACTGCTTGACATATAACATTTACGACCAGGATACCCTTACCGATCTAAATTATCTATCACATTGTTAGAAATACCAGGAATATCAAATACCTGCCACCCACAGGGCTCAAATTGACAACACCTCTGGCTATCAGTGACCTCTTTGGTTCAGTACAGACAGAATGGTTCAGTACAAACCAAATTCGAAATAATATTTTGAATGGTGAACCACCATGGTATGATGTATCCTAAATCATTCATCCACTTTAAGAATCATACTTTTGCAATGAATTTTTCATTTGCCTGAACGCCAGCCCGCTTGTGTTGCAATGTGTTCCGTGTTAATATTGTTATGTAAATATTTTTGCTACCTTTATCTACATTTTTTTCCTTTTTGTGAATCATTGTTTTGTTTTAATAAGGTACAGGGGCTTTGAATATCCGCCTTATTGGGTTTGGTTGATGAGAGTTGCAGAGTCTTATCTGCCTTTAGTTTGAAACTTTAGTGTGATTTTCTTTTTATGAAACAAAAGGCTTCAAAACCATCAACACTGCTGTTTCATAGCAGTGTTGATGATTTGGAAGCATTTTGTAAAATCTCTTCACTGCCAGACATGGAAAAGACGTTTCGTTTTTACAATTGGTATAAAATATGGGTTTTTGTTACATTCTCTTGTCAGATAGCTAAATCAATGCCATTCTATCGAATTATTTAAAAAAAAATGACACTTTTTTTATGTATGAACCACTAATGACTAGACTCGACAAATGATAGACAGTGGACGAGATTGCAAGCAGAATTGGGATACAGAATAGTGTATGCAGCCAATTGTTTTTCCTTGATCCATGGACAACATTCGGTTTCGTGCCATGGGCAGTGCGAGTCCAATTTGGCTCTGCAGTCCATTGGAATTTGAAAATAAAGATAAATTGCAAAATCGCATTGAAGAATCCCTAGAATATTGGATGATCATCTCTTATGCATACATTATTTTAAAAATGGATTTTTTTTACAGAAGTTCGCTCTCAGCAAGGCCAAAAACAGTGCCTAAAAGGAGCTACTACACGATAAAGTGTCAGCAATTGCACTCTGTTTGCTGGAAACTTCCCATACAGAGCTAAAGCACTAAGGTATATAGCACAGGGAGTTATAATGCCTGGTGCCCAGGGCGGTGATGAAAGAAATATGTCTTTGCCTGCAAAGATACTACTTACTTAAACATAGAAGAAGTCTCTAAATTAAAGTTTGTCTTGTTTCCATCCGCATTGAAGTTTGTTCCACTTTATTACACTGCCACATTTTAAAACTTGTGTTGAAAATGTCCTAAAAATATCGAGCTTCGTTTGTTCAGGCAAGGGTTTCACATAATTTATTTACGCAATCGCTATGGTAGTTTGATCTTGAGCATATCTGGTCAATAGGGCACAACAACATGGTGGTAATATACCCTCGCGTGCACACCCTGGAAAGAAAAAATGGACCGCGCCCACATATCGAGCGAAGTGAGTCATAGGTCGATGCGAGTCATAGATGCGCTCGCTCAGATAATGCCCAGCTGCGCGAACCAATATTTTGTGGTAGAAGGTCTTCGGAACAGCAAGCGATAAGCCATACACAATGCCGAACTTCTGAAAACTAGGACGGCAAAAGAAATCTTCTTCGATCTGACACGTTGATTAAAAGCAGTTCTATTCCGACCAACTGTTTGGGAAGATTAAAAATATTTTCTTTTCCCAAATATGGAAGTTTTCTATATCTTTTGAACCCCCAAAACGCTTCTGGGACTGGTGCTATCACAAAACATAACTACGCGAAAAATTTGATTTGAGTACCCGTTCGTCCAAAAGCTAGGAGAACTCTGCTACGAGTTTCTAATGCTGTGCGGTGGACCACGCAGAGCAGACTGAATTGCCGCCGCTGTAGATGAGTACGCTGATTCGTGAGCCAGGACTACGCACACGTAAAATTAAGAAAGTTATACAGCCAGGGCGTAGATTTGCCATGTGTTTAACGGTCTTTCTCGGTTTCTCTCCCGCGTATCCCCTCCACCGAAAATTTCTGGACCCGGTACTGTTAAACATGCTACTACACTGCACACCCCGTGCGCGTAACCACGGTCCGACCTTGAACTATACTGTTATCTGTGATTTCAAACCACATCACGCGTGAACCACCCAATTCATCGCCCAAGATAATATTTAATTTGTTTAAAGCTTCGTGGCCAAAGGCGAATGCCTCCATCGAGAAGGCCTCATCCGCACTCACCATGAACTTAGTTAGTTCGCCTATATTTCACTAACAGCATATCGATAATTTTGAATTAGCGACACCAAAATTTTTTAAAATGCATACAGTTACAATACTGTATATTAAAAGAAAAAGAATAACAAAATATGATTTGGAACATAATGTCCAAATGATAAAGCAAATGAATCTCATTTACGAGATCTTTTTCTTTTGTTCGCAGTCCAGGCAGCCAGTATACCGATAGACAGTAGTAGAAATAATGCAAGTGCTGAAACTGATGCCCAGATGAACCCCTCATTCCCACCTGCAGCTGTGAATTTCCCTGTGAATGTAAAAAGTGTTAAATATGATTTAAGATACTGGCACTGAAAGCAAGAAAATATAATTCAACAAATCGATCAATTGTATTTTGAAATTGTCGCTAAAATATAGATAAACACAAAAATAAACACTGCAGACAAAAGATAAGGAAAAATTGACAAGGAATGAAACTACATAATAGGATTTTAAAAACGTGTGGGACACACTCAACCCACCACTCACAACGTGTGGGACACACTCAACCCACCACTCACGACGTATGGAAGGCACACTCAACCCACCACTCACGACGTGTCGGAGGCACACAACACACCATTCACGACGTGTGGGAGGCACACTCAACACACCACTCACGACGTGTCGGAGGCACACAACACACCACTCACGACGTGTGGGAGGCACACTCAACCCCCAACTCACGACGTGCGGGAGGCACACTCAACCCCCAACTCACGACGTGCGGGAGGCACACTCAACCCACCACTCATGACGTGCGGGAGGCACACGCAATCCCCCATTCAAGAAAAAACTGACACACTAAAACCTGCAAATGTTGCTAGCTACAAGTGTATTAAAATACTGAGTTAAAATACTCCAGCTTAGAACACTAATACACGGATTATAATTATCCGGAAAGTTAAACTGTTAAAATGATAGTGACAGCGATTTGTACGCTATGCATTCTTTACTGGGTTAATGGGTATAACACAGCCAAATGGCGTGTTAGTAAAACAAGTTGCGCTGTCATGACCGCTATCACAGGACAAAATTTTTCAAATACAACACGCCGAATAAAATAATATTTGGGACAAATCGAAGTGGTAGTGCTAAAATGATAAAGAAAAGAATCTGGTTCGTTGACCAAAATGTGAAAAGTGATCAATTGTCGATACACTGGTAACATACATGAAAAGAACCAACGCGAAAAAAGGTCCGGACAGATGAGTTTCGGTAGACAGCGCTATGTTGCCATCGACTGATTTAGAATTAATTTTAAATCTGTGGAAGATTTACTATTGATTAGCCGCGACACATTAATTGATACCAAAAATTCAACTTCAGTGCTCTAACTAACAGTAACCTTTATTTTGTGGTACGGTTAGGGCGCGAAAATCGATAGCTAGTTCGAGTCCAATGCAGGAAGATAGTCCTATTACGGCCTGATAAGTGTACTCTATATTTCGTTATTGCTTATAATGGACATAATTAGTATTCAAAAGACGATTACTTTACCATTGAGACGAGAAATATAAATTAAAATATATGAAATTTTAAGCAAAACTACACGGACTGCTGATACAAGTATGCAAGGAAACAACAAAAAGATTGGTCGGCCTGTGGTCGATATAATCCGTGTATTGCATAATCATTTCTCTAGTGAGAGCAAATAGAATAAACTCACCCAAGGAAGGCTGTATTCTCCCTCGACCAAGTACTTGTCTTGTCGGATTCGGGACAGTTTTGATATCGAACTCGTCCATTCCAGCAAAAGTTGTCTCATCCGTGTTTTCTTCAAATCCATTTTGTAAGATTTTGTCCTCTTTGTCGTTTCCGTCTTCCTCTACTAAAACGCCTTTAACAACAAGTTGATTTTTCTTTTTCTTTTTTCGATTGCGCCTCGGATTACCTCTCGCCGTTTTACCCTTCGGTATTTTCATCCTCACAGGGCGAGTAACTGCGTCTATATCTCCAGAATACTCCGGATCGGTCATTTCATTTTCTGCTGGGCCGATAATATTTGTATGGATTCGGACCTCAGGTTCAGGGGGACTTTTCATCCCTTCATCCTTCTTAGGATCCCTATTCCTGCGACCGCTCTTATTTTTCTTTTTTGAACCAACAGCATTTTGTTTATCTGGCAATGTTACGCGCCCGCTGTCGGAGGGGGGAAGCAATACTCCATGCAAATCCATTGGCTCAGTATTGTCGCCCCTTCTCAAATCGATAGCTGATCTGGCGTTCGGAACAAAGTCCTCGATGTTGTCAAAATATTCGTCAAAGTTTGATGTTGTTTCTTCCAATAGAGATACAATGGTCGTTGTCTCCACTGGTTCGTTAACGTATATGATTTCTACACGAGTTCTATTTCGTGGTATAACGTAGAATGGACCGTACGAGAACTCGGAAGCTGTTGTGCCGTTGAGACATCGCCACCCAGTGATATCAGGACATCTCTGATAATAGTTAACGTGATAAATTTAATCAATATTAAAACATTTGTTAATATAAATGCCGTTATATCTGTTCCCAAAGATTGTATGTAGGATTGGGCAAAACCGAACCATTCGAGTTAGCGTAATAAATTTAATTAATATTAAAATATTTGGTAATATAAATGCCGTTCTATCTGTTCCCAAAAGATTATATGTAAGACTGGGCGAAACCGAATCATTTGTAATTCAAATTTGATTCAAATCGTATCACGAATTCCATGTAAATAACAAATATCCTATATCCTTACTGTTACAACTTGTCTTCACTGTGAAAATTAATCGCATTTTGTCGTTAAAAATGAAAATTCTAGTCCAAGTATTTGTTCCCCGGAACAAATTCACGATTCATTCAAATTTTTTTCACGGAAGCAAAACTAATTCGAATCTAACGTGCTTTAAATCACCGAATTGAATTGGTCAGCCCTAATTGTTTTGTAGAGCTGGGCAATTAAATTCGGTGATTCGAATTGTTTCGAGGCACAATAGATTCGAATCAGTTTCGCTTCCGTGAGAGGAACAAAAGCTTGCAAAACAAAGTTGAAATTTTATACCTTAAGAGCAAAATACGATTGAAATATTTTTGATTTCGGTCAAATTATTTCGGCTCTTAGAGATGTGAGGAATTGAAAATAGATTCCCTCTTGTCAGTTTGTTTTATCATTGATAGTACATTCATAGTTATAGATTTCTTTGTCGATAATTGATGCAAACTGTTATAGTAAAAACGTAGTGATACTTACACGAAATTATCGACCCAAAAAATTAACAGAATTAGATTCGAATTCCAAATGATTCGATTTTGCCTAGACCTTATAGTCTTATTTGATTTTGTCTCAACTTAACTACCCTGGCGTATTGGGCTACCTCTATACTATACTCATCGTAAGTCCTACAGTAATATTTTTGGGGAAACCCTTTTATTTCAGGAGAGTGAAATATGCACCAAATAATGCCATTTCTCACCGTGGATTTGTTTCGACACGTTGTCACAGTCCCATGTACATAATATCTTGAACAATATTGTATAGGCGGGGTATTAACACTCAAACACATAGTGCTGCTTTGTCCGTTGAAATCAACGTATGTACGTAGAGTACGATCTTGGGACACGAGGTCTGTGAGACGAATATTCTGGGTCTGACATCCTTCATGAACCGAATAATATTGGATTTCTGCTTCTGATGTGTGTTGGTCTCCGCAAGATATGTATAGCTCCTTAATGGCCATTGGGGCTTGTTTCTTTCAAAAATATAACGTGGTAATCGAATTTATTTTTGGGTTAACAATGAT